>CM069929.1:15156508-15580672 GCA_036172225.1 Cryptocoryne crispatula var. balansae | reverse complement strand
CATCTTTTTAATCAAGCAATGGTATGTAACATATCTAAATTGATATGTAATACAAAAGTATAGAATGTCTTCTATATTAATCTCACAACCCATATCTGAACATAATTATCTTCAAAGAAAAGATTATGCCAAAGCCAATTAATTCTAGACCAATGCACACAAGACCATACAAGCTAGACAAATATCATCTAAATGACCTCAAGACTTAACTTAACATGACCAAATTAAAACAGACAAATCTGATTTTTCTAACATGACATGGTTTAACATCCATACATGACACACAAGTAACATATTTCATATCCTTTCCAGAACACATAGCCAAAGAGAAAGGAATTGGTCGTCTTGCTTCACATGTACAAAATGCATTCACCAGCTCTAATATATATAGAAGTAACATATACTAAGCTAGCCCAAAGTGCACCTAGGCAGTGGTGACACTAAGGGAAAACCGCGGTAATCCGGGATCTGTGGGAGGGCCGGATTCATCTAAGTTACCCGCTGCCCACGGGCAATTGTCTAACATAGGCTGGTGAAGCCTTCATAGCACGTCATATCAAGAGTTCATAACATAATTTCAAATCAAGACATACTTGACCATACCATGCATACATGACATAACCATCCAATTTCATAACCCTTCATGCAAGACATAACAACCATAACGAACTTGACAAGACATATGATAACCCGACATAATTGAACTTGTTCTCAATGACAACTCGTACTAATCATGACCAAATTGACATGACTAACTATGCATAGCATAGCCCATGATCTGAAACCAAATTAAACATATTTTGCCATAACTAGACAAGACTTGTACTAATCGACTTGATTGACATATTCTGAATCAAGCATATACCATGCCTAACCATATGAACATAATCATATCATGCATGACATATTACATAATCTGAAATCAAACTAACCAAAATTTACTTGATTTACATACATGAAATGACAAACCGAACTAGACATACTTAATTACATATACAAGACAATTAACTTAAATCAAGCTTGGCATCAAAACAAGCTAACTTATGATGTCAACACCCATAATCTGACCTAAACAGGTTCCAAAAAGTGAAATTTTATGACTTTTGATTTTTTCCAAAACTCCACATAATTATATTTCAATTCTAGGCCCATTCTAGCACATAAACATATACATAAATAACATATGGTCAAGTCTCATGAAAAATAGTTCTACCCATCCAGAATCATGCCAAACATGTCCCATAATATTCAAAATATCATTTTCAAAGTTCTGGATTCAAGGATTTTTGAGAAAATTCACTAATCATGAGTCAAAAGTCTAAACTAGTCAAATCAAGGTCCATAAGTTAAATCATGCATATTTTCTAATCAAAATGGGATCAAATACATAGACGAGCTTGAGAAACCTACTTGTAATCTTCTGTGAATTTTCCTGATTTTTATGGATTTTTCTGCTATTTTTCTTGGCCTTTTATAATATCCGGATTTAATAAATCCGAAAAATCGGAATTTCTTGAACCGGCGCCGAACCGGGCGGTTCGACCGGCTGAACCGGGCCGGTTCGGAGGTGCTGGACCGCGGCTGGACCGGTGGCTGGACCGGGCGCTGGGCCGGCTCGACCGGCGGCTCACGGCGGCGGTTCGCGGGCGGCGCCGGCGCCGGCGGTGGCGGTGCTCGCGACGGCGGAGGCGGCGCTCGCGATGGCGGAGGCGGCCGGCGGCGCTCGACGGCGACGGCGATGGGCGGGGGAGGGGCTGGTCACGATGGCGACGGCTGGAGGAAGGCGACAGCCGGCGATGGCGGCGGCGAGAGGCTCTCCCGCGGCGGTTCCGGCCGGAACAGGGGAGGTGACGGCAACAGCTTCCGGCGATGACCACGGGCGGCGCGGGAAGGGCTGGACGGCGATGCTCTCTCCGGCAAGAGAGGCACTGGAGGGAGGAGACGGCGACGAGGGGAGGGGCCGGAGGCGGTGACGGCAAGGGGGAGGTCCGGCGGCGCTAGGTTCCGGCGGCGACGGCGCTCGCGACCGGCGACGGCGACGGAGGAGGAGGAAGAGGATTCACGGCGGGGAGACGGCACAAGCGAGAGCGAAAGAGAGAGAGATCCAGCCGGGGGGCTGCGTAATCGACGAGGGGGGAGGAAGTCGCGATGCTCCGTGGGGGCGGCCGGCGTTATCGCGGGTACGGCGGCGAGGAAACTGGGAGGGGGAGGGAAACGGGGGGGCGGTTACTAAAAATTAAAAATGTTTATTTTTTTTTAAAAAAATCCAGGTATTACAATTACGCCAGAACTTCTATCTTCACTTTAGTAAGAATTACAAGCAAATATTGTATTCTAGTATGGAGATTGGATAACTGTTAATGGTAGAGGTGATGGTAGTAGAAATAAAATCATCACCAAGACACATCATCCGGGGAGCATTTCAAATTCAGTAATGACTTTATTTTCAGCTTCAACCCCATTTTCTATAGAGCTTCAACCATCCGAATTAATAAGTGAGAGGTCAAAGGAGATTTGGACCTTTGTTTCCCATCATTACCACATCCATTTTAGTCTTCTATTTTACATCCATCATGTGCTTTGATTCTTGTTACTTCTACTACTTCATGGGTTATTTCAGTATGTTCACTTGTTACTCAGAAGATGACAAGAGTTGCCAACCTTTATTCTACAAAATTTGTTCAACAGAATGTGGGACATATGAAGTGGAAGCTGATTTCTCCATAAAGATTGAGTCTACAAATTTCGTGGTTGCCGAGGCAACTTCAAGTTATTTCAAGTTTCATAAGGCCTCCTCTCCCTTAGAAGTTAAACGACCAACTTCTGTTGATGAGTTAAAAAAAAATTTCTCGAAGAATGCTATTTATCATGGACCTAATGGTGAGCAAGGTTTGGGTATTTCTTCTTCTCCATTGGTAAACTCTCCATTTGACCATGTTTCTGGGGCTTTGACAGCTGGCCTCCAAAATAGCTACAAGGTGACTAACGAGGATCATTGCTTGGAGCTATCGAGGTGGGAATGGGCACCTGACAGTTCAATACGTTGATAGGCTAACTGATTTGGTAAAATAAGATATATTCTTCTTAGCAGAAACTAAGTGCAATACTAGTTCATCTACGACCTTCTTCACTAACAAGAATATTACAAAATTTGTCTTTTCTCTGGCTTTTGGTAGAGTGGGTGGTATGTGGTTTTGGTGGACGGATAAAGTTTTGCTGGAAATTAAAATCAATTGCAATTCTTGGATGGCATGTTTGGTTACACATTGTGATATTAGTCATCCCTTCTTTCTCATTACTACTTATACTCCTGTTAAGTATCAGGATAGAGTAATCATGTAGGATCAAATGACAGATTTTTTGAAAACCCAAAATTTTCCAGTTTGTCAGATAGGAGATTAGAACTACATTAAGTTTCAACATGAGAAATGGGGTGGCGCCTTTCCAGTTCAATCTCATCTGTTTCAATTTGAAAAATTCATTCAACAAAATAGTTTAGTTGATGTAAAGATAGAGGGTCTAGCTTTTACCTGGTCAAATAAGAGATGGTTTGCTTTCAATGTTAGAGAGAAGTTGGATCGGTGCTTGGACTCTATAGAATGGAGTTATTTGTTCCAAAATGCTAAAGTTTGCTCTCTTCCTCCTTACTATAGTGATCATACTTCTTTATTATTTATCACTAATCTGGCTATAGATAGAAGAAGAGGTTGGTTTGGAATAGAGGCTTCTTGGCTACAACATTGGTCTTTTAAAGGTTATGCTCATGAGGCTTGGTGCAGAGATCCAGATATATTTTCAAATTATGAAAGGAAGATGAGCTTGTTTAGAGAAGATTTGTTGGTTTGGAAAAGAACTATTTTCGACAACTATAAACATCAATTAGATCAGGTTAGACAAGAGTTAATCAATCTCCAGAATGTTTCGGAAGGCCAACAACAACTTGATTATGAGATTCTTCTACAAGACAAACTTAATAGATTAGAGTCCATGGAAGATGCTTATTGGAAACAGAAATCCATATCCTTTGGGCATTCTATGGGAGATGAATGTACTAAATATTTTCATATGAAGGTCATCAACAGAAGACGATTCAACAGAATTACAGGTGTTTATAAGAATGATGGTGGTTGGTCTACAAATTGGGAAGATATTCAGCAGTATTTTGTTCATATTTTTCTAGAATTTAGGAACTTGACACTTCTCCATCTGCTTATATGAATATTAGGTTCTCGGTAGCCCAGTTATATGAGGTTCAAAGGAATTCTCTTATTTCTATCCCTACGTTGTCTAAAATCAAGGATGCTTTATTCTCAATGAAACCTGACAAATAACTAGGCTTGAGTGGTATTCCTCTTAACTTTCTTTAGGCCATGTGGAATGATATTCAAGGGGATATAGTTGGGTTAATTATTTCTATGTTTTCGTTGTATATTATTCCCTGGCGTTTAAACCACACAATTATTTCTCTTATTTCTAAGAAAGAAAATCAGGTAGCTTTAGAGCATTTTCATCCTATTAGCCATTGTAATGTCTTGTTTAAGATTTTTTCTAAGGTGCTAGCTGGTAGAATTAAAGTTCTTTTACTGGAGCTTATTTCTGAAAATTAAGTAGCCTTCGTTCCCGGAAGGATAGGTTTGGACAATATAATTTTAGCTCATGGTATTATAATTTCCTTCCGGTTCAAAACTGGTAAGATTGGACAATTTATGGTAAAATTAGATATTAGTAGGGCTTATGATAAAATCAAATGGGATTTCATTGAGGTAATGTTGAAAAGTTATGGGTTTCCACAGAAGTTTATTGATATTATTATGCAATGTGTGACTTTTGTGATTTACTCCCTTAGTCTAAATGGTAAGAGATCTTATGCTTTTAGATCTCATAGAGGGCTAAGGTAGGGATGCCCGTTGTTATCTTTGTACTTTTATATTTTGTGTGTTGAAGTTTTTTCTAGTATTATTAGGGACTCGGTGATCCAGGGTAGTTTTCATGGGATTTCTCTAAATAGGGGTGGTCCTATTATTACACACTTGATGTATGCGGATGATATTGTAATTTGTGATAAAGCGACTGTGGAAGCGGCTAATAGTATGATGAACATATTGTGCACTTATCAATCTATGTCATCTCAATCTATTAATTTTTCAAAATCTAATATTATCTTTAGTAAGAATGTGTCGAAGGAGGTCTCTATTCAAATTTGTGCTCTAACTGGTCTTGTAAAGACTTCTCCTTTTGAAACCTATTTGGGAATACCCATTGGCATTTCTGGGCATAGAATTAATCATTATAAGTGCTTGTTGAAAAGATTTCAAAAAAGACTAACTGGTTGGAAAATGCATCTACTTTCTATGGCTAGCTGCACTATCCTCATTAAATCTACTTCAAATTAGTTGCCGATCCATATTTTGTCCTTGAAGAGCATCCCTAAAGCTATCATTTAGAAACTTGAAACTTGTCAAAATAATTTTTGGTGGGCTCACAATGTTGATGGTAGGAAGAAGATACATTTGCAAAGTTGGGCATCTATTAAATTGTCGAAGTTGAGGGGAGATTTGGGTATTAGAGATTTGATTACAATAAATAAAGTTCTATTGCTTAAACTTGCATGGGCTTTTCTTCATCAAACTGGCAAGTTTCGGGTGAAAATCCTTCATAGTAGATATGTGAGATCAAATAATTTTTGGGATCTAAAGGTGACTTCTAGTAGTTCTAACATAAGGAAGAACATACTAATGGCCAGATCAAATGTTCTTAGAGGTAGCATTTGGAAAAAAGAATAGTTCATTAGTTAATATATGAAAACATCAATGGATTATGGATAGAAAATGACATCCATCTCCTTTGTCTAGATTGGTTAGTAGGCCAACCTATGTTAAGGAACTGATTGTGGAAGGGAACTTGAGTGTTGAAATTCTAGTTAAGAATTTTGACTCCTTTTCAATCGCTAGAATCTTAAGAACTCTTATTCATCATGATGAGAGTAAGGATAAATTGATGTGTAAGTATTCTCAAAATGATATTTTTATGTCTAAGTCAACTTATACTTTCTTCTCTAATTGTAATATTTTCCCTAGAGCTTCTGACCAATCGCTGTGGAAGAAGCTATGGCAAATCTATACTTTCTTCTCTAATTGTATACATTTTAAGTTACATATAATTTTAATTTATTAAAAATGATGTATAATAATTTTGAAAAATCGATCTGGGTTGGGCCAAATTTATATTTTATACGGGTTAGACTAAGTCGGACCAATGACATAACATAGGTCGGGCTAGGCCAACCTATTATATATTGGAGCATGTCTTGGTTGGGCCAATCGTGGACCAGGCTGGCCTGCCAATTGACACCGCTACTCACCCCCTAGATCACAATTCACAATATACCGAGACATTTGATTATTATTCATAGTGCTGTTGTGCATCTTCGTTGTCGTGATTTCCCCTATTAAGATTTTCAATATTTTTAAGGCCACCGTATAGATATTCGCTCTTGAATTTTATGTATTTTTCGTTTCCGAGGACTTAAATCACACGTAATAAAATGTATAATAAGATGAAGTTTGTAACGTTTTTTTAACATATGACAAAAATACACGTATTCTTTGGGAAATTTCAAGTGAAAAATATTAGTACCCATCCGTCGGTGTAGTAACAATATCCAATATTACAACTTGTGCATTTCGATAAGCAAAAAATAGAGGACTATAACCATACTATTTTCTTTTGTTTTTCTTTTGGATCTCAAATTAGCAACAAGTTAATGGTGTTGTCTGACCGCGTACAAAGACAACAGAGTTGGAAAAGTTCGTTTGAACTAGAGGTTGAAGCCTTTTTAACATGGACAGAGGTAGAGTTAGTAACGACAGCATCAGTGACTGGTCCATTTCATCTCTCACAATCCCCTTGCTCGATGCTTACAATTGGATGAAAAAGGGTATCTGACAAGTCAAACTTCCAGTGACATCTAAAATTTCATTTGAATAATAAAATCATTAATATTTATACAAATCTTGATCAATTGAACCGAGACTTTCAGTTTCAAATAAAATTTTTTTGGGACATATGTAGGGCATCTAAAACAATTCCACGAGACCTCTTTACTAAAATAAAAAAGTAATCATATATGTAGCAAAGTTGACATCTTTAAAATTTTCTTGTGCATGCTGATATGTTTTTTACAACGAGATGGCATATTTTTGCTTCCTCTTTTGGTGAGGTATGAATCAATTTGACATGATTTTTTTTTATCGCAAGTGAAAATTTAATGAAGTTTTATTTGAGTATTGCGTTTTGTATGTGTTTTATGATATTCTTGCACTATGTTTGATAAATCCCACCACCTATCACTCTTGTTTTCTCGTCATCTCATTTTATCATGTATCTCACCATGGTTATCATTTTATTTCTCATCTTTGTCATTTATCCCACTGTGGCCCTTCAGTCCATTTTTCTTTATCCCAGTGTCCCTTATTTTTATCACCCCAATGTGATTATCTTGAGTCCCACCATATCCTCCACCCCATCATGGGCTCATGTTCTGTTGCTTTGTTGTCTCCTATATTTTTGATGTCCCATCATATAATACATATTTTGTCTTATATCGCCCCACCATAATCATTGTGTTGGGTCCTATCTTAAAATCCACCCTGGCCTTATGCGATTTGGTACATTCATAATACCCCCATGCAGTTTTTTTTATTGTGCTTTAACACAAACTCAATGCAACTTAAGATTATTCCACTTTGAATTAAATCAAGTATTTTGGAGAACTTAAATAAACTTGAGATTCCAATTATAATTGATTAGCATTCTTCTTCTTTTTACAAGCATATTCTTTATTTTTATTTTAGTCTATCATGATAGAAGCAAACTACACAACGAGGGCCACTAACCTTGATGAGCCTACGAACTTGTGATTTAGGGACCTCCATTGCATTGGAGGTTGGCTACTTTTTATTTTATTCTCTCATACTCGCAACACATCTTTCACCGAAAGGATAGGAAGGTTTGATGAAACATAGCAGTAATCCTGAAGAATTGAGGAAATTCGCATTGTTGAATCATGTCGACTAGCGTGTCTATATTTACACCTTGCTATTATCTTTCCTATATATCACCATTTTATTTTGCTACATTCGTCTAAGTTTGCTCCCACTTCACCGCACCTCACTATGAACCACTTCACTTTATTACATGTTACTCTCTTGCAAAGCCAATGCCAAAGCGATGCAAGTTACAAACACCTAAAATTGGCTTAATTCTGAAACTTAAAACTGTTGTTATGTGGGTAATATGTGAGTTTGCATCGTTTAGAATCATGTCAAGTCATTTTGGAATAGAATTGAGGGTTTTCCAAGTGAAGCCGTGCACAACCATCAAAGACTGGAGGACATGCCCCCACATGGGGGCACGTATCCACATGTCCTTAGTTGGGGTTGCATGCCTCCTCAACTGGAGGCACATGAACCTGTTTGTATTTTCTAGTTCGAATTGATCTCAACTAATCTTTTGACCAACTTTAGAGGATTTCCTGCTTTAATTAAGATGCGCCCTAGGGTGGGGATGCGTACGCCCACAATTGAGATGTGGGAAACTTTAAATTTTGACAATTTCTAATTTAATTTGGAATCAAATTCTCTAGGTTGAACACATGCCTGTTGGCATCAAATTTTTCTGCTTAGCTTGCTTGATACAAGTTTCAGCAATGCCAAAGCCGGTGCAGAAAATCTGACCCAGATTCGGAAAATTCATGAATAGATGATGTAAAAAGGCTTTGGAAATGCCTTGGCATGGCCTTACATGCTACAAATGGCCAAGATAATGTGCTCATCACATAGCCCCGGTCAAGAGCTTCGCAACGGTGCCCAAAACATGGAAAACGGACACCGGAAGGCCGAAATGACCATTTTCCCCCGACACTTTGGGACAAATTGGGACTCTAACATGGAATTAAAACTTTACCACATTGTTAAGGTTGGATAGAGCTAGGCAATGCTCTAAACGGATCAAAAATCTGACCCCCGGATGAAGAGATATGCAAGAAAGAGCAAATCTGGATGGAAAGCCGTATGTCATCGCACCAAGGGCATAATGGTCCGATTAGCTCCGGATCGACCCATGGGCTAAAAATTTCAATTTTTATGACCCAAAACTTTGATCTCATGAATATTGATGCATGAAAAATAAATTTGGCCAATGGGAGAAGGTAATTGCACTCAATTACAGTTTTTGGCATTATCGACGGCCGAGATCGCATCGATCAGAGAAATTGGTAAAATCAGAGATCCTGGGCAATTTGGGAGATCTCAGCCACACATTTGGATGGATCATAAGATCAATGTTCATTAATGATTGTCCCATATTTTTCTGATTTAATTTTGGCTGTGTTTAATCAATTTTTGGCCAAAATTAATGATAGCCGTCGGATCGAGAGTCTGTTAGATGAATGGTCTAGATTAGATCACTCTCTCTCTCTCTCTCTCTCTCTCTCTCTCTCTCTCTCTCTTCCCTCCACTTGGCTGGCCGAACTCCTCCCCATCTGCCATGCGCACAATATCCTACAAGTTAGGGAGCTGGCCGAACTCCCCATCTGATGGCATAGCTAGCAACTTTGTCTTATCTCCCTCAACCACCTCAACAAGCTCAACAACTTCCCATGGCTTATCCTTATCACCCTCAACTACTCCATTGGTTTATCTTCATCCTAACTAATCCTACAACTAACCAAGCCTATCCTCATCCATGCCCTTCATGTTGGTCTACAAAAAGCCATCCTTTAGCCCCAAGGGTACCCTCTATTTGGCCATCACAAAAACAGCCCCTTGCTGTCCCCTAAAACAGGCCTCTGAACCAGCCCCCTTGTGCACCCTTTTGGCCCTCCATTTCGGCCCCTAAACCTTCCACTATCATGCCTTGTTCGATCCCACTTATGGTCACTTGAACATGCACTTCTTGCCTCCCCCAATCAGGCCCCAAATGGCATCCCGAACAGGCCCCCTTGCTGGCCCAAGTTCTGCCACCCTTGTGAGCACCCATGTCAGGCCCCTTCGATGGTCACCTAGTTTGCCCTATGTGCAACACACCCAATACAGCTCCTACAACACCCCCAAACAAACCAATCACCCTCTTTGATGTGTGGAAGGAGGGGTGACAGCCCGGGCCACTTGGAATCCACCGGACGGGCCAAGAAGTTAAGCTGGGTGGCCTTAATTTCCACTCATCAAATACCTTTTGCACAGCCCCTTGACTTCCCTATTTGGCCATCCAAATAGTCCAAGCTCTGCCCACCTGAGCAGCATCCGAACATAAGCCCCCTTTCAGTCCATGTTTGGCCTATCAGAACACACCTTAATCTGGTCCTTGTGTGCCCCCTTGATGGCCCTTCAACATAGCACCTGAATGGCAAAAGAAGTCAGCCCATTGGCAGCTCTCAAAACAGCACCAAAACAGGCCCCTCTTGACTCTCTACATGGAGGCTTGCATCACTGCTGCTGCTGCAAGAATAAACAAAAAATGGCAAAGGCATACAGGGTTTGAAGCTGGCCATTTTGGCCTTGAAGTGCTGTAAACAGGCCATGCTGGCCCTTGAAGAGCAAATCAGGCCGCCAGGGCCCAAGATGTTCAAAACAGGCCAACCAGGTTGATAAGATGTTCAAGACCGGCCTTACTAGGCCAACATAGCATGAAGACCAGCCCATTGTGCTGATGAAGCTGTCCTATTGGGCCTTGGACATTTAAAAAGCACACTTAACTAAATCCGAAGGTGAAATGCCAAAATTAAATAAGGAGTTAGCACCACCACGTGGGCGCTCCCCCTTGGGCGGCTCATCCGGCTTGCACCGGAATGCTGACCCGGACGTAGGCGCGGTCTGGCTCCCATTGTAGACGATCCTTCTCACTACTTGGAAAAGTCAAAAGACTATGCCATGTAGGACGGGTAAAAATTCCACACCGATCGGAAAATAAGGCGGCATGCTGCCAAAATTTTCCTGGTCAAGTGGGATTTTACACCAAGGGAAGGACTTTGACACTTCGACAAGCATTATTCAAGGCATATGAACTGCCACATCTGATGTACACCAGCATGAACATGAATATTCAATGAACATTTCAAGTGCCGAGTTGATTGCATGTAATTGGGCATCGACACTAGCCTGACAGACCGGATGTGATGCAAACCGAACAAAAGTTAACCAAATATGAAGTTAACTTAATTAAATCTAAAAATACATTAAACCAACCTTAAAACATGCTTAAAATAGATCTTTAAAGCTTTAACATTCAACAAAAATAAGATTTAATACAATATGGAAAAATTGATTCAATACACTTAATCCATTTGAATTCAAATGCTTAAACAAGTGCACATCAAATAATTTACAACCAATTGAAAAGAACACAAAAAGAAAGCATTAATGCATCTGAAATTCATCTTAAAACATGTCACATTTAGATCATTAACAATCTGAAGTTCAAGTTTAATCAATTTAAACCAAACTTCAAAACATTTAAAACATACCGAACACACTCGAATTGGTATGAAAACACCAACCGACATGAGAAAATCACATGAAAATGACTCAACACATGTCAACTAAACTTACACAAGTCAAATTGATCAACACATCTAAAATATCAAGTTCAAACAAAAAATAAAATAAACTTCAATCAATTGAAGTAAAACAAACCAAACAATTCAAACAATCTTAAAACAATTAACATTGAAATCCAAGTCAAATGGAAATCTAAAATCAACATTTCAAACCACATCAAAATCCATTCATAAATAAAACATAAACCAATTCCAAACAAAATCTAATCAAACTTGTTTGCATCTCATCGGGCCTGAAAGGCCATGGCCCTTTGTGTTCTTTATATGTTGTGGATGTGCACGCTCTCGTCAAACAAGATCGCTATGGCAGTTAATCAAGGGTGTTCGAGTGTTTGCTTGATGTAAATGAACATTGGATATTCACACCATTCGAGGGAGAGAGGTCAAAAAAATTTTCACAGAACCCGAACCTCGGTTCTATACTCTTTTAATATCACCTGGACTATCTAGTATTTTTATGGTCTATCACCTACTTTACTAGAAAATTTAGATGTCGATATTTCAAAAAATACAAAAACAAGAAATATTTTCAATGAATAAAAAAAGATTCCCGAGGTTCCCACAAATTGGCACGCCCGGTGGGACCTTTCTTTCCCTTCATCTCTCTACCATAGCAATTTGAGAGGGTGCACATCCACTACCTCTTAAAAACACTCTAATCAAGTCAACCTTTTTACAGGTTTAGTGGCGGCTTGTGAAGGTGTCATTTACTTAAAAACTTATGTCGACAATGCAGCATCAGCTCAATCATGTTGGTGATCAATTTCAGCAAGTTTGCAAAGACCATGTTACTACTAGACTGGCTCGACTCCGTCTTGGAGTCACCACCTGCTGTTGAGGACATAGCAATGCTACACCTCACTCGCTACTCCATAATGCATCTCCAAAAGCTTGGCCTGGACACTGCCAAGTTGCTCCCAGAAAATGTTCTGTTGTCTCCCCCACGTGAGACTTTTATGGTGAATCAGATCACCCTTGAATTTGGGCCCGCGCCTGCACCCACAGTCATAGTACCTACTCAACTTGCTGCCCTTGCACCTACTATGTTTGCCACAACATTTGTGCCTGCACCTGCTGCCATGCTGACACCTGCTACAACACCCCTCAGCCTGAGGAAGAACATGAGTGAGTGAGGATCCTGTTGGCACCTCAACATCAACACCGTGTGTTGCTCGTGGGACCACACCCACCTAGCTATGCCTATCAAGACTCCTTCCGAGCTTATGGAGGAGAAGCGTAGATGACTACAGCCTGTTATCTTGCCGCTTGTCGATAGTTCTTCACTTTGGACTGGCTAGATTACAAAAAACGGGGCCCTTGCTGTGCCCAATGTTATTGCACCAGATGCAAGGGGGAAGTGTAGACCTTCTTCCTGCCCTAGGAAATCCAACCAACCAGTGGCTAGAAAGGCCATGGAGAGGAGGAAGCCCTCCCTTCTGAACTTAGAAGACTCAAAGAGGACAATCTAGGCAAGGGATCATCCGTTAGCCCGCCATACTTCATTAGACAGAGCAGCGGTTCGAGATGACGAGACCCCATAGGTGCCACCACCTATTGAACAAAAAATTCTATGTGAATGGTTGGTTCACCAAACACCCTTCCAATCTTCAGCTTAGCCAACTGGGGGCAGCCTCTCCATCAGATTTGCCCTTCATCCAGCTAACCGATCAGTGGTTCAACGTACAAGGGCTTGACAACAACCGCTTGCTATAAAAAAAAGGATAGAGAGGCATCAGTAGTCAGCCATGACACTGAATCACCTTGGCACTCAATTTTGCCAGCTAGGGGCAAATCCTCATATAAGCTAATGCTATGGAGAGTGGGGAATGTAGACACGCCAAATTCGCCTAATTCAGAGCATAAAACTCATGTTTTATAGGGTAACATGTATGAATGACCTTATAATAATGCTGGGTCCTTTAAAGTTGATTTGGAGCTTCGCCGAACGAAATCGGATGTTTTCCGAAGTTTTCCGCAAAAAGCCGTAACTTCCAAGCGAAAGCCACACATAAATCGTGTAAACATAAAAATTAGCTGAATGACCAATGCCTAATGATCATGCATTTAAGGTTATGGTCATATTCACACCCCGGATAAGTTTTGTTGCATACCGTGCCTTTCCGGTTTGCCGTCGGAGTGATTTTGACCTATATCGGATCTTCTGTTCACTGCCCTAACTTCCGGACAAAATTCTGAAGTTTTAGAGGGTTTTATGGCTGATCCAATGCTATACATAGCTTCTTCAGCCTGTTATCTTTCCAACGCAACAAACGGCGTCGAATTTCGAGTTCGGGAGTGTTCGCAATGGCTTCCGGAAGAAGGACACGCAAAAATAGTCCCATGCGCCCGGGTCCCTGGTCACATGCGCCCAGGACCCAGGGCACGTGCCCATGCACCCTACCAGTGAGGCACGTGACCTCGTGCCCTCACTTGAGAGCACATGCGCCCTACCCTTGAGGCACGAGGGAACCAGCTTTTCACCGGGACTCTACCGCTGAACGGATGACCGGATAAGATCAAATTTTTCGAGAAATGTGCCATGCACCCTCACTGGGAGGCACATGCGCCCCTCAGTGGGGCGCATGCGCCCTGCACCAGGGCGCATGCGCCCTGCACCAGGGCGCATGCGCCCTGGGGTAGGGTGCAAGGTGGCCTATTTTTTAGTCTTGATCGCGCCGTCCGTTCTCCTATAAATTAACTCTGATTCTGGTCGTTCCAAAGGCATGAGCACGACCCCCCAGGCATCTCAAGATGTCCAACCTCCCTCCTGCATTGATTTTGTGATTTTTAGAGAGAGAATTTTGAGTTTTTAGAGAGATAAAATTCAGTTCAAGAGAGAGGAAGGCTGTTCTGCAGGTGATCAACCAGGTCTCTCTTCTTCGGCCTTTATAGCAGCGTGTGGATGTCTACTGCCCGAGCTCTCATCATCAAAGTTCTTCCTCTCCAAGTCTTCTTCAGTTGCAATCGACAGCACTTGATTCTGAGGTCGGGGCTGGTCATCACGTGCGTAGAAGCAAAGTCGCGCCTGGCAGATCCTGGACTGCTGCTCGGCTTTTTCGACAACACAGATTTGGCCATATCTCTCTCTATTCTACTCAGAATTTGGCTTTTCTTTTTCCTATCTCTTTGTTTCGTGATTCTCCATCCTCATATCATTTTTTTACATTTTTTTGAATTATTTTTAGTCTATTAATTCTAAAAATAGAAAAAGAGGGGTTAGAGATAACCTGAATCCGGTCAGTTTCTAGTCAGCTGTGTGTTTCATGTTATTCTCTTTACATATACTCCACTTTGTCTAGTTCTAATAGTCTTTTCACATGTTTATTTGTCTAGTTGCACAGAAGATCAAGCACCCACCACGTTGAGGACTCTTCTTCATCGGCCGGCCGAAGAAGGAGAAGCTTTAACCCACATTCTTCACGCTAAGGTACACACGGTCATCTTTCAATCTTTATTTCATAAATCAGAACCCGCGGTTCCTGGCGACCACATGTTTTAATTTCCTTCTTCTCATCCTCCTCCCACATGACCCGAACCGTCTCTTTGGTGATCGAGCGACGCCAAGGGATGAAAGTTCGGGGATTAATGTGAGTGTGGGACCGAGGTGAGAGTTGCTTTCCGATGTTTTGTTCTTTTCTTTATCATCCCCTCTTGAGGTGACGATCTAGATTCATGGACTTCCCTGAAAAGGAGAGGCCCCGTCAAATTTTCAGAGTCGACAGCTTTGTGGCGACCACGGTGGGACAAGCAATGTCTTCAATCGTGGGTGCTTAGTGTTTTGTTTGCAACTAGTTCTAGTTCTAGACCGGTTCCCACGTGAGCCTTTCCTTCTTTCCACCTTTCTTAACTTCATGCCATCTCAAAATTTATGATTTCACCCATCTTTCATCAGATCTGAAGTGCCAAGTATGCCATTTAATTTATGTTATTTTATTTAAACCGGTTCCCACGTGAACCACCCTTTTCCTTTTAAACCGGTTCCCGCGTGAACCAATCTCTTTCTTTACTTCGGTTCCCACGTGAACCAAACCACTTTTTTTCAGATCTATCCCAACTTGGATCAGATCTTTGTTTACCTTTAATTGGCCCCACGTGGCCCTCTTTTGACCATTCAAACTGGTTCCCACGTGAACCACCCTTTTTTACCCAAAACCGGTTCCTGTGTGAACCACCATTACTTTTTACCCCGGTTCTCACGTGAACTAGCTTATTCTTACATTAGTCCCCACGTAGACCACCCTTTTGCTTGGCTATCAGATCTGAACCCTCTTCTTTCCATCACCTTTTCATTATCTCCATTTGGCTCACATATGAAACAAGGTCTGGATTCTAGTTTCTAGTTGCTTGTCTAGTTTCTAATTGCTTGTCTGGTGTTGATTGCTTGTTTATTTAAGTTTATGTTTTGCTCATTACTTGTTTTATTACTTGATTGCATTCTCTGCTCCTTCTCTCTACCTCCTTCTTTTACACTTTTTTGAGGCGGGAGTTCACTCTCCCATTTATCCCTCCCATCCAAAACACCCTCTTGGTGGATTCTGACCTCTCTTCTGGGATATTCCTTCCTAGTTGACTTGGTTGGCTTTCATCAAGGCCTCCGTAATTCCTCATACGTGGAATATTCATCTTCACGATCGGGTTGGTTGTACCACTCCCCAAAACCCGAAGCATCATACGTTACCTACACGTAGTGAGATTGTGTGAAACCTAGGTCATTGGAGATTGGAGTTCGGATACTAACTCATTTGTTGAGAGAACAATTCTTAACAAATCCATAAACCTAAGGTTTAATCAAAATCATTGCATAATCTTACTTTCAAGTCTTTACATCACTTGCTTGGCAAACAAAAATTCAAACTTCTAACTTTTTGCAAAATACCAAAAACCAAAAAAAGTTCTTTGTTTACTTTGTCAACTTGTTTGTTTTCTCCTTGAAGTTCAATGCAACTAAGGTCTGGAAGGCACGTTGGAATGGTGGAACAAGCTGAACATTGAGGGCGCGAGATGGGTCACCAACCAATTATGTCAGATGGTCTTGTTAATCCATTGTTTGAGTCAGAAGCGCAAGAGGTCCCTCAACCATCTGCTCCTCGTGATGTTGAACAACTCTTTAGGGAGTTGTCTCTCTATACTGACCCAGAAACCTACGCACGCATACAATCCATGGTGAAGGGTAAAATTGCCTCGGATCAGGCTGAAGCTAACCAAGTTTCCTCATCTCCTTGTCCTCTGGTTCGACCACCACTCATTCAATCACCTTTTATTCAACAACCTATTATTCAACCATCATTGGCACTAGCACAACCATCTGTAGTTCAACCATCTATAGTTCAACCATCTGTGGTTCAACCCTCATTTGTTCAGCCATCTTATTTTAACCATGTTGCTCCCCTGACCCATCAAGTCATGGGACAATCTTCAGTAAATTTGTCAAGTCATGCTCCTCAATTCCAGAACCATGCCTCTAACCACATACCCCCACCAGTAAACCAAGAACCTGCTCTCACCTAGGCAATCATGGATCAGCTCACACAAATGAATGAACGTTATGAAGAGCTGAGATGTCGCCTAGACTCCAAGTCAGTTCCTGAGATTTCTATTCCTTCTTTACCAGTTCTCCACTTGCCACCTTCTGAGCTACCAGTTTATCGCCGCTACAATGGTACTGGCAATCCTTTTCTCCACTTAAAAGATTTTCTCTACGAGTCCTCATTCTGGAAAAATGATCTTAGGGTTCTTGCCTTCTTGTTCCGTCGATCACTAGAAGGGTCTGCATTGGAATGGTTCTACTCGCTCGACTCCTTTGAGGCAGGAGACTTCGATATTGTCAAAACCAAATTTTTGCAGAGATACAGAGACCGGGTGGCACTAGCATGCTCCATTACAGACTTGATTGCTGAAAAGATGAATCCCGAAGAGGACTTCATAAAGTTTGCTGATCGCTGGAGGGGAATGGCAGAGAAACTGACAGATGTAATTTCTGAAGGGGAACAAGTAAAGATGCATATCGGCAACACTACACCTGCCTTGAGGAATGTATTGATCATGCACCGTCCTACCACCATGAATGAACTCTATGACAGTGCCCGATATTTTCAAGCCCACTTCAAAAATGCCACCATGATAAATCCTTTTGATCCTAAACCTATAAACTTCAGGAAAACCCCCTCTGCACCAGTTGGGCCTACAACCGAAGGAGTGGTCAACAACGAAGCTATAAACATTGTGGGGAACCAGGGAGGGAACCGTGAAAATCAGTTCAGAAACCCACCACAAAACCATTCCTATTACCCCCCTCAACATTTTTTGATTTGTCAACATCTTTATTGTGTTCTATTTTCATTTCCCTTCATTTGAGAAAATAGGGCCGCAATGTAGGGGGCGGATTGACGAATTTCCCTTTATTTGCATTCTATTTTCGTTCCCCTTCACTCTCCTTTTCCTCTTTTACACAATGACACCTTCCGACTTCCGAACGATTTACAGAACTCAAAGCTACTTGGTTTGTGAACGGTAGAAATAAATAAAGCTTCTGAAAATAAAGTTATGGAACATTTATCTTGACTTTTTTTTAGATGAGATGTGTTGAGCATGTTATGCTCTTATTTTGATAAGTTTGTCCTTAGGTCTAGGTGTTGGAACCTAGCAGGGGCGGATTCCCCTTTGTTTGGTTTATTGCATCTTTGGTCATTGAGAGCGTTGCTAGAGGCAACGTGAAATTCTATTGCTTTCTTATTTAATTGCATCAAAAATGTGAAATCAGATGTAAAATTAGACAATTTTCATGATTTTAGATTTTAATCTTTATTAGTTGTTTGATTGATTTTTTGTTGAAATTAAGACAATCTAATAATCATTCAGATTTGTTTTGTGATTCATTTCAGATTTGTATTCCTTCTTCTTGGTCTAGTTTTGTTGTTCATGTTCTCTTTTGTTTAAACTTTAACCGTGTTGAAATTTTGATCATCATTTATGATAGGAATTGCAGTTATCTTTACACTTTGTATTATAGATTATTTTTCTTCAAATACTTCAGATGTCACAAGTTGGAGATACTACAAGTGATCAAGTTCCAAGTGGTGATGTTGGTTATACCCAAAATCAACCAGATGTTGTTGAATCAAAATCAGGACATTTAAAAGTAAAAGGAAAAAGAAAATCAAGAGTAGATGTGTGGTGGGATCATTTTACAAAGATTGAAGGAGAAGAGAAATGTAAGTGTAATTATTGTGGTACTTGTTATAGTTGTGATACAAGTACATGTGGTACAAGTACTTTGCGAACACATTTGAATGTTAGATGCAAAGTTTATTCTTTTAGTCAAGCTAATCAATCGGATAACAAGCAATCACAAATTTCTCTCCATGCCAAAGAGGGAAATGAGAGTGAAAAGAAAAGTACATTATCTATATGGAAATTTGATCAACAATTGATAAGAAAGGCATTAGCATACATGATCATTGTTGATGAACTTCCATTTAGACATGTTGAAAGACATGGTTTCAAATACTTTTGCAATATGGCTCAACCAAGATTTGTTATTCCTTCAAGAATCACTATGGCAAGAGATTGTTATCAATTATATGTGGATGAGATGTTAAAAATGAAGACTTTTATATAGACTAATTGTAAAAGAATTTGCCTCACAACTGATACATGGACTTCATTGCAAAGGATCAATTACATGTGCTTGACTGGTCATTTCATTGATAATCATTGTAAATTACATAAGATCATTTTAAATTTATGTCCAATCTCCAGTCACAAAGGTGAAAGCTATAGGTAAAGCAATTGAGAAATGTTTAAACAATTGGGGAATTGAAAAAGTTATGACTGTCACCGTGGATAATGCAAGTTCTAATGATGTTGTCATTGCATACTTAAAGAAGAGAGTTAATAATTTTGAAGGAAGTATATTAAAAGGAGAGTTCTTACATATGAGATATGTTGCACATATCATGAACTTAGTTGTAAATGATGGACTTAAACTTACAAATGATTCTATTGTTTGTGTTCGTAATGTTGTTCAGTATGTGAGGCAATCTCCAGCAAGACTACAAAGATTTAAATCATGTGTAGAGGAAGAGAAGATCTTACATAAGAACTCACTTTGTTTAGATGTACCTGTAAGCACCCGAAACGGGACACCCGCGGATCCCCCCCTTCCGGCCCCTACGCTCGCTTTGGGGACTTGGTGGATGGGATGATGGTGGTTGTGGTCGCCAGGAGCCAAAGGCTCCAAAATATAATAGAATGAAAAGAAGTGAAATGGAGAAGTGACCGTCGTACCTTTGGAAGCGGGGAGATTGTTGAGTTCCGACTTCTCCTCTCTCGGCCGGCCGAAAGAAGAGAGCTTAGTGAGTCCTTCGTCTTCGATCCGGTTGAAGCTCCGCCTCAATCGGATTTACCTAAGAATGTCCATAAGAAAACATAGAAAAAAGTGAAAGGTTCATTAGTTCTAATGAAAGCATAGTATCGTGCTCAAATTTGAATTCAAACATGCAAATGGAAGGAGACTAACCGGATTGGGACAGAATCCCAACCCCTATTTTTGGTAGGTTTTTAAACATATATGAGATGCAAAATGTTCTAAGACATGCCAAATAACATGATGATCAATGCTAGGATGAAAGAGGAAGACGAAAACTCGATTAAATGGGCGATCGGAATTCGAAAATGATAAAAACGAGCTTCTGCCCTTCCTGGTGCCCTATATATAGGGCGCCAGGAGCAGGTGCCCCCTTTATGGGACGCGTTGACCAAGTCAAAGCGCCCTGTATACGGGGCACTAAGTCTGGCCCGAACAGATTTTCTTCTCCTTTTCGCAACGCCGCTCCGGAGTGCTGGACGGCTCCCGGGACGAAGTAGGGGCTCCTCCTTGTAGACAATATGCAAATGAAGCTAATGAAAGGTGGTTTGGATGCTGGATGTAAGAGGAGAGACGGATAGAGGTTATCAAAGTTGGAGAAAAATCATGTTTCTGGGTGACAGAAACAGAAGGCTTTTAGGGTTTTTGGTGGACGATTTTGGATCAATTTGAAGGCTTGTGGGGGATGAGAATGGCTTAGAAACGTGGTGTTGGATGAGCTCTAGGGTGGCACCCCGTTGGAACCTCCTTTTAGTCTCAAATGGGGGTCTATTTATAACCCAAAAGAGGGTACTTTGGCCATTTTCGAAAAACAATGCCATGTGGCATAGCGCCCTATATATGGGGCGCCAGCATCATGAGATATGTCAGGTCGACAAGACAAGTCACTGCGGGGGGTCAAATCAGCCTGTCAAATCGATTTGATTTGGATCCAGGTGCCCTACATACAGGGCGCCAGGTGCCCTGTTTATAGGGCGCCTGGTGCCCTATAAGTAGGGTGCCAGGTGCCCTTATACATAGAGCTTTGCCCTCTTTGAAATGTGCCAAAAACCTTAATTTTTCCGGAAAACTCAGTTCCCTTGAAAGGTTACTCAAATATTCTTCATGAAAACAAGAATTTAAGCTCTCCAACTAGGCCAAAATTGCTTGTCTACAGTACCTACAAGGTGGAACTCAACTTTTTTTAATGTTGCACATAGCCCAAAAATTTTAAAAAGCATTTGAGAGATATGAAGAATAAGATCCATTTTTTACAAGTGAACTTTGTGATGGAAATAGCATAGGAAAACCGCACGATGAACATCCGTCACGAGTTAGAGATCTTGTTAAACTACTACAAACTTTTTATGATCTTACATTGCGGGATTCTGGAGCTTTATATGTCACATCTAATAGATATTTTCATGAAGTGAGCAATGCGGATTGTTTGTTGAAAGAATGGTGCATTAGTTCAAACTTTAATTTTGGTGACATGGCTTTGAAAATGAAAGAAAAATGCGAAAAGTATTGGAAAAATCCTGAAAAATAATCTCATGTTATTTATTTCTGTTGTGCTTGATCCTCGATACAAGTTGGATTATGTTGAATTTGGTATCTTTCAAATGTATGAAAGAGACAAAGCTCTCTACTTGAAGAATAAGTTGAAAGGGACATTACATGCAATTTTTGATGAGTATAAACATGCTGATAGTTCATCTAGTGAAGAGCAAAATGTGATTGGGAAAGCATCAAATTTGACAGTGACAGAAGTTGACAGTTGTAACATAACAAAATTAATCTTGTTTTCTTGTTATAAGCAACATAAAGCTGAAAAAGATGGTGGTGATACAAAATCTGAGTTGGTTAAATATTTAGATGACGAGAATGAGGAATGTTCATCATCATTTGATATCTTAAATTGGTGGAAGGTGAATTGTACAAAGTTTCTTATCTTGTCACAGATGACTTGTGATACATTAGCAATTCCAATATCCACAGTAGCATCAGAATCTGCATTTAGCACCGGTGGCCATGTTCTTGATGCATTTAGGAGTTCTTTATCTCCTAAAGTTGTGAAGGCGTTTATTTGTTGTCAAAATTGGCTTCGTGTGTCAAAGAATCGTGTGTGTGTTGAAGAAAATATTGATGAAATTGAACAACTGGACAAAGGTAATCAATTTTTGGAGTCTTTGGCATTGTCTAATAGGTATTCAATGTTCTTATTTTTCATATTTATAATTACTTATGTTTCAGTTAAGTTGTTGTTTAAAGGATTTTAGTTTTTATACCTTTATAAAGTAGTTGTGGATATTGGAATTGCTAATGTATCACAAGTCATCTGTGACAAGATAAGAAACTTTGTACAATTCACCTTCCACCAATTTAAGATATCAAATGATGATGAACATTCCTCATTCTCGTCATCTAAATATTTAACCAACTCAGATTTTGTATCACCACCATCTTTTTCAGCTTTATGTTGCTTATAACAAGAAAACAAGATTAATTTTGTTATGTTACAACTGTCAACTTCTGTCACTGTCAAATTTGATGCTTTCCCAATCACATTTTCCCAATCTTTGGCATTGTAGATTATGTTTTATGGATTTCTCCAATATTACAAGCACAACAAACATAAATGGTGACAATGTTTGTGAGTTGTGACTTAATTTGTGAGTTGATGATCTATGTAATATTTGTGACTTAATGATCGGTAAATTTTGAATTTGTGTGACTTCATTTGTGGCTTGATTTGTGCCACTTTTACTTCTGTAAGTTGTGATACAAGTTGTGATAACGGTTGTGAGATTTTGTTCTTTAAGAATATTAACTTTTAATTCTTTAAGTTCAATGTGGTCAAATTTTTTTTTCGGTATGCAAGTTGTATGCAGGTTGTGAGTTTTTTTTCGGTATTTCTTTAAGTCAATGTGGTATGCAGGTTGTGATGCAGGTTGTCTCTATAGACATGGGTGTATTATCTTTGCTTTGAGATGGCTCATTATATTGACTTAGTACTAATTGGCTTATTTAATTTCTATGCATTTTCCCTTTTAGCAAGTCAGTTAATATCCAAGGATGAGTGGAATCTGGTAGCTTGTGATGGCAATTTTAGTTGATATGGATGGATGACCCATTACTGTTTAGTGCCCCTTTTTAGGCATTACCTACCTCTAAGGTGACATTCTCAAGTCATTTGATTGTTTATTTTTGTTTATTATTTAGATTGTTTACAACGAGAAGATGGCATGTATTTAACATTGGGGAAATTGGAAAGAGTTGGATGGTTCTAGCTAAATATTTGTGTCTAATTTGTATGTATTTCTTTTCTTTGATTTTTCTGTAATATGTTTTGGTAATTGGTTGTAGCCACTTGATCAACAACAGCATTTTTCGGGTGCTTTTGAGAAGCTCATGGGTGATATTAAGAAAATATGAAGCTCAAAAAAATAAGTGTAATATCAATTTTTGATTTGAACCGATTCCAATCATTTTATTTTTACTTTCCAGTTTAAAAATTTCAGGTTTTGACCTATTTTCAATGTATAGTGTGAACCGTTGAACCGACATTTTCAGTTTGACTTTTAAACAAACTAGTTCGGTTCGATTCGATTCAAGCTATCGGTTTGGTTCGGTTCGAAGAAATTTGGTCTCAAATTGAACCAAACCAAACCGTGAACAATCCTAATTATATTTGTTTAAAATATCATTTCTTATTAGTAATGCTATAGCATTTGAAGAAGTATAAAGTGTTTTGAATTCTATAGTATGTGATTCTTTATTAACATCTTCAATTCTTAATTCGTTAATCTTAGCAATATTTTCCAAGGTTACTATATCACCATCGAATGTTATGTATTGTTCTATATGATTAGTTTTTTATATATAATTTTCTATTATTTTGCTATTAATATGAGATATAGATGCTTCATTATCAACTATTACATTAATCTAAATAAATTTAATTACATTTATTTTTACTTGTATTTTAATCATAGTTAATTTAGGATATAGTATTTTAGCTATTGTCATTATTTAGTTCTAATCATTTTTTGATATTTGTCTATACAATAGGAATACTTGGGTTGTTCAATGTCATCTTCATCAATATCTTTTATTGTTAATCTACTAGAAGGGTATTGAAAGTTTTTTAGTTTAATCATTGTATTATCTATGATTAAGTCTCTGCTTATTTGAGATTTATTTTTTTGTTTAAGTTCTTTTAGGGCTATATGTCATTCTTTAGGTAAACTAATTTTATCTATTTTAGGTTCAATTATTTTTGAATATCATTATTAATCTTCTAACATTATTATATTTTTATTTACTAGACGTGTGGGGATATCATTATGTTCAGATAGGCTTCTAATAATTTAGTTGTTATTGTTAATCATTTACTTCGATAAACATTTCTATATTTCTAAATTCATGATAGATGTATAGTTCTTCATTTATATTTTTGTCATTTAAGCTTATTGAGTATTGTGGGAAACTTCTAAATTTAAGATATTGGTAGATTAAATTACTTTGAGTCATTCCAATTATAGATTGTATTAGATTTATAATTTTTTATCCGCTATTATAATCATTGTTGGTGAATCAATTTATTTTCTAAAATTTACTTTTATAGTTATATCTATGGCTCCGGATAAATATTTTATTTTATCTTTATTTTGTTTTGTTTTAGCATTTATTTTATCTTTTTTATTTATAATTTATATGTTGTAATGGATTTGTTGAATTCAGCAGAATCTATTGTTTATTCAAATTTCTCGATCTATAGTTTGTCTTTTCTTTATAACTTATATTTTAATTTATATATTTTGTTTTTTACTATTTTCCAAAGGTGTATTTTAAAATTTTCATATATTTCTTCATTAAAAATAATTGCCTGTTTATTTGAATCTTCGTGGTTTTCTTCTGTTCTATATATTTTGAAATTTTCATATGTAGATTCTTTGTCTTTGATTATTTCTTGATTTGTCATCATATAAATATATTTTATGTGATTTTGTTGAAATGGATCAAATTCGTCTATTAATTCGTCAATTTCACTAATGTTATCATCATATTTATCTTCTTATGTTGAATTATATTCTAGTATTATTTCTTCATCTTCACTTTCTGTAACTAATTTATATTCGTAATTTTATATATTTGATAATTCATATCTATAATATTAATTTGTTTTCATTTTGGACACATATTTACATACTGTTCTTCTTCTCCACATTTAAATTATTTATATTTTTTTATGTTTATGTCTTAAATATTTTCTTTTAGTTTAATTTAAATTTTTTATAATAAATTTTTTACATGTATTTTAGTTTTATTAGGTCCACCATGCTTGGTGCACGTTGGTTTACAACCATATAGTAAGGTTGGTAAGATTTTTTTTCACAACAATTTGGTGGATTAAGTGAAGTTGAATATTTTTGATACAAATGTTTAGATTTATTGAATGATTGTATCATGGATGATTCTTTACGATATTCTCTAAAGAGGTTTATTGCATAATTTGTTCTGATAGATAAATTATCTGTTCTAACTTTTCTAATTTCTGCTTCTTTTAAGAAAGTATGATAATAATTCTTTAATTTAATATTTCAAGGGGATAATTTTTTTTTAAAATATTCTAATTTCTAATGATTCTAATTTAAGAGGTAATTTTCATACTTGTGTAGAATAATCAGTAGGAAATTCTACAACATAACAAATATTGTATAATCTTAATTTTTTCTAATATTATTTCTATATTATCAATATTTATAGCTCCCATCTAATTAATGATATAAAAATTGTAATAAGATAAATTGTAATTGTATTAAGGTATTTTCAAATGAAGATTGTTCTTTTAATTCATAGTTAATTTTTTAAAATTTATTTATTTAACATAATGAATAAATCAATTCAAACTCTTACTTTTACACAAACGTATTTTATTTAAAAATGTCTATAAATTTAAATAAATTTTATAAAAATATTAAAATACATTTTTTGATATTTAAAATTTAAATATGTTTTTGTTACACCAATATTCATGTAATAGTTATTATATAAAGTATGTACATAAAATTAGTCAAAAATGCTGGTTTGATTTTTTGAGACAGAAAGGGTTGTAATGTACAAAATTAATTTGTAGATAAAGTGAAGAGAATGTATTCGATACTTGATATGTCATTATAAATAAATACGTAATTGTTTAGTAGTGGCTTAAAAATTATAAAATATTATAAAAATGTGTCGACGCGCTTCAACGAGGAGTCGACGAGGGTTATTATTCCATAGCTGCGACTCGCCTCCTGTACAGGGGTGGACGCTTCCCGGGATCAAGTGAGCATCAACCTGGGCTCTTAAACGTGCGTTCGATCCATCGGTCGTCAGCCCGGGCTCGCTTTTGATTGTCCCTCGTGAATCCTATAGCAGGGGTGGAGAGTCCTCCAGAGGCAAAGAACTTCCTTTTGCTGCTTGTAGTGCATACGCTGGAGAGCAGAGGGAATAGGGATGCTTGTCCGTGCTTTCCACGTTACCGGAAAGAGCTTTTGATCTTCGGTATTTAAGGTTTGGCGGCGTAGTTTCAGTTCTTACTGTTGGGGATCCAAATTCGACGTGCGGATCTGATTGTTCGCTCTTTTCGCACCCCTTCTGTTGTTCTTATCGGTGATTGGCACAACGCTTTTTGTCATATTTTAGGGGAAGTTTGAAGGAGGTTGGTGTTCGGTTGCCTTGTGGGAGCAGGTTTATGATTTCGTATTGGGGTTTGCAGATTTTATACAACTCTCGGGTCAGCGTTGCACCCTGTGTTTCTTTCCGCTTGTTTGTTCTGTTGCTAGCGTCTCCAATGAGATCTTCTTTCCTTTCAACGTCTTCCTTATGTCCCTGATGCATTTGGTTGTCGTTCCGTTTGCAATTTTTTTTTGGTTCCAGTGTTTGTTTGAGGAAGAAAGGCGAATCAAGTGATCATTTGACTGTATGCTATTTTTTTTTCAGTTTTAACAGAGCTGGTCCAGCGACGACGGGCATTGATTGTTTCAAGTCCCGAAGACCAAAGTCTCATAAGATATCTTAGTGTCAGGATGCCGAGATTTTATGTTGGTGGAAAAGTGGTGGAAGGTGTCGACTTGCTAAAGAGGAGGCACTGGACCTGGCGCTTTGATGTGTGGCCATTTGCCATACTATATATCACTTGGCTACTTACTGTAGTCCCAAGCATAGATTCCACTGATGCAGCAATTGTCCTTGGTGGGCTTGTGGTTGTCCATGTTCTGGTTCTTCTGTTTACTGCTTGGTCAGTGGATTTCAGGTGCTTTGTGCAGTTCAGTAAGGTAATGCTGTATTTTTTATTTTAATTCCTGAAAATACAGTCATTTTAGGCCATAAGGCCTAATGAGGCTATTTTGCAGATTAGCATGATACAAGAAATCTACATACGAATTTCAGCATTGTGCTACTAATACCATTTTATCTTTATTCTCTTTCTTACTCTGTCATAAGAGTTTGGTGACATTGCCATTATGTTTGCTTTAAAATACAATGTGCCAGGGAATGCATAATCACTTTAAAAGATTGGGATTGGTAATGTATGAAAAAGCATAAGCATTGCCAAAAGGAGAAAAGGAAAAAGACTATTCTTGGTATTATTCACATCGTGGAGAAGGAATAGTGGGTGGGTTGAAGAGAGGCAGTGATCCTTTTGAAAAGATGACCTGTGATGAGAGTGGAGTTGGTTTTAGTAGGGAAGGTGAATGACAGAGATTGTTGAGGAAGATACCTGGTATTTCGGGTGGTGGTATCATTGGAGTGATTCTGTAAGATGTGCTTGAAATCAGAGAGCTGTCCAATGGAGGCAGTGATCCTTTTGAAAAGATCAGTAACAATAGGCATGCTCAATTCTTCTAATTGCAGCCTTCTGTTGTTACTCTGTTGGACACTATTTCTTCAAGGGCAAGAGGTGTTTGAAGTGAGGAACCCCTATCCTCACTCTAACTTCTCTGGGAATTTCAGGCATGGTGTTTTTGACAAAGTTATGTAAACAAATGTGATAAAAGATGGTGGAACACGGTACCAAAACACTAATCTCATTAATTATTAGTTTAATCTAATCTAAAACTAACAACACATGTACCAAAACACTAGTCTCATTAATTATTAGTTTAATCTAATTTAAAACTAAGTATCACGACCACAGTACTCATACATTTGATTATTTAAATTTTTATAGCGGGAAAATGATCATACAGACCCCTCAGTCTCACTATATGGAAGCAATGCGAGGATGCATTTCTTCTTGCTTCACTGCCTAGGTGAGTTTCCTTTCCTTTGATAACACGGGTTGGGCATAGGAGCTGAAGCCTATAATCACAAGCTGTGGTTCCTTATCTCTCATGGCCTTGATCCACATGGATCAACCATCCTTGTATGATTTTCTATTCAACTACATTGGAGCTCCTTTTTCACGCTTTAATATTTCATGTAGTTCTTGGTATGCCCTGGTCCCATAGTTTGATAGTAAGAAGGTATGGCTTGAGAATTGCTCTGTGGTGCAGGCTTGTAGTGCTTCCACCAGCTTTAATATCTCTTCCCTAAGTGCCTTGGTCTTTGGTGGCTAGAAAAGGAGCTATGGTGGGGGCCCTGTTTGGATGTTGCTTTCCTTAAGTCAGGTCTCTCTTTTCTTTGGAAGGTTCATCATTAATTGCATCTTCAAGGTGAGCAATGTCCTGGATATTTCCATTCTTTTGTGGATGTCATGTGTGGGCTCCTTTAATGTGGAAGACTCTTTGGAGACTGTCAGTTGCATCATGGATAGAGTAGGGGTCTGGAAGGAGATCGATGACAGGTGTTTGTCTGAGAGGTCAGAAGCTGATCTCTGCAACTTGAGACTCTGATGGTGCTTCAGGTGGATTGAATTTAGAGCTGAGGCCTCTTTTAACCTTGTTGGTCTTCCTGTTAGAGGTGGAGGTCTACTCTCTGAAATGCAGGGGAGGGCAAAATGGAAGTGGACCTGGGCTGAAGGTGCAGGGACTGCAAAATTTATAGAAAGAAACATGATGGTGGTCTTTCTACTCCAGTGGATAAATCTTTATTACCACCGTCCACCGATGACATCTATTGTGGTGCACAGGCTGAATGAACAACTTGTTGCCACTGCCAAAACATTTCTTTCTTTTATTTTTTTGAATGTGGCATTTGGCACATGCTACAATTCATAAAGACATACGAAAGGATAGATAAAAGGATGGGAGGGGGAATCAAATAAGACAGTAGAGGAAGAAATCTTATCTAAAGTAAAACTTCCAATTATAGAACCTGAAACAAAATATGTCATCTGGATAGAACCTGGAGTACGTGAATAACCAACATTTGATATGAAAACAAACATGTGGAAGAATTGATAAAACACTGACAAACTGCTGAGAAATAACATTGATGGTTCCGCCTCCTCTAAATGGCCCACAAAACGTGATGGTGAATTAGTCAAGTCTCTTTTCAAGTTTTAGTTCTTTTTTGTCATTAAGGACATGTTTATAAATGTTTTCTATTTAGTGGTTTAAGTGTCAAACTGTTGTCTCTTTATAAAGAGTCCCTTTTATGTAATTCTAGAACCAGAAAATAAATTTTTGAAAAATTGATCCCATAGGGGGCTCGCTCCTGGTATCCCTTCTATCTCTCCCCACCCCTATTTGGCCGAGGAGGCCTTTCACTCATCAGTCTCATCCTCTTCTAGACACCCTTCTTATCCACCTCGGTTTCTCTCTTCTTCCTATTGGTCATTAGTTCTGCATTGTCAACCTGCAGATCTCCGATTGGTCACGGTTGATGTTCACAATGCCACAAACATCACTAAGTTGAAACTATGCCTCTACACTGGATTCCCTTGATGCAGATTGGCACATCATTGGACGCACCTAGGAGATGCGAGCAATCTCTTTCATGAAGCCTTCTATGCCGGCGGCTCTCCATCCTGTGCAGGCCTTAGCGATGGACCCGTCCGGTGCCGAGTCCGTACTGACTTAATCTCCACCTATCCTTCAAGCCCTCTAACATCTTCTCTGTCCACTTCCGGAAGCCACTTCTTAACACCGGTAGTTCCTTCAACACTGCCACAACATTTCTCAATATTTTGATCAATCTAGCGGTCCCACAACCTCACAACGACTTCGACTGGCCCCGTCAATGTCGTTCTGCCACACCCCTTCTCTCACTTTTGCACATTCACTATTTTTTGATGAATGATTAGAAGACCACAATTTTATTGATAATAAAATAATTACAGTAGAAGGAAAAGAAAATATGAAAGAAAACCCACAACATGACTACTTAGATGGTGTAGGAGTTGGGGAACTACATGAAAAAATTGTCAAAAAGAAGGAATTGCTCTTTGAAGAAAGAGTCATCCATTCGGTTACCAGACTCAGTGAGTGTCCAATCTTTGACAAATGCTCAACAAAAATTCTTCTATTCCTAGCTTACCATATAGCCCAGAGCATGACAGGAGAACCATATCCCAAGAATCATAATTCGAGGTCCAACGATTCGAGCTCAGCCAAGCATGAAGAAGAGATATAACATTGTCAGGTTCCCTCCATTGGCTCTTCAAACTTCTGAACATTAATCTTCATAGGGAGTCAATGATCTCACAGTTGATAAATAAATGATCTACAAATTCATCTCTCATACCACAATAAATACAACTTGTAGATAATCTGAAAACTCATTGAGGTGACACCTTGTAGGTCTTTGCTTACCAATCTTTCATTGGAAAAACTTGATTTCAGTGGGTACAAAATGTCTCTACACAGTTTTGTACCGTGGAGCTATCACTCCTTCCCATGTAATTCTAACCACTGTAAACTTAACTGTGAACATCGATATTTTACAAGGTAGCTAGGCCATCCTAGCTTCCTTGTCCTCATCGCACCTGTGATTATCCAGTAAATTCAGCAAAATAGAGTGTAGTAATCTTTTTATTTTTCTTTTTAAATCTCTTCTGAAAGGTAGACACAACCTAGCCTTGGCATCCCTGTTACAACCTGCCTTGGCATGAGGATTACAACAAATTCTGAAAAGGATAGGAAACATCAACCAATGGGACATGCCCCACCCATTTATCCTTTTAGAACGAGGTACTCTTATCGTTACCCACTTCAATGGTAGAAGAGTTGAATAGGATCCCAGTTGCATAGGATACTCTTCCAATGTTGGACAATCAGTCTCTATCCCTAAAATTTCTGATCCACGCATCATTCGCCCCAACATCATATTTAAAGCAAAAAATCTTAGCATACTAAGCATCTATGTTGGTATTCAACTTTCTAATTCATTTAGCGAGTAGAGCACTATTCATAGATTCTAGGGGAAGAGACCCACGCTCCCTTCTTTAGTATCTATACAGTATACACATGGTTCAACTTGATGAGGTGTATCCCTTTCCTTTCATTTGCGTCTTGCCAAAAGAACCTGGCCTGATGCTTTCTAGCTTCTTACATACCTTTTTAGGCACTTAAAGGATAGAGAAGAGAAAAAAGTGGAATACTCTATCTCTATAACACTATTTTGGACAACATCACCTACCACATCATTCCGCCATTGTAACTTGCCCTTATCTTGTGAACTACACAATGCCAATCATAACTCTTTGTGCTTTTGTCTGAGAGTGACAACCCAAGGGATTTAGTCAGCTTTTATAGCTTTTGTTCACATTAATACCAATAAGTTCACATTTCTTCTATTTGTTCTTTAAACGTGTTACTATCTGCAATAAGAAGAGCATGATTGTTAAATGAATTGTGTCTTCTTCCTTAATGGATAACATTCACTGTTCATGTGTCTTCATTGTGCTGTCTCCTTTTCATGCTGGCTTCCTAGGATCCAGTATTCATGAAACTGCCTTTTGACCATCATGCTTCTTCTACCCAATTGTTACTGCTTCAACATCTTGTTGGGCTGGTCAGGTCATTCAAACTGCCTGAGTACTCCACTGGCCTGGTCGCATGGTCCAGCACCTGTGGGCTTGCCCATATCACAACGTGATGATGTCTCTGGTCCTGGCATGCGAAATTGCTCGGTGCAGTGATGTAGATGGCAGGTGTTAACAGAAAATTGAGAGGAACAGTGCCCAACACTGTAGCTCCATTGAGCGTCTAACTAAACATTCTTCCAGTGGCACTGTAGCTTCATCTGCCTTGTGACGGGGAAGAACAAGGGAATCCACAGAGCAGATTGGTCCCGTGTTCATGATTGAGTGCAGGTTGGTGTTGAGGATGCCAAAGACAGGAGGGGAGGGTGACAAATGTGTCTGCGTGCTAACATCGATTAGAAATCTGTTCGTGCATAGCTTTGATGTGCTGATTGAGAGTTCAGCATCAACACTGCATAGACTTCAGGGATCAGCAAGGAATGAAGAACTGGGAGGAAGTGCCTCGATCCTGCTGGATCGATGTAGGAACTCCGGAGATGAGCCACGAGGAACATGGAGGTAAAGAAGGACTGATGAAGAGGAGGGGAATTCTAGAAGAGGAATGATTGGAGGAGTAGCCGGCTGATGAAGGGAGATTGGGAAGGTGGAGGGAGGAGGACGATGTCCATGACCTTTGGAGAATCGCTGGGACGGATGTGCACATGATGAAGTCTGACAAGAAATTGGGCTTCTGATCATCCAAGCTCTGGATGGGAACTAGAGAGGAGGATCTGCACAGCCTCAACACCGGAGATGCCTTGGTCTCCTGAGGTTAGTTTAGGAGACGTCCGCATTGCCAGAGTTGAAGAAGGAGACTAAGGGCTAGAGGATAAGAACCAAAGATGAACCTGGTGATGTTGAAGACTCAATTCCCAGCTAACCTATATGACTGATGCTGGGTTGTGGCTACGGCATTCCCATAAGGGAATTACACTGTTGATGAGGAATTTGGGGGTGGTGGAATCGAGAGCTGGAGGTGATGGTGAAGATCAGGGACCGGACTTCTTTAGAGGTGAAGAAGAAATAGGAATTGGAGGTGAGGAGCAAGCCTTCACAGAGGAGGTGATGAAGAAACATTGGAAGTGCTCACCGTACCTATGGAGAAGGCAATTTGAGGGAGACTGGCCTGCCAAGATTCGGTAGCACCGAGAAGGAAAACATTCTTTATTTTATCCATCATGTCCTTGTATGTGCTATGATATTGGGCTTTCATTGAAGGGCTTAAATTGCATTTATTCTCTCATGAGATTTTAACTCACAAGAATATTAAACATATAAAAAATACAAGAAAATAGGTCATACTTCTACTAATTATTAAATTATAAATGTGTCATCGTCTTCACAACTTTGGTCTATTGGATCCGATCTCATTCTTCTCATTTTCCCCAAGTTGTGAAAAACTCATTCTTGTGTTTTATAGTGCTGCATAATACATACGGACTCTATCAGTGTAAGAGATGGCTATGGTGCAATCTGAATGATGATGAGATGCAACTAGCAAACTTTAAAATTATTGTAAAAAGTGACTCAGATAGTGTAGGATTGTCAATAGGTGGTGGCTCAGTCAAGGTGACTCTGTATATGTTATGAACACTATCATAACATTTGTCAAGTGCCATGTCTAGAAGCTCCGCATGTGTATCCATATGCAAGTCTTCTCAAGCTGATGCCTCAAGTATAGGATTGTCAATAGGTGATGGCTTAATCATTTGCTCAATCAGTAGCTCAGTAAGTTACTAAGTCAACTCAGCATCGATGACTTTCTCGACTTCATCTTCTGTAATACATTGCTGAAAATACTCTGTGCTAACATCATAGATGACATCAATAAGTGTGAGTTTGTTTTTTGATAACCGGCTATTGTGGATAAGTACTGCCAATGTATATTGACTCTTCTAATAGGCTGTACTCGTTGCATTACATTGTGAGCTCTGTGGCAAAACATGTCTAGTTTTGCATGCTGGTCGACTAGCCAATCATAACCTAGAATGATAGTGTTCGTAGGAAAAGATTTTGCAAAGACATCTTCCACGTACCGAATTAAGGATGATTTTACTCTATCTTTGACAACACATGCAAATTGAACACAAATCAGTCCACTCTTGGTTATTTGGTACTCTAGGGTGATCATCTTAAAGAGAGACTACGAAATATAGTTGCCTGAACTTCCTGATAAAAATGCCATAGCAGGTAGAGTATGGCTACATCAAAACACCGAAATAGGTGCTAACAAACAAATTAGGAGCAACAATGGCCGACACCGTGGTACATAGATTGCAGAATCGGCCGATCCGGATCGGGATCGGCCGATTCTTGGATCGGATCGGTACCCACCGATCCGATTCCAGCCGGAACTACCGATCCAGCCAGGACTCCCGGCTGGATCGATCTGAATCGACCGGATCGGTCGATCCTGGACCGATCCAGGTGGATCGATCCGAGAATCGGTCGATCCAGACCGATTCCTTAGAACCCGGAAGGGATCGATTCAGGACCCAATTCTGGACCATTTTCTGGTCCGATCCCCCCCAATAAGAGGGAGATCGGACCGATTCTCCCTTCCCACCCCTCATTCTCACTTCCCCCCTCCCCTTCATTGTCTAGGGCTCCCCCTAGACCCCTAACAATCTACCTTGAACATTGGCCGATCCCCCTTAAACGGGTAAATTTAGGGGGGATTCGATCCCTTCTTCCCCCTTCCCTTTACCACCATAAAAATAAATTTTCTTGGGGGGGCGTTGCCCCCCTGATACCCCCCACAAGGGGCGCTGCCCCCTTGACCCCCGCGACCTGACCACGCAGGTCGATCCGCGACTATTTTGCATCCCGCTGATGATAGTGTAAACATATTAATATATTTCACTATCACTTATACTATCATCTATATAGAAGATTCATAATCATAAATATATATTATGTACTTAAATTTACATAAAGATCTATTTTAACTTTCTTCTCTCTCTTTTATATAATAATTTATACTCATATGACAGTTTCTTGAAAGGAACTTACGTTTTATTGTTTGCTAGAATGTCATCCGCATTGTTTTTTATTATTTTTTGAATTTTTATTTATTTCTATGATTTTCCTGATTTTTTCTGATTTTTTGAGGATTTTATGATTTTAAAAAAATAAAAAAATTTGCCCGATCCGGACCAATCTAGGACGCCCTTTCTTCCGGAGGATCGGCCGATCCGGACCGATCCGATCCCGATCCGGATCGGATCGGTGGTCACCGATCCCGATCCCGATCCCGATCCCGCGATCCTTGCCGTGGTAGGTTAAACCTTTTTTAGGCAACATTGTAGCTCTGTTTACCTTGCGATGGGAGAAATGGGGCAGGGGTGCACAGAGGAGATTGCAAATGGTGAGTCCCAAAACAGTATTTCTGTTATAATACTAAAAGTTTACATATCAGATGCTTTGACTATACTATGCTGATTTTTAAATGGAGAAAACCTCTTAAATTTAAATGTGGACTTGATGTTAATCAATTTTTTTGACAAGTGGTTGGATAGATTGCAACATTTTTTTATATTTTTATAAATTTTTAGAGAAAAAGTACTCCATTCACTGTATAATTTTATCCTTGATACATTAACATAGTACTTCATGTCAGTTCTTCTTGCTCATGGTTATTCTGTTTTGATGGGTTCTTCCTCGTTGGAATTTTCTTTTTGGTGGAGCAGGTCAAAGACATTCATCAGGCAGATGTATGCAAAGTAACCCCTGCCAAATTTTCGGGTTCCAAGGAAATTGTTCCTCTGTGCTTTCGCAGGCTTGTGAGTTATCTTTCACTTTTAGTAATTGACTTGAGAATTTGCTTGTTAAACATTTACTTTTTTATTTTTTGGGGAAGGTGACAGAAAAACATCACAGGACTATATAAAACGGAAAGAACAAAAAGCATTACAACCCAATGCAAGGGGAAAATAGGCCTCCCATGAACAACAGTGGTAAAAGAACATCAAAACAACACCAAGATGGTGGAGAAAAAAATTAAAACCAAACTCCCTTTACCGAAATTGAAATCCACAGTATAAAACAAAGTGTCTCCAGTCTCATCCCACATGGCATTTGAGCAGTCTCAGTCCTCACCTTCAGCGGCCCCCATAGGGATTTTTAAGTTTCATCGGTCTCCAGTCAGGCTTGACAAGTCAATGGCATGAAGGGTAAGATATGAGCAGATGTGGCGGTGAGTGGGCACGACAAGGCCGCAAGGTCTGCACCAGCGGGGAATAGTGGTGAGGGGCAGGACCATTGGGAAGCTGTGACCAAGAGCAGCGTGTGACAGTGTGAGCATGAGAGCAACTCAAGACTACATGGCAACAGGGGGTTCTGCTGATTCTGGGGGCTCTGGGGGCAATGGTGTTTCCAGGGAGGTCGTGCATGTGAGGGGTTGGGTTGGTGAATGCAATGTCCTTAACCGGTCCTTTGCAGATGTCGTGTGCTCTGGTGATGAGGGGAGGTTCTCTGGTGGTCCACGGGCTTCTTTAGGGGTGGTTGGGTTGGGAGGTGTAGTCAGTGTTTGGAGGCCAGTCACTGGGCGGTGCTTTGCTAGAATGGTTGGCACTGCAGGTGTTGCAGTGGCATCGGTAACAGGAGCTGGTGTTGCCTATCAAAGAGGTGCTTCCAGCTGGTTGTCATAGCGTGGTACGACTTCCCTGCCACAGTGCCTTCGGGTGGGCTCATGCATCCAGTGAATCTTGGTGGAGAGGAGTGGGTCTTGTAGGCACTAGAAGTTTTTGTTCTATGGTGATTTCAGTTTCTCTTGGATTGGAGGCAATGAAGGCTTGGATCGAGAGAGGTTATTTGTGATGTGGCTGGGACTGGGCACTTGGTGATGGAGGAGGCAGAACTCTGGTCTTTGCTGTGCGTTCGTTGGCCTGGTATTTAAGTTGTGTGGATCCGGTCAGTCACTGTTAATTGTTTCCTGGTGAGAAGCATCTCTACTTGAAATTCCACGGAGGTTGTGGCAGCAGAATCTTCAGCCTTGATGACAGTTCATCGATCTCCTTTGTCTTCTAGTGTATGGAGAAGGGAGTGATGGTGGGATAGTCTTGGAGTGCATGGCAAGGAAAGCAGAATCATAATTGAGACTGAATCGGCTATTGCCTATTCTGATTTGATCCAAAATTGGGTTGCTTTATGCTGATCTGATTCTGCAATCGGCCAATTTCAACCTTGGTTGGCCGATTCCATGAACCATGGTGCATGGGTGCTGGTCTTAGGGCTGCCCTATTTTATTTGGTCTCTAAAGTTTCTCACATTCTCAAGATGATTGGGGCAGTGTGCTTATCCAATAGGAGTGCTCTGTTATGGCCAGTTGGCGGAGAGGTAAAGGGTAGATGTTGCTTCCTTGAAGCCAATCCTGAAGCTTCCTCATCAATGTCATTGTGCATGGTGTCTGCTATGGCATTTGTATTACGAGGTCAGAGGATGAAAGTCTACTGGCACCGGGGTAGATGGGGGTTTTAAATTCTGGATTTTTTGGGCTTGTTCAAGTGATGTTTCTGGTGTTGGGGCTGCTCCTTAAGAAGGTGGGCCATCTGTGATTGGTCCTGTTTATGGAGTGGATGTGGGTGCCAAAAATCCCATGCGTGATCGTATGGCAGTTTTGGGCAAGGAAGGTGTTCCCAGGTCAGTGTTGTGTCCGGCTGTTACCTGAGATGGAGAGGCTCCAATTGACTTATGTGATGAGCCGATTTTAGGTGGGCTGGAGTGGTTTGATTTTGTGGTTGTCAAATCGTCGAAGATTGGTCTGGAGTGCCTGGTTCATTTTCTGAACCATTGTCTGGTGCTGACTCATGAGACTCCTCCCAAGAACCGGTTGTCCTTTTTGTTCTTGTCGATTCTATCTTCTGATGCTCGCCTGGTCTATGGTAACAGAGCAGCTGCAGTGGTTGCTGCTGCAGCCAGCTGCCGCGAATGGAGGGCCATCCAACTACTTTATCAGTCAGTCAGTGGTTGTGGGCCGGCCTGTCTGCTGGGAAGTGGGAACTGTGTGATGTAAGGTGTTGATTCCTCCTGTTCATGGATTACCTTTACAGTTAGTACCCGTGAATGGTCCAAAGCTGATTGCTGTGGATGCTGGTTGTACTATAGGGGTCTACTTTGCTGGTAAGAAGGAGCTATTCCTGTCTGATGCTGATAATGTGCATATTGGTAAAGGGACAGGTTTTTTTGGTAAGAAGTAGCTCATGAGAAATTTCGTTCATCAGTTGGGAGGTGACCTCTGTTTGTCAGTCAGACCTCATTTTGCTAGAAGGCATCATCAACCCAAGGTGGGTTTGAGGGAGCTCAACTTCCTGATGTATAACACTGTAGACTTGGAGTTCAGGGGGAAGAGAAGAGAGGGGATAGAGTCTATCATCTACTCATGATGAAGATAATCTCATGGAACTTGGGAAGGACAAAACTAGAAAAATCTGGAATCTAGTGGTCTGTTAGAAACCAGATGTATTGGTGTTGTAGGAAACCAAATACATTTCGTGTCACAGAGAGGTGGATATTTTATGTTGTGGATTCTTGGGTAGTTTATCATGTTTCCCCTTGGAAGCGGTGTCATGGCCATGTTGTGGAAGGAAGAGGTTCTTCAGGGAGATTGTATTCTTAAAAGAAGGCACATTCATGCACTAAGTTTCACGGTCAGGAGTAATGGGAGGAGATGGTTCTTAGCTAACATCTATTGGCCTGTTGAAGATGCCATTAACGGCAAATTTTTAACAATCTTTCAGCATTACTTTCATCTCATCCAGAGGATTGTGATGTATTTGTGCTGATTTCAACGTAGTCAGGAAACTAACGGCTGAACCAATCCAAGTGGAATTGTGAGATGAATATGTTCAAGGACTGGGTCAATGCTATTGGACTTGAGGTCTTAGAGAATGGCTTGAATTTTACATGTTCAAACTCAAATTTTTAAATCACTGCTTGACATATTTTGTATCCACTGAATAGGTGACAGAGTATGAGGTCCTGGAGCATTTTATGCACCAAGAGTAGCGTCTGACCATTCTCAATTGAAATTAGATGGGGAGGAGAATTCAAGGGTCCTAAAAGGAGATTCAAAATTGAATTGACATGGTGCAGTTAGAGAGATTTTTTATATATAGTTCAGGAATGGTGGACTGAGTCAAACAGAACAGGATCTTCTGCAACAATCAGGTTTGTTAGCCAGTTGAAACTTGTAAGGTAGAGATTGAAAGCTTGGGCTAAAAGAAACAATAGGCAAGCAACTGTGATGAGGAAGGATCTTCAAGCAAGAATTGATTTTTTTTTGACCGACCTTTTGACAAAGTACTATTTCTGAGCAGCAAGGGAGAGGAACCATGAAAAAGGAATATAACAAGTGTAGCATTAGGAAGAAGATTAAATGGAAGCAGAGATAGACAGCAAAAGAAATTGACTTAAGGAGGGGGACGTGAACACATTTTTTTTCACATGCAGGCTTTAGTAAGAAAGAAAAGTAATGTGCTTTATCTCCTAGTGGAAGGTAAATTGTATGAAGGGTTAGACCTGATTAGCGATGCAGTGTACAATTTTATGAGAACTTATTTAGAGAAGAGGGAGGGTGAAAGCCTTTGATAAATTTCGACATAGGAAATTAACGACTGAGGAAGCTAAAGATCTTGCTAGACCTATCTTGGAGGGGGAGGATTTCAATGGGTACTCTCAAAATGTGTACTTCAGAATGTTTGTATATTTTAACTATTCTCAAGATCCCTGCTGGTGTCTCTAAGAAATTAGAGAGTATTTGAGCAAGGTTCTTTTGACAAGGCAAGGAGGATGTGAGCACTTAGGAAAATGGAATCATGTGTGTAGATGGAGGCGTTGGTCTCATGCCTTAATAAACATTAATAATGCACTTCTGGCCAAGTGGATTTGGAAGTTAAATCGGAATAGGGACACCATGTGGCAAGAATTGTTTGTTAAAAATATAGGCTAGCCAGTAATGACCTATGTTATAAAAAGGCGTGAGGCGGTTGTGGCGAGGGATTGTTCACTTTGCCTCAAATGCGTCCAACGATGGAGGTGACCTCCAGCATCATCACGTGGATGAGCAGGGCAACAAAGTGTACCCGCAGAAGCGGCATCACTGTGGCATCTTCGGGTGGAGAAGATGAGGCCCATGGATCCCCTATTAAATCCTGAAGGCCTAGATGTGTGGGACCCACAACTTAAGTTGCAGTAGTAAGTCCAAGTGGGTGGTCCGGTCCAATTGGGTGCTGGATCGCTGGTTGGACCGGGGCAGTTCAGCATCCAATGAATAATCTGCAACTTAAGTTGCGGATCTTTCCAAACAGGTTGACGGATTCCCTATTGGATCTCATGGTTCACCTCTTCCTTGCCCAAACAGATGCTAGAAGCTTCAGGCGGAGGTGCCCCGCCTCATTGCTAGAAGTGACAATGTCAGTTGCCTTAGGCAACGAGGGCTGGAGTGAGGTGCTGAGGCATTGCCTCACTTGCCTTTACTAACATAGGTAATGACAGATGGATAACTGATGTTCATCACTTCTGGGGACTCAGTTATATGGAATGTGTATTCTGCGCAACTGGGAACTCTTCACTTCATCTATATTGGTTATCATTGGAAATGAGGGGAAGATCTTATTTGGAAGGATTGTTGGGTAGGGCACATGACTTTGAATAACATGTTTTTTTGTTTGAGCAGAATAGCTTGCATTAAGGATGCGTCTATCAGTTCTTGCTGTAGTGGAAATGGTGTTGGATCAATTCATTTTAGAAGAAGACTCAAAGAAAAGGAGATAGCAAATTTTACTGATATGATGAGTTTGCTTGAAGATAAAAAATGTATTGAGCCTCAGGAAGACAAGTTGGTATGGATGTGAAGACCTAAATTAAATCAGCAAGTGGGAGACTTAACAAAGCTACTTAAAAGTTTGAGTTCTCTTTCAGCATCGGGCTTTTCTTGTGGAAGATCCATAGAAAGCGGCTGCCAAACAAGTTTCTGATCTAGAAACTATTCCAAATCTAATCACTTTTATTCTTTAAAGAGAATATTAGCCATCTATTTTTGAAGTGTGACATTATCAGTTCCCTTTGGCTCAACCTTTCCAAAAGCTAGAAGATATATTGGACTGGTCAGGGTGATATAAATTTTTTTGATTAACAATTGGACAAAAGAATGCTTATCGGGGAAAGAGCGGAGATTGTGAAATTTGATACTCCTGGCAACGTTGCAGTTTATTTGGAGTGCTTGGAATTGGAAAACCTTTAAAGATCAATTTGCTAATTCTTCAAAAATTCTTCAACAAATGAACCAACCTGTTAATGGAGGTTTTTTGGGTTTGGGATTGTACACGGTGTGGACAACCTGTGGGGACATGCTCCTCACGTGGAAACATTTTTATCTTCAATTCTGTTTGGGATTATTACCATCCTAGGCATATTCTTTTCTTTTCTTTGATTATTTTTTCTTTCATTTATTTTCATCATTGTAACCATTTTCCCAGTATTATTATAAATTGTGGCTTTTTCCATCTTCGAAAAAACTGTCCAATACAAATGTTATCAAAGGTAGTTGAGGCATCCACCAAGGAGATGAGGCTGCTGTTTCCACCTCGACTCAGGCCAAATCACCTAGATAATTGCTTTCACCACCACCATCAATGAGGTGGACATTTCTGGTGCCTTAGGCACCTCAGACTTCTCAAATGAGGTCCTAATTACTGTTTTGGAGGCAGGAAGAGCTGTTGGAGGCCAGATGTGTCGCCAGTTGTTGCCCCCCATACTAGCTGGTGGGGACGGGATCTATCATGAGCAAGGATTGCCATCTTGGATCTCAGCTTCGTCTTGGGGTGGTGGTGAAAGAGAAGAGATCTCGGAGAAATTTCGGAAAAATCTCGGGAGATCGGATCTCGGATCAAAAAATACATATGTATGAAACATAACATAATATCTTATAAAGATGAGAATACATCAATGAATTCACATGAAAATATGTAACACATTTGCACGTCAATTGTGTGAACGAACAATTACAATGCACTCTCATACCAGAAAAATAGTCTTTGTGCTTCTAAAAGATTTAAACTTTTACATAATCTTATTTAAATACTAATGTGGTATTAAGAGTATTTTTTATGTTGTTGTTCTTAATTGTTTATTACAAATTATTGATTAAATGTTTGTGAAATTGAATTGATATAATCTGTTTTTTACATAAGTTATAATCTTTGTACGATAAATTGATGATTAATATTTAAATATAAATTTGAATATATTAAGAGTATTATTTTGACTTAGGTTATAATTCAATATGTATGTTTAGGTGTTCATACATTTAAATGTGATATCATTTATGTAATTATGTATGGATAGGTATATATTTAGTTTGGAAAATAATTAATTTTGACAAATTTGATGTGTGTGTGAAAGAGAAGAGAGTTAAAATAGATCTTTATAAAATTTAAGTATATAACACATATTTTATGATTATGAATTATATATATCTGTGATAGTACAAGTGATATCGAGATATTGTTATACTATTATTAAATGTGGGGGGCACTGAGTAGTCGCAGATCGACCTATGTGGTCAGGTCACAGGGATAAAGGGGGAGCGCCCCTTGTGGGGGGGGTATCAAGGGGTAAAGCTCCTTGAAGAAAATTTTTTATTGACCAGTCTAAATGGGGTGAGATCTCAACGATCTCATTTCTCGGGGCCTTGGCGAGACCGAGAATCTCACGAGATCTCAGCAAGATGGCATTCCATGATCATGGGTCCCATGGTTTGAATCCTTACTTTGTATCTAGCCGGTAAGGGTGAAATTCCCTAGGAGAGTGTAACACATGATAGAGGGTGGAAGGAAAATAGGTCCCGAGGTTGAGAGTAGAAGGAGGTAGGCCCCAAGATGAGTAGTGAATGGAATTCACCATGGGGCCAACATCTCAAATGAAAGAAATTAGAAGAACGTGCAATTTTCTGTCATTCAGTATCTTCCCATGACCTCAGGATAGACATGAATACGGATGACATTCACCTCATCAAAGACTGAAAATTACATTTAATTTTGTTTTTTTATTTGAGAGGTTGGCTTGATGGTGGTTCTTCTACTCTCCATCTTGGAGCCTACGGCCTACCTTATCACAACTTGGGCACCTCTTCCCCATCTACCCTGCACCATGCGTTACATCAACTAAGGGGATACTGCTCATTAGTGGCTCCTACTCTTCACAGTTCACATGAGAATGCCGTATTTGTAGGATGAGTTGCGTCTCCCTCATCTAATCTATTAAGGGCATGTTATTGGGGGGGGGGGGCTGGCGACCCTCTGACTTCAAGCAGTCTCTGGCATCCACTGATGGTTCCAAAATGGCACTTGTTTTATATTGAGCTGTATGAACCCTCTTTTCTCCCTATTTTACTGGGTTTACCTCTATTTCCTAAGGTGGCCACTTGAGGGGAGGCGGTCCCTAACCCTTGTCTGCTGCAATTAATGTATGACTCTTTCTTTCTCTTCATAGAAAGCTTCCATTCAACAATATAGTTGAAGAATGCTGTGTTTTGATATCCTTTAGACACTTTCTTTAGCTCTTTCTTTTCATTCAATTTCTTTGAGATACTGTTTTTTATATTCTTTCTTGTTCTTTTTTGTGCTACACAGTTTTCCCCAGAAAGCATCTCCTTGTCTAGCTCTAGCTTGCCCTCAAAATTGTATCAACCTTTTGTTGTTGTTGTTGTTGTGAGTAGCCTGCATGTATTGTCTAGCAGTTTAAACTTGCATGCAAAACTTTCTTCATGCCAATGTGCTCATACTTTGTTCACCTCACCAATTTGTCACAAGCTTCTTGAGCACGTCCTATTGCAGCCATGTTCATTCAAATCTGAAATGTCGTGGATTCTGTGCGAAGAGTCCCTATTCTGATCTAGAGGGATGAGTGTGCTTAGAGACTCTCATAGGGAGGCCTTCCACCTCTCATAACCAATATCCTGCCATTTGGTGGTCACCAAGTGTCTATCCAATCTTTATTTGTCATTCTAATTCGCCCATATGTAGGATATACCACTTGGTATCTGCTCACAGTGCATATCTGTTCATCCAATTCCTTAACTGCTTCCTTTCATCTGTCCCTTGCTCATGATTGTTTCTTTCTCCATGGTATCCCGTTGCATCGGAATCTCCACATTTAGAGCAGTGTTTCTATTGATCTCCCACAGCTGTTTGAAAAGTGTTAGCTGGCAACCAGCAATCTCCCTTTGTTTTCAATTTAAAATTCACAACGATGGAGAATTCCATGAGTCTCTCAGTTGTGCCTTTAACTCTTTTCATATTTCATGACAGTGTCAGCCCACCCTTATTGGTCTCTGCATCCTTTGCTTCCAAACCACATTTATTAGGACCCACAATTTCAGATAGATATGCTAGTTCTAAAATGTGGATTATTATTGGACGTTTGTCTGCCTTATTCTTAGGATCACTAGAAAACACATGCCTTGAACAGGTTGGTCATAGGTGGAGTCGGTGTCCACTGGCATAGTGCTTTCTGGAGGCTTCTTGTATCTATAAAGATAAAATTTTTTTCTGGAAAATTGCAAGGCACCGTCTTCTTAGGAGAAATCACCTCAAGAGAGCCTTCCTAGTTACTCAGTTACGGTGTCTTTGTTGTAGTTGGGAGGAAAACTTGGATATCACTTTGAATGTGACATTATTCACTCCTTATGGCAAACTTTGTTCATAAGTTGGAGGATTGCTTGGAGGAACCAGTTGACATTATGTTGTTTCTGATTGGATGGCAGAAATTCAATCCTTGGTTAACTGGTCTATATTCCTCGGTCTTGGAGGTTATCTTACTGGCCATGCTTTGGTCGATTTGGCGGGAGAGGAACTGGCGCATGCTTGAAGATTGTTTTGATAAGCCCTTCAGGATTCTGTTTCTTATGGGCATTTTTGTCAAGGATTGGTGGTTTGCAGCTAAAGGAAGTACCTTGCATCTTGGTTTTATTAGGAGGAAGTTGCTTTGCTTAAGAAGTTTCTTCTATAGCTTCTCTGTTTTGTCATCTCGGTAGAAGAGCTCCTCCTTGTTGTTTGTCTGTCTATTTATCACTTGTACACTTTTTTCATTTTGTTTCAATAAAATTGGTCTTAGGATCTTTCAAAAAAGTGATTAAAGGTACACGGCACAATTTGTTTTTTATTGCTCTTCATGTACTTTTATTGTTGCATAACTTCTGTTCCTCCCTACTCGCTCCCTCTAGAGTCAAGAGAGAAGGGTGCCCTTTTTCTTTCTTCCTCCCTCCCTCCCCCTTCTCTCTTCATATTTATACACATCTCTCTCTCTCTCTCTGCTGAATCTTCAGGGAAAGATGGTGGGTTATGATTGTTGGAGGAGGAACTCCTTACCTTCGTATGAGGTGGGAGCCGGTTCCTCCTAGGATGGCAGAACGGTCTCTACCTTTTGATGAGGCTGGGGATGGTCTCTGAAGTGTCCCATCATCTTCTAGATTCTGCTTATGCAGTCCTTTAGGAATTAGTGCACACCTGTTCACCTACGACGAAGTAAAACATCCCAAGCAAAACTATGTGAAACTCTGTATGTTTTCAGATTTGCAAAGATTAAACACTTCTGATATGCGCTAGTACTTCAATTGGTATTGTGTGTTATCCAAGTTGTTGAGGCGATTGCAAGGCAATGATGCATGACTTATCTTCCCGCTTCAATTTGGACCCATATAGCCTAGGTGATTGTCACCGTTGCTGTCAGCACTGAGATGAGTATTTCAGGATCCTCAGACACCTCATAGGAGGCATGTGGGACTTGCTGGAGGTATGACAATGCTGCCAATTGTATGGAATGCCAGAAAGCCTCCTTGCTGCAAGCCCTTAATGCTAAAGGGAGACAGGTCCTTGGTTCCACTGCCCTAATTGGTATCAAACCTGTCAGATGGGATCCACCTAACTTAAGTTGTGATCCACTCTAACCAGTTTGATATTGGGTGGGCTAATGGGCTCCATCTCTTTTGTCCAGTAAGGGGGACGTGGCAGGTGTAGCCCTCTGGTGGTTTGTGCAGCCTTTGGTGGCCTTGAAGACTTCCTCTGGCCTGTGGCCATCCCCTTCACTCTTCGTAGAAGGCAAGGAATGCTTGCTTTCGTCTATCTTTCTCTTGCCTCTACCACTTGTAGTGGCTGCCTAAGGTGCTTGAGGTGAGGCGGCCTCTTGCCCACCTCAGCCGCCTCACGCCTCTGATAAAATAGTTCAAACAGGTCTGCCCCCAGCTACACCTCTGATTCAACCTACCCTCCTGCTGTGTTCTTCTGAGCAACCACAAGTGAGGACAATGAATGATCCTTCAAGAACATCCATCTTGCCCTCTTTGTTCTTATCTAATACAATTTATAATTAGCTGTTGACCACTCTTTGTCGGCAGTTATGGCTGTCCAGCAATGTTGCCCACAGCATCCCAAGCAGTACTGCCTCTTCCACTCACCATTACCCACCTTTTCATTGTCTCTCATTTCTGTTATCAATGGTATACTCGAGTGAATTCTTGCAGGTAGGGCTGTTGGGTCGCCACACAGTTCAACTGTAGTCTGATCTGGCCCTGTGATTGATCTCTCCTCCAAAGCTCCACTCTCTAGTACTTTCAGTTATCCATCCGTTCTACAATAACCTTGAATGACTTGGATGTAGGGGCGCTGAGACTCATGACAGCCAGCACCAAACTACAAATGGGGGTGAAGCGTTAATGAGATGCACCTCTGGAGACCATCGAGAGAAGAAAAGCTTCACCTTTATTCATGTTATGCACTCTTATGTGATATCTTGCAAGAGATACTATATTCTTGGTCTTGTCAGGCTTCCTGAGATGAGATGGACTGCAAGAGTGGCACCAGAGCTGCTGGAGTGGACAACAGCACCAGATGGTGGCATGGTGCTGTCTTCCTTACCCAGGATCTTGTTGGTCCAGGTTCTCAGACACAGAAACCTGAGGAAAAGAGATCCACAACTTACTTTGCAGATCCTGGGACCCAGAACCATTGGATTTGGATCCGCCTCTTACAGACTGCAGTCATGTCTGACGAATCAGGTGGGGAAGATGCAGCACCTGTGCTCCATGCTGCTTGCAACTGGTGGCCGTCTCCACCCCTCTAAGGCATCTTCTCAGTTCACTCTCATGAGAATATCGCAAGATTTCAGTAAGATCTCTCCTCGTCAACTATCCCAAGGTTAGGTCAAGATCCAAGTTGGCACTCTTTGCCTCCATCCGACTCACTGAGGTTGAGGCCTTGCACTACCTTCACCATTGTGTGGACTTCTGCAGAAGTTAGGAGTGACTGCTGGTCTTCATTACGTACTGATCTTTCTTCACCGGTCATTGACACTTCAATAAGTGAAGAATAATTTCTTTATGCATAGCCAGCAACTTACTCCTAACCTCTGCCAACGTAAGTCCTGTCCAAGTCTGATGCCATGGAATGCCCACTCTTTTCCACGGCCTTCAGTGCTAGTCCAATCAACTCCATTGCTAGTGAGGCATTTATTTGATGATCCTGTAGGCCTGTTCCTGTTACCTCTCCAAAGGTTAGGGCTGAACTTCTGTGACAAGAGCCTAGCTGAGTTTCTTCATTCTTAGTTTCTCACTGACAGTTGCTGGACTTCTGTGACCAGGACTTCTTCCTCCATTTTCAGTTTCTCAATGACTGTTGCTGGATCTTCCTGCTCTTTGCTGGTGCTCCTCCAGCCTCAGCCTTCCTTTCTTTGTTCCCTTTTTCTGCCTAAAAGATCCAATCACTAACCTTTCTCGACAGCATTGCAGGGGAGAGGATATGCTGCTGGCAAGGGCAGCTGGGACCACCTATCACCTTTACCAGTCTCCCTCTGAGCTGCTTGTTTTGCTGGCTGCTGGTTGCTTCTTTGTTGTTTTAGGTATTTCCAACATTTATGCAAGAGAAATTTGGAACTAAATCATTTCAAAATTGTGTAATCATTGGACAACAGATGAAAAACTGTGCCTTTCTTGGACTTTAGGATGAACTGCTGAAACAGTTAGAAAAAAATGATGAATGTCAGTGCTTGATACTCTTCGGGTTTGTTTTTGAAAATTAATAGACTTTTTTATGGTGCTCTCTTCTGTTTGCTGCTTGGTCAGATGTGGGAATTATTTTTTCTGTGATGCCCCTGATCTGCTTTGGAACAGTTGGTGAGTGTGTTGTAGCGTGAACTTTGGTCTTGTTTAATTTTCGGGTTATTGTATATTTTTTGTCCATCTTCTTTGATACTCCTTTGTCATCTCACATTCCACACGCCCTTTCAGTTTAATGATATTCATTTATTTTTTAGCTCCCATTAAGCGTGGAAATTGGAAACAACTTACTGTATCTTGATTTTATGTCCCTCAGTGAGTTATTTCTGAATACATAAATTAGAAATAGTTCTCTTAGAGACTACTATGCAATTTTACATGACTTTATGTGGACTGAGCTACAAATACCGAATGTACAAAGGTTAGTTTTTCCTCATTGTCAGGCTTAAAAATAAAATATTAAACAAATATCTGAGATTCTAATTTATTGTTGTCAAGATTTTTGTGAAAATAGTCACCATTTGTAATGTTATCCTGCCTCATGGTCCTTTTTCCAACGGAGGAGAGAAATGATTCTATCCCACTGGTAGAAAGCAAAATGTGCAAAGAGTGGAAAGGAGAAATTGTAGCAATTTTTAGACTATTTCTTTTTATTGTTTATGCCACTTAGTACAAATCTCATTCTACTTCTCTTTGGTGCTTGGCTGTGGGTCCAAGTTGAGTTTCTTTGTTTGTTAAATCAGTGGAGGCATTGCTTTTTCTACTTGAGCTTTTCTTTATAGGCTTTTTATAGTCATTTTCAACATCCTTGGTGCTGCCAGTTTTTTTTCATGTATTCTGAAATTAGCTGCGGAATAACTACCAGAGGATTTTGATGTTCACAGTACTGGTGACTGTAAATCAGGAGCCCTCCTTAACTCTCTGTTTTCACAATAGTTGCATGTCTTCAAGCCAAGTTTTTTTTGTTAGGTTAGGTGTGAAGAAAGGTTGATGTCTTTTGTATGTCATCTTGTGACTTTCATGTTCAATTTTGTCTTGAAAATGTTGGATTGATGAGTTCACCTGAATACCTGATTCAGCATGGCCCTGTTTGTTCAGTCATCAGGTTCTTCTATGGAGGATGGGGAAGAGATTTATTTTGATTTCAGGAAGCAGCGGTTCATACTTTCCAAGGACAGTACGTTTTGTAAGCTTCCTTATCCTACAAAGGAAACATTTGGGTATTACCTAAAGAACACAGGCCATGGTTCTGAAGCTAAAGCTGTTGCAGCAACGGAAAAGTGGGGAAGAAATGCGTAAGTTTGATTTTGATATTTCTTAAAGTATTAAGATCAATATAATGCCATTACAGATCTAGTAGCTGCTTATCATTTTTTAATCTTTAATTTCTATTTAACATTCTTAACTTTATGCATTGCAAGTGATTGCATGTGGATGAAAGAGGAAAACTGACTTCAATTATAAACAATTTTAAAAAATTGACATAGGTGCTTCTTATTTGAGGTACTTGAGGAGCCTTTGTGATATTTTCCTTGTATAAAATAAAAAAATAATTAAAATATTTTTAGTTTTTATAATTTATTCTAAATGATTTTTTAACTGATAATTTGACAAAATTAGTATTTTTTAGGTTTTCTAGACTCTGGTTTGTCACAATTATCTTTATAAATCTTGTATATATGTATTATTTTATATGTTAGCATTTTTATGCCAGAAACATCACTGCCTATGGTGATGGGTTGAGACAGCCAGCATCACCTCAACTGCATACAACTTGTGGTTTTCCCTTCTTGTTGTTTTTTATGCATCTTAAAATAACCTTATGTTTACTTTGGTAAACTTGAACATTTTTAGAGCTTTATTTTCATACTTGCTATCCTTTTTACCTTGACAAATTTATGCTTCTATTCTATCTACTTGTCTGAAATTTAAAGATATTCTTGTTTGACCCTGACCTAAAGGGGAAAATGGTATAAAAGTTCAGATAATTTAAAAATGGTATAGAAGTTTGTACAAAACAAAAAGGCCACAATAAAGAAAAAACATTTAAAGAATATAAGGTGAAGGTAGCGATTCCAAAGAGGAGTCTAAAAGTTTTCAACTCATCACGAGCCTAAATCCCAAATTACTTGGGGTCGGCCATATGTATTCTCTTTCTCCACTCACGTCTATTTTGAGTTATTTTTTAGATATATTTAAATCATTTAAATTATAGCGAATTATCCTTCTCTAAGTTAACCTTGGCTTATCACATCCTTTTTAGTTGTTATTATTTTAATGTTTGTTATTAGCTAAAACCTTCTTAGATATACGTTTAATATGTTTAAACCATCTCAATCTCTATTTTTTCAATTTATCTATGATTGTTGCTACTCTTATTTTTTTCTGATATATTTGTTTTTTATTCCATCTAATCTAATATGAATGTTTATCTATAACATTCTCATTTCAACAAAAATTTTTTAGAGGTATGTTTTTTTATTGTCTAACATTCACCACTATACAATATTGCAAGTCTTATGGTTGTACGATAAAATTTTTCTTTTAACTTTAGTGGAATCTTAAGATAAAATTTAAAAATTTTTACAAGACAAGGAAAACAAAGAAATTGAGTTGTAGTCCACTCGGGGAAGAAGTATTGCATAAGAACATCTATGGAAGTTAGGATATGGCTATTATCTTACCTGTAGAGTCTGTCATTATGTTCTCGTGTTGCCCACAACATGTGGAATTGCAGATGAGATTGTATTTGATAGGTGAGACCAAGGAAGGAATAGTCGGGGGTCGGCCCCGGGTCGGCCGGCCCCCAACCCGGCCCGGTCAGGCCGGGTCGCCGACCCGGCCCGACCGGGTCGTTTTTTTTATTTTTTTTTGAAAAAAATCAAAAAAACATGAAAAATCAGAAAAAATACCCAAAAACAGGAAAAAAATCATAAAATACCCAAAAATTAAATAAAAATAAGAGATATGATTCAACATGATTCATTCAACATTCATTCAAACATTACATTAAATTGTTCTTCTACATAATGTATGTACTCTGCCCATGACATTGAGGAAGAGTACTACGCATTAAACATATAGACAAACTGATTATACTCATCAGTGCCTCGTACAATTTTCCTACGATAAGACGAAAATGAACCACCATAACTATCATATGAATACGTACTAGAACTATCTAATGAAGGTTGCATCATCCCATAACCCTGCCCTTGATATGATGTGTACCAAGAACTTTGTGATGGTTCTAACTCTGCACCATACCCATGTTGTCTTGCCCCGTGGTCAGCATCTTGTGTTGCGTGGGTATAGTGTTCCTCTTCCGTAATGTGCGGCTGTTGCTGTGGAGGGGGTGTCTGTGGATTGGTTCTCCCTTGACCAGAAGTGGTGCCGGCGGTGCTTCCTCTGCCTCTGCTGTACGTGTTGTCATTTCCGTCACTACTACTCTTTGAAGTTGAATCATCCGACGTCTGATATTGCAATCGGATGTTAGGCTCCGGTGTATCTTCCCTTGTGTTGTCAATTGTGTCCAGATCAGTAATATCAAGAGGGTCAGTTGCAACCTGTTTACCTTTGCCCTTTGATTGCCTACTTTGACGAGAAGATTGTCCGGTTTTTTGCCTTTTCGCCACAGAAGGAGGGATCCGAAATTCCTCGGAAAGAGGAACATTGTCAAGTTCCCCTTGAGCCCATTCCCGATCATCGGGGTTGAACTCTGGTTCACCCAACCCGTCACGTTCGTTGACCTAGGCTTCTAGAGGATTTCTCTGTTGAAATATCTCCTCTAAGTCAATCTCCGTTCTTGTACAGTGGGCACCTCAATTCGTCTTCCACTTGCTTGTTGTACCCACCTTTGCTCCTCCCTCTGGTTCTCTCTTATCTTCTCCAAATTTTTTAGCTTCAACCTCGTATTTATAGTGACGATAGACTATTTGCTCAAGTCTTTGTGATGTTAGCCTATTCCTTTGCTTGGTATGAATAAGGCTAAACATTGACCAATTTTTTTCACAGTCGGAAGCAGACGTAGTTTGTCTTAGTACTCGGATTGCAACACTAGCCAAGTCTTCATATCCCGGTGCCCTTCCATGATCCATCCATGATCAATACAGACATTATCATTATGTCTTAGTACATAATGATATTAATAAGTTAATTATGTAATTATAAAGTTGACTTTATTTAATTATACATACCTGGACTAAGAAGCATAACTGCTTGTTGCACCCTTGCTGTCCCGAAATGAAATAACCTCATCCTATAATCATGCATCTTATTTGTTGCAATAATTGAACGGTCATCATCCCCAAGCATTCTCCGAATGACTTCCTTTCTGTTGTTAACGATTCATTGATAGGCTTGAAGATTGAATTTGTAGCTTGATATCTTGGGTTGAAAAAATGACCTGGTAATTGACCATGGAAAAGTTTGCTATTAGCATCGACCAAAAAGCTAACAATTTGATTAAGAAATTTTATTTGATTAAATTGTGAAAAACATACCAGCTGCATGTATAGGATGGTACAATGTTCTCCCCCACCGACGGTCAATGATGTCCCACCACTTGCTAAAATCTGATACCTTTTTCGAAATATCTTCTTTTACCCGTTTAAGTGCATCATAAAGATACCCCATGTCCGCCTTCTTATCTCCATCGACTATTCGAAGGACTTTGACTAATGGACCAACAATATCCATTGTCTTCTTTACGAGCCGCCAAAAGTCTCCACTTTCCAATGTTTGTTCCACCTTCTTTTCTTTTCGTTTGTCTGATGGATTGACTCTAGCAATCCAGTTAGCCCACCCCGGAGAAAGTATCATTTGGGTTAGGCAACGCCTATGTTCAAATAGGCTCTCCAAAGATATGTAGTGTGATGCAAACCGTGTAGCGCCGGGTCGTAAGAGCTTTCGACCCTTTGTGTGCTCTCTCATTAGGGTCAGAATGAAATTATGGTTATAGATGAAGGATGCAATATATTGGCCGGCCTTAACAACCCGATCAATTTGAGGATCTTTGCAAATATCCTCTAAAGATTAAATCTATGGAATGGGCGGAGCATGGTGCCCAATATAACTTCCGTCTCTTAGCCATCAACATTTGGCCGGCAGCTTTGTAGGCAGCTGCGTTGTCCGTCACCACTTGGACAACTCGATCCTCACCAATCTCCTCGATAATACCATCAATTAAATCAAACATGTAAGTTGCATTTTTTACCTGTCCAGATGCATCCACCGACTTCCAAAAGACGGTCCCGACTTGACGGTAAACGAGAAAGTTGATCATTGTCTTCTTGGTAATACCTATTAAGAGGATAAAATGTTATATCTAAACTTAAAATTCATAAAGATTTGTATCACAATGTTATGCTCAAAAGGACTAACCTGTCCAACCATCGGTCATCAGTGTGCATCCACGTTCGTCCCAGATACGTTCGAACGTCTTGACATATTCTCTAATGTCAGCTACCTCCAATGGAAGATATGTGCTGTAGATCTCCTTTGGAGTTGGTCCCGGCACCCCCCGACCGACATCTGCTATTGTGTCAATCATGGACTCATAGTAAGACCCCTTTGCAGCGTTAGCTGGTATACTACTATGAAAGAACCATCTGGAAGTTGCCCACCCGATCTTCTCCTTGCACAATTTCAAGTTCTTTAATGCTGTGTTGATGGTGGTTTGCCTTTGGCGCGGTCGTGTGATGACCGGATCTATATGGCCAACTACCGGGTCGTCATCCCGGGTGAGATCGTGGATATGTTGTTCACGGTCAGGATTTGATCCTCTCCCGCTTTCGCTTCCACGTCCACTCCCACTGCCAGAACCTTGACCCATAAACCGCCCTGTACGTCGATACATGTCTTTGTCGGCGAATGACCTTCGGCTTGCCTCCATGGCTCTTGCTAAGTCATCTGTTTGCTATGTTAAATACGTATATTATTGTAAAATATCAAATATTAATTATTACATACCTTCGTCAAATTCTTGGTATTCACTTCTTTCTGGTCGCTCTTGTCCAGTGCCGTATGTGTAGCGAACGTCTTGCGGGTTCCGCAATTTCTTCACGCACAGTGTCCTGATGCCTCTTTGAAGCTCCTTTGGATCTTTCTAAGGATTGAAGATGCTGTCTAAATTGGGCTCTTACCTCAGGCGGAGTCCGTGTGCATGGTGCAACATCTCCCTTGATACCGGCAAGATGATGCTTTAACCGGTAAGTTCCACCGTATAGAACTTTGTCGCAATACTTGCATTTTACTTTCCTTTGCTCCAATGACACGACCGTGCAATGGAGCCAAGCTGGGTCATTCCGGGTGGAGCGGGAAGTCTCACGGCTTGGAGAAGACATGTTAGAAAAATAATCCACAATATAAATAACACGAAATAAAATTGAGAATGACAAAGACACCGCTTTGACAATGTCAAAAATAACGCTTTAAGAGTGTGAACGACACTAGGTGGAGCGGAAACTATCCGAGCGAGGGGTGAGAACTGAGTGGAGGGGCGAGCCGTTGACCGGTGAGGACTGAAAGAGTGATCAGTGAGGAGTGGGGAGACCAAAAGAGTGATCAGTAGGAGAGGAAGACCGAAAGAGTGATCAATCAAAGGGGTAGGAGATTGGTGTGGAGTTGGTGTGGAGTTGAACCCTCCCCCTTGGGGGCTATAGCCCCCAAGGGGGGTAGCCCCCAAGGGGGGGGGCAATTTTGTAATTAAATGGGGTGGGTGAGTGGGGTGATTCACCCAAGTGGGGGGGGGGGGCAAAAGGCCGCGCGCGACCCGGTCAGCCGGGTCGCCGGGTCGCGCGACCCTCTGCCGGGCCGGCGTGGAGTCGGCCCGGCAGGGTCGATTCCTGGCCGGTCGGCCTGGAATCCGGCCGGGTCGGGCGACCGGGTCGCCGACCCGGCGAACCATGGGTGAGACACATGGAGTGAATAGAAAGAACTTAGGAGAAATACTTATAGTTTAAGGGTTTCAAGATAAGTAGAACTGTGATGTAATATACGTATTATAAATTTAATGAAATCTAAATGGAAGAAGGTGTAGTTAGTTTGGATGTTGTAAGATTATCACAAAATACTCAATTTAAGTATCTTGGTTTAATCATTCCAACAGATGGAGATTGTGACGAAGATGTTAATCATATGATTAATGCAAGTTGGATGAAGTGGAGATTAGCTATATGGGTTATATGTTATCGTAAGATTCCATTAATGTTGAAAGAAAATTTATTGTACAATTATAAATATGCAATATTATATGATAGTGAATGTTAGATAATAAAACAAAAATATGTTTCCAATATAAGTGTTACTAAAATGAAAATGTTAAGATAGATAAGTTGTTATAGTATATTAGATAAAATATATAATGAACATGTTAGAGAAAATGTATTCGTTATAATAATTGTAGACAAGTTGAAAGAATGAAGAGATGGTTTGGAATCTTTGGATATATTAAATGTATATTTAAGGAAGCTTCAGTTAGAAAAGTAGTAAATATTAAAATAATATGAATGAAAAAGGATATGCTAGGCCTAAGTTTACTTGGATGAGGCTAACATAATATGATTTAGATGATTTAAATTTTTTTTAAGAAGTAACTCAAAATTGACGTGAGAGGAGAATAAGAATTCATATGGCCGACCCTAAATAATTTGAGATTAAGGCTAGTGATGAGTTTTCTTATTCTAATTCTCATACTATAATGACAGAAGATAAATTTATCCAATCTTGTAGTTGATAACATTTTTCTGCTTTGTATGTGAATTATACTAAATGTGCTATACTTGCTCTCGCATTACGATAAAATTGTACTTTATTTCTATAGATTGCAAAATTGGTTGATCCATATTGGGATCGGCCCCAGTTGATCCAATTTTCGGCCGGAGGGGCGATCTAGGATAAAATCCTAATGGAATCTACCGATTATTGATTTTGATCCGATTTTGGTGAGTCGTCGGAATCTCCTCATTAGTTGTCGTCACCTTCTTCCCTGCCCTTGGCTTAAGTCATAAACTTAAATCATTGGATTTGCCATATCGGGTCCATTGGACCCCATATTGGAGTAAGTTATTGGATCCATGGACCTAGTAAGGCTGTCTTCTCGATGCCATGGCAGCAAGCTACCACCGTGGTGACGATTTCGGCTCTATTTTGGGGTGAAATTGCTCCAAAAATAGCTATGTAGTATCAAAATATGATCTAGTTCTGTATTTTGCAGTTTTTTTGTTTTTAGGGTTTTTTAAGGAACAATCTTGATTGATTTCTGTTGGCATCCATTTTTTTTTTCTCACAAAAGAAAAAGAGAGACAAATGGGCAGGCCCAAGAGCAGACCGGACAGCCCACATTTTGGCCAAAACAAGCCCAATCAGGAGCCCACATAGGCCCTATAAGAAGTCCATCATCCCATCCTAGAATTGGGCCAAATTCCATGCCAAAAAGGCCTGTGCGCAGCCCCCCAGCCAGCCCAATTCCATGCCAAAAAAAGGCCTGTGCGCAGTCCCCCAACCAGCCCAATTAACCCATGCCAAAAGGCCTGTGCGCAGCCCATATGCCAGCTCACTTGCAGTCTAGTGTGAACATGCCACACTGGCCCCCACCTGCCACATCAGCAGGCCCAGCCGCACCCACCTGCCACCTCAGCACCCCTGTACGCACCATGCAGCCACCCCAGCCAATTCATTAGTCAATTCATGGAGGGGGGAAACCGAAGAGGCCAGGGGGAGATCAAGGGACAGCCAATCAATAAATTTAGTTTAATGCAATAACTGCATGGGGGAGGCCAAGAGGCATCCACGTACAGCCACCTGCTGGCTCTTCACCTCCCCCTCCACCCTCTATAAAAAGAGGGGGGTGCACCAGCCAGAGGGGGGGCTGCTTCAGATGCCGGGAGGCTGCCGGACTGTGCTCTGCATCTGCTGCCAACTGTGCCATCTGCGCCTGCAACCTGCTGCCGCCAGGAGAAGGAAGGACAAGAAGAAAAAAAGAGAAGGTAAAGAAGCCTGCTTGGTGCGCCCATGTAGCCCCCTCGAGGGGGCCTTCTTTTCTACTTATTCCAGGCCCGTTTCCAGCCTCTAGCATGTCTGCAGAAGTCACCATGCATGGCCATGTTCGGACCTAGCCCAGCCCCCCTGAAAACCCCCCTTGCGCGGGCCTGTTCCAGCCCAGCCGAACACCCCATTTCAGGCCCAAATCCGGCCCCGATATAGCCTGCCAAACAGCCCCTGCTGCAGGCCCATGGCCGACCCATGTTCAGGCCCATATACAGCCCATTTAACAGGCCCATCCGCAGGCTCACCTGACCTCTGTTCAAACCTGAAATTGGCCCATAGCCTGACCTCTGTTCAGGTCCACAATCGGCCCATTCTCTGGTCTCTAAACAGGTCCACATACAGCCCATATCAGGCCCCAGCCGGTCTCCAAACCAGGACCCTGTCCAGCCCAAACCAGGACCCCAAAACAGCTCCAAACCAGGACCCTGTCCAGCCCAAACCAGGACCCCAAAACAGCTCCAAACCAGGCCCCCGCCAGGCCCATTCCAGCCCATCCAGAGGCACTCTAAACAGACCCCAAACCGGTCCATTTCCAGCCCATGTTCGGCACTCAATTCAGACCCCAAAACCGGTCCCAAATCAGGCCCTGAAATGCCCTTTGTGCAGGCCCATTTCGGCCCACCTAAAACCAAACCAAAACAGCCCCTCCTTGGCCCATGGTTCTGCCGCCACAGCAAAAGGGAGGTGCTCCAAAAAACAGGTTCTACAGCAGCCAGAAGTGGGCCGGCTTGAAGGTGACGGCCCGGCACCCCTTGGAAACCGTCCGACGGGCCAAGGGCATAGCCGGGTGGCCTTCCAAGCCGGTTCCATCAGGAAGCTCCAGCAAGACAGCAGTCCCGGAAGCTCCAAGCAGGGCCAGCAGAGCAGCAGCTTCTCAACGGGCCCATCCGGCCCAAAGACAGTCCAAGACAGGCCCAGCGGGCCTATGGAGATTGAAGGCCGGCTTTGAACGCCGATGAAATTGAACCGGCCTCCATGGCCTTGTTCCAAAAATGAACAAATAAAAATTTCAGAATGCGAAAGCAACATTAAATTAAGGAGATCCACCCTTCGCGGGGACTCCAACCTTGGACGACTCCCCCCGGGTCCGCCCCGGAATGTCGATCCGGACGGTGGCGCGGGCATGCTCCCGTAGCCAGCGGTTCCTTCCCCCAATATGGCCAAGCTAAGGCTAGCTATTTTGGATGGGTAAATTTTCACTAAGTTGGAAAAATAGCCGGCATACCGTCGTAATGCCAAAATTTTTCCAAAGTAGTGGAGATAAACCTATATTGGGGGAAGGAACAATCACATTGTACACCGATGTACTTCACCCCACCTTTCAATGAAAAGAAGTTCGATGTCAATTTGGATTGCATGAAACCGGGCATTCAAAGTGACCCGATGGGTCGGAGGCGATGCAAACCGCCAAACCAAATTAAAACCATTTCAAAATCAAATCTGAAAATTCAAACAGAAAAATCAAAAAAACAGAAAATCAAATCTGAAAGTCAAAAAAATCAGAAATGAACAGAATCTGAAATTCAACTTGTCCCGGTTCAACAAACAACCGATCTTCAACAAGATTGAACCGGTTTTGAAACAAACCAAACCGAAATCAGATTTCAAAATAAAAAATCTGCCAAAACAGAAAATTCGGATTCAAATTAAATCTGTCAACAAAAAAAACCAGATTTCAATCTGCAATAAAAAAAATCAGATTTAAGCAATCTATCAAAACATGTTCTAACCAACTTCAAAAAATCTGGTTTTAGCAATCTGAAAATTAATTTAAAATCCACCGAACCTTTTTCAAATAAATGACATAAACCAACTTTTTCAAAAGAAATCAAATAAACAACAACTCCAAACATCCAAAATGGATCAAAATCAACTCAAAACCAGAAAATTCCAGAAATCTAAAAAATTCCAGAATCAGAAAAAATCAAAAAAACAAACCCAATAAAAAATCCAAACATGCTTAAAACACTTCAAACTCATCAAAAATCAAAACCAAAACAGATTCAAAACAAAACAACTTGAATCAACCAAAATCAAAATCAAACAAATAAAACAACAAAACCAAATCAATCAAACAAATTGATTCAAACTTCAAAACTCAAAACCGACTTCCAAGTCGACCCAAAAATCAACCAACAAACAAATAAAACAAACCCGAACAAAACGGTTTGCATCTGATCGGACCCAAAAGGCCGCTGCCCTTTTGAGTTCTTTATTTCATGTTGTGGATGTGCATGTCTCCGAAAATAGGTTGCCGCGACGGTTAATCAAAGGCGTTCGAGCCGTTGCTCGATGTAAGTTAACGCCGGATACTCGCACCATCCGGCGGAGAAGGGTCAAAAAATGAAATTTTCAAAGAACCCGAACCTCGGTTCTAATATTTTTAAACTATCACCGGACTACCTAATATTTTTAGGATACCACATATTTTCCTAGAAAAGTCCGGAGATGTCTTTCTTTCTAAAAGAACAGACGCAGAAAAAAGAGGTTCACACAATTTCGAATCGATTTTTCTCTAGGAAAATCTGCCAAGATTGCCAATCCAATGATTTGAGTCCCGATTCCGTTCTTGCGATCCTTGATTGACTCACGGTGTGCAATACGATAGATGCCTAAGCGTTTAGCCCACTTATATTGCTAACTTCATTTCATCAATCAACTATTTTTAATAACAATAAATAAAGCATGTAGGTTTTGGTCAAAGTATACTCTCCACCTCAGCTCATATGCTTGCATTAGAAATTAATACATTTTTTTAAGAAACTAAGTTACTTACATTTAATTTATATGTCAGCTATTTTGAAAAGATTGAGTTTTACTTCTAACTGAATCTTTGTCCTGTCTTGTTGAGTTCGTTGAAAATGCTATATCACAGTTGATGTGCCATTTACAATTTCAACATCATTGCACACATTTGCACCATATTAAAATTTCAGAATTAAAAATATCGAACAGACAGAATACACAATCCGATCAATTAAAATCAACTAAGAAACGGCTGTACAGATAGTTACTGTATGTATACCATGGTCTACTGTTTTGTTTCGTCTTCCATTATTTTTTTCTCTTGAGATGCTTTTATTTGATTTTTATCTTTCGCTTGTTAAGGACATTTTATAGGTATCCTTTGCAATTCTTATCATTGTTGTCCACCAGTTTCAATGCTTTCACAGGCGGATCTATGATGTCAAGATAATAATTTACCTTGTCCAAAAAAATGATTGTCTTAAATTAAATGTTTTATCTTAGCCAAGATATCAAGTTGCTCTTGCTGTGTTGCAAATCACACATAGTCCATGTACACATACATAAAATGCATTAGTGCAACACTGAAGTTTGTTGCAAGTTGTATAGGACCAAGTCTAATAAAGTCGCAACCGTTCGTATGCAACCTCATAATACATAGCAATTTTGGGTGACTATATTTGAAAGGAGCTGATCAACTGAGCATCACTAGCAATTATTTATTATAGTTTGATTATTCCCAGTATCTTTCAACATAAGTCAATAGAATGTGCATCACATGAAACCTAAAGTGTTTTCTCTTCTTCATCAATTTGTTTTTCCTGCTGCCTATTAAGAGGACTTATTATATGCCACAATATGTACTACATTTTCTTTTCCAATCTCTTCAACCATCTAATCCATCAACCCAAAAGAACAATGTGCATTTGTTACCTCACTAGTACCATCAAACTTACAAAATGTAGTTTTCTTTGAGTAAATATGCAAAGAAATTTATCATTGTTCTTTTTCTTATTTCTATCCAATGATCACACATGATGATACACTCTCTCTTTCTAGACAAGGCATAATCCATCCATCCATTGTTGTAATTCTGACATCATCTCATCATGACCTGTACCATATACGTATTTCTGTGTTAGAATTTTTAAACTTCATCCTACTTCTCTAATAACATTTACCATCATTTTCCAAGTATGGGTTAGTTGTTACATCGGCTAGGGCACATGAACATGTATTAGTTATTGGTAACAACCTAAAAACCAATATTGAATTAATTTGCAAGTTATTAACCTACATGTAGAATCATTTGAAAATGTACTTAATAATCTATTTTTTAGACTTGGTTTTAAGTTTAACACCTTTGAAAGTTTGATTATTGTTCTTTGTGATGAATTTTGCCTCCTGAATAAATAATTGTCCACAGGTCTAGTAGGTTACTAACGAACAAATATAGAACCTCTAGCTATTGTTTGACTAGGTTGAGATATCTCAACTGATGAATATCGTGCACCAAATGACCTTACACCATACCTTCTCTGATGATCATTCTTCCATGACATTTTACTTTGAGCATTATAGCCTACTTCTACATTATCCTGATTGGGATTAGATGATCTATCAACGTCTTGAGTTTTACTTTTGTTTAAGTCTTATTTTTCATCAACTTTGTATCTCTCTGTCTTGAGGCTCAGTTCTCAACTCTTTCTGTTGTTCCACCATACTCTCTTTTTGAGATGCTCTTCCTTTAATGAAAGTTGTCATTTCTTCTTTTAACTTCGTTGAGACCTTATCACATTTTCTTACGGTACCATTAATTATGATAATGTGTTACTTCAGGTGAAAAATGCCTCCCTTCATCTTTTTTGGGGATCATTTACATTGTATTTTTTTGCCATGTCAACCATAAACACTTGATCCTATTCTGTTTCTCGAAATCTGGTAGATCTCTATCACGTTCTTGATTGAGCACAATTCTGCTGAGAACACATTTTAGAAAATGTTAATGTAAAAAACAAAAATACATGAAAAAATGAGAAGAAATAATTACCTGTGATTTTCAATGGTTGTTTGGCATGTTCTAGTGGCTAATCAGTGAGACCTGGCAGCTGATCAACGAGTTCCACCCGATGGGCATATTCCGGCTGTTGATCGGCAAGGTCCAGTGGCTGACTAGGAAGCTCCTAATGAGGATTGTTGGCGAGATCTTGGGGTTGGGGTGAGTGCTGCCATGGGATGGACCTCCCGCAGCAGCATAGAGTGCCAGTGGGGCAGGGGGCTCCAAGTAGTGGCGGATCTAGATATTATCTATAGTGGGGTCACAAAATAAAATGAGTGAGATCACCTCTTTTAAAAATATACTAATATCAAATATTTTGATAAAATATTTAATAGTTTATAAGAGAAATTTCAAATTTTAGTGGGGTCACTTGATGTCACTAACTATAGTCTAGATCTGCCACTGGCTCCAAGTTCCTTCCCTCAAGAGAGCCAAGATTGGGACTTTAATCAGTTTGGATCCCGGATAGTCCAAGCCTGCCCTTTTTTGGTTGGATCATCCTGAATTGGGTGGTCCCAATCCAAATTAATTGATCCAACCGATTTGAGGGAAAGTTTGGGCCCGATTGAACTTTCCCTACAGGTTTGGATGCCCTGATCTGGCAATCCATGCCCAAAGAAGGTTGGATTGGGGTTGAGGTTGGCAAGGATTGGCTGATCCAAGGAAGAAAAACCAATCCGGGATCAACATTTTAAAAAATAACTCCACAAGGCGCTAAGGCACACGCCTTGAGGCGGGGTGGTGACATATTTGTGCTGAGGCTTATGTTTTGGATGCATTCCATGAGGCTTATGCCTTATCCCAAAGGTGGTGTGAGGTGCTGAGGCTTTGAGGCGGGACAAAGGCATAAGACATTGAGACATGGGTATTTTAGTGAAAACAAAGTTCCTGCCATGGTGTTGTCTTTCTGTATTTTCATAGGTTTAGTTGAGGAAAGGAAACATTTCCTCTTTACATTGTCTACATCTTTTCTTCTTTCCCTTCATTATGCACTCAATGCAACAAAAAAGGGCGGACACCATAATACACCGCAAGATGACCGTATCTTCACGCAAAGTGCTTCTTCGACCCTTCAACCCTTTGGTTACATATTCATAGAAACTGTAGGTGGGTGTGTGATTGCAGCTTCATCTTTGCCTACTTCTTTGCTTCTTCTCTTCAACCCTTAGCTATGATTGCGATGGGTGCTTTACTCCTTCGATTCTTTGCAATTGTGATTGGGTGTGCTCCTTTGGCTCTTCCTTACGGTGGCTATTGCTGAAGAATTGGTTCCATCTATGATCAGGGAAGCTGAAGGTTACATTGTCGTAGTTCCGTAGAGGTTCTCATTGTCTTAGTAGTCATCACTGCTTGCCGGATCTTTAATTATGCTTCAAGAATGCTGGTTGTCGATGATGCTTTGAATATTTTAGAGAGGCAATGAAGACCTTTGCCGAAGCCAAGAGCAATGATCATGGAACACCGGGTGGGGACCCGGGTCGTGACCAGGTCGGCTTTTGGGCTAACTAGCCTGGCCCCGATTTTGGGTCCCCTATCTAGTGAATCTGCATCTGTGGTCTTATTGTGCCTGGTCTGGAGACTTAGCGACTAGGTCACGGCTTGGATCGATTGGGCTGGATTGGGTCGCCAATGGCAATGGGCACTCTAACTTCCCCTAAGGTCCCTTGGGGCCTATATAAGACCCCCAAGGGGCCTTCTAACATCCCCAAACTCTCCTTCCAAAATAAGGCCCCAATGGGGCTTTCCACTTCTCCCACATCCCTTTTGCTAATTCTTTCATTCTCTCACTCTAAAGTCTCTTCCATCATCTATCCAAGAAGAAATTTCTTGTATGAATTTCTTAACTTTTATCTTCTCTCCATACCATACTGTTGGCACCGATATTTTTTTCAAGAAATAAGAGTTCACTCTTCTTATAAGCTAAAATCAAGGAGGTTGAAGTAACAAAAGGCCGATAATAAAGCAAACACCTGTGTACCTCACTACCTCTGTTGGAAATAGCAAACATACAATGGGTCAAGAGGATAGAAGAAATGGCCCGCTTGATATAGCTCCCTATGGAGACGGGTTGGAAGGACCTGCAGCGCCTAAAAAAAAAGGAGAGGGGGTAGTCAGCACTGTGGTTGAGGGAGAACAGGGCCGAGGCCCATTTGGCATTTGGAGTGGCTAACACACGGGCATCCGAGGCCCAACCCGTGACTACAATGCTTCCGACAGTTGAGAGACGGAGTCGGGAGGGTTTTCGGTCAATTTCCACATCGAATCGGACTCCCCCAATAGAAGGTAATTCCGTGTGGCAAGGAGAGTTCGGTCCCAAACGGGATTCATCTAATGGCAAACGTCTTCTTTGGCAACTCTTAATAGGGGAAGGATGACATCCGAGGAAGTCAACCCAGCAAATATCGGGCGCTTCCGAGTCCGGCTCTAAGCCGAAAGGGCAGGTTTCCTGGCGGAAGAAGGGAAGTCGGATGCCTATAAAAACACTCACAAGCCCTGGCGGGCAAAGGGGATCAGAGGCCAGACAGAGGAAGGGAGACGAGAAGAAGTTAGATAGAGGATCGAGAGAGAGAAACCGGAGAGGAGAATCGGGAAGGGTTATCGGATCCTTCCGTCTTCACACAACGCTGCCGGATTATTCTTTTCTCTTCTCCATCAAGCTCTGCCGCGTCGTAAGTTTTTCCTTCATCTTCTTACAACACCGACGAACCTTCCTTCTTCTCCCATCGAAGCCGTGGAGTTAGTTGTTTCCTCCCTACGCTATTGCTCACGCCTTCAGAAGCTGCCGTTCCCCTTTTCGGTTGCCGTAGATGCTATGAACCCCTACAACCTCCTTTAATAATTTTGTAGAGGGCCTCTGCTTCCCCTAGCCAGGCCGACAGAAGCCTTCTCAAGCCCCCTTCGCTGTTGCCAGATTTCTCCTCCGTCGTGAGCAGGTAGGCTGCAGATGTAGCCGCGGTCGGGTGAACAGTGCAGACTGGGGGGGAGGGGGATTATTTCCCCCCCAACTATAGTCCATCGTGGCCAATGAAGAGGGGCCCACCTGAAAAAAAAGGAGGAAGACGGCACCGGGTCCACCGTAGTTGATGCCGTGAAGGTGTGCCGCGGCACGCGTGAGGAGCTAGCCACGTTCGAGGAGCCGTGGGGAGATGATGGCCCGCGGGTCAACCGGCTGGTGGGGCCCACCGTTGGAAGTGTTGAAAAAAAAGGGGATTCCGCCTGGGTGAAGCCCAACAGGGGACGCGGTGACCGTGGGCCACGAGAAGCCCAACAAGCCCTGCCTACAGTGGGCTCCCGAGGGCTAGTCTATGAACAGTTCAAAAAAAACTAATTAATTTAAACAAACCGAGACAAGCATAAGGCCGGTTCTAAACCCACCTCATGGTTTCGGCATAACTTAAAAGAATTCAAGCAATGGGTAACCAAGAGGTTGGTTCTAAATCTACCTTTTGACCCTTAATAAAAAATGAAATAAAATAAACAATAAAGTGAAAACTAAATAAAAACTCACTAATTAATTTAAACCAACCGAGACAAGCATAAGGTCGGTTCAAAACCCACTTCATAGCTTTGACATAACCTAAAGAATTTAAAATAAATAGGTAATCAAGAGGTCGGTTCTAAACCCATCTCTTGACCCATAATACAAAAAGGGTAATAATAAAACAAACAATAAACAGAAATCTAAATAAAAATTTACTTAATTTGAACAAACCGAGACAAGCATAAGGACGGTTCGGTCTCAACATAACCTAAAAGAATTCAAAATAAAGGAAAATGGTTCTAAACCCACCTCTTGACCATCTTATTAAGGTAGACATCCAAGGGTTTATAAAAAAGGACCCCAATGTCTTACCAGTTCACGATGTGACAGTTCATCAACTCATGAAGATGCCATGAAATATCGATATGAGCTAATCTCCCACAAGCCTATGAAAGGCCGGGACATGCTCAATCTCAAGACCATGGAATAAATTCTATGATGCCTATCAAAGGCTAGAAGGTGTTCAAGTCTGTTTTATGACATTCTTATGTAAATCATGTCAAGGCAATGAAGAAATTCATGACGATGGTGCTGTTATGAGAAATTACAGCAGTTCTATGAACTTGAACGATGCAAGTATCATCAATGTGAACAACCAGTTAATATGGTGATTAAAATTCACTTGTTTTTTCTGCAAAACTGGAAACTTCAAAAGAAAACCAGAATTCACAGAGAAAATTTCAAGGACTGATCTCTGGAATCTGTAGGAACTTGAAAAAAAAAGCTGAAGTGTGAAATTGAAACCAATTGGGAATGCCGAGGATCGGAGAGCAGAAATTCATGAGTGCAGGTCCAACAGTAAACAGAGAAGACAGGCTGACCTTGAGTCCAGAATTTGTACTTCACAACCCATGGGTGAATTTCCAAAATCAGTGGAGCTCAAATTGAAAATATGAAGACTTGGCTGGGGTTCAGTTGGACTAAATCTGTGGTCGACATAAAGGGCTGGAATACCACTTCAGTAGATAGCAAACCTGGTCCTTAATAGCTCCAACAATATCACGACGAGATCCAGATCTGTAAATTTGGCTTTCCAGCCGGGAAGGTCTCAAGATTTGAATCCATCAATTATTAAAAAGAGGGGGTCGGTAAAGCTAAATTCTAGCAAATTTGAATTGAAGAGGCTAAATTCTAAGCAAAATCTGAGACTGAACTTTAATTTCAGATAATCCCACAATTGGGAATTATCAAAGAAGAGAATCCTCATAATTGAAGCCCAACATTCTTAAATTTGCAAGTCTCTCCTAAAGGGTGGCTAATCCAAAACAAACCCCTCAGAAAGCCAGATCCAGGCCATTCTATAGTGCTGTTCAATTCAAAATAATTATGTTCAGGACAAGGGATTAACCGATAGCATCAAATTCTAATTGTAATCAAATGAAATCTGGTCAAATCAACATATTATAATAAATCATTCTAACAGGAGGGGAACCACCGATGCAAGGCAAGTTTAAAATTCATACCATTTAAGTGAATCTTTAAAAAAGAAGAAGAAGAGAAGTCTGAACAAATCAGAAGAGAACCAATTTTAATGAATAAATTAGTAAAACTCTATCCAAAGATAATTTGCTAACCTGTCAATCATCAAATCTAAGTCAATTTTAACTAAACAAATTCAAATCAATCAAACCAAATCAGAAGGAGCCCAAGCAAACCTGTAAACCAAAAAGTTGTGAGATTAGAAAAAAAGAAATACTCTTTAAAATCAGCTTCAGATTTAATGCAGAATCTAAGTAAAACATGGATCAGCCAAATTAAACCCAATCCTAATAATATACATCTAAATTAAAATCTTAATTAAAACTCAAGGCAAAACAGTTACCTGAAAATCAATTAATCTTAAAACAAACCAACTTTAACCAAACGAATTTAATTTAAAACAAATTGAACTTAAATTAATAAAATAACAACCCATAAGCAAAACCCAACTTCTTAAGATAAACCAAATCAGATTTCCAAGCAAACTTTAATAAACTCACTAAGTCCAAGACAATCTCCATTCTGTCAAGCATTAATTTAAATCAGACTTCTTAAATTAAGTTCAAAATTCAACTCTATTTCAATCAGCTCAAATCGATTTTCAAACCCATATCAAAACAAATCAAAATTTCCAAATTCAACTCAAGTCAAATTAAAACTTACAAATCAAATGCAAATGAATCAAACAAACTAAATTCAATCCAAACCAAACCTAAGACAAATTAAATACTTGCATTCCATCAAGTTCATGGGGCTGTTGTTCCTATGTGTATGTTTTTTTTGTGGATGCATATTTTTCTGTTCAATGGATTGTTATGACGGATAATCAAGGGTATTCGAGTATTCTTGATGTAATTAACGTCGGATGTTCGCACCATCTGACGGGGAGAGGTCAAAATCAATTTTCAGAGAACCTAACAACTTCAACCTATATTTTTATACATATCATGGACCTAATTAGTACTTTTATGAGATATCACATATTTTCTTAAGAAGTCAATGTTAAGGTCAAATCAAATCAAAATAATTCCAAACAGGAAAATGAATTTCCAAAATTTTAAAATGTTAAGTTTTGAGGTTACTTTACATACTATAATCAAGGCCCCACTTATAGTGTAGCATATGAAAATTTATGTATAAGTATACCTGTCAATAGGTTGGGTCTCTGAAGATTCAAACCTAAATCTGTTAAGAGAAACACTGAACCTGAATCCAAATCTATTTACAGAAATTTTTGGATCCAAAGCCTGACACGAATAAGTGATGAGCTTCTGGATTTGGGTCCCATATAATAACAATGATACCCCTTCCGATTCATCACACCGATGGGAGTGCAGAGCCTGCAGAAGTGGATGGCCACTGTGGCGCCCAGGTGGATGGAGGCACCACCAGTGTTGGAGGGGAAGGAACTGTCTGGAGATGTGGAGATGCTGACTGGGATGTTTTCTTCAGCTTCAACTATTTTCTTCACGTCGCCCAACCTCGTGGTTGCCCTCCCATGCTCATTGCCAACTATGTCGCCTTCTTCATCGAGCAAAATAGCCAGCACCAGATCGGCTGTGCCTGTCCCCGAGGATGCATGTGAATCAATAATGCAGAGGAATCAATTGTTCTAGAGCTTGAAGAATCCATGGAGAGGTTAGGGTTGAAGTCCATTAGAATTGGTATCCACCAGAATTACTTTGACATCGGGATCAAGAAGGGGAATCTGGATCAGCTGCAACAGAAATTCGAGGGGACCAAGCTGAATGCCAGGCTGTCCTACCTTGCTACCCCCTCCTGGCATGAAAGCCCCTAAGCTCGCAACTCTTTCCTTCTGCAGCCACATCTTCCATGGGGCTACACCGACTTGTGGTAGCCGCATGGCGCCTTGCCTAGTCCATTGATCGCTTGTGAGTCAGTCACCACCGGTTGTGACACCTCATCTGAGGCCATTGTCAATTGAAGGTATCCCACGGTCCTGTGCCCCTGCGACAACAAATGTCTTCCTTCGGTGAAGGTGAAATCAGAGTGTAAGAAACCTGAAATAAAAACCCGACTCACATAAACCCGAACCCAGTGGCAGTTGTTTTGATTTACTTGGTAAGCAGCCTAAAATCCGGTAGAAAATTTGGATCTGGGTCAACTTATTGAATATTGTGATCTATTTACAGATCTATATTTAAGTGGGACTTTGATTATAGACTCACTTGGAGACAACATGAAAGTTATCATAGAAGACACATGGTGAAGGATACAAAACTTGTCCTCAACATGTAAGATTTGAATAGAAATAATTGAGTTTTGTAATTTTTTACATTTTTTACATTTTTATTTTAACTCTGGCCGACCTAGGTCCTGATCCCAGCTGACCTGAGTTGGTTAAGGCCAGGCCGACCCAGTCCCGATTTGCAACCCAGTTTACCTTGGGGACGATGACAATTTTCTTCTTCACTGTTCACTGAGCGAGAGTAAGTACGTTGCACTTGTTTTGTTCACAAAGTCACAACATAGACTAGTTATTTAATAACAATATAACCTAATTGATTTTATAGCTGAAACTTTAAAAGAAATGAATAATTATTATTTAAGTTAACATTTAATTATTTAAAATTAAGGTTAAGTTAAAATTAATGTAACTTAATAGTTAATACCTATGTTTTTACATAACATTTTTTGATTAATCTAACCGTAAGTAAATAATTAATTATTAAAATTAATGTATAACTGTTAACGTAAGGTTAACTGGAACGTAACATAATAGATAATAAATTTTACTTCGCAAGGATTATTTAATAACTTTAAACAGTAATATAATAGTTAATGGTGAGAGTTAAAATTTACATATAATTAGTTACAGTTAAGATAAAGTTAATGTTAGCGTAAGTTAAGAGTTAATAACTGTATATGTAAGTTATTTAATAACTATAACGGTAAGTGGGTACTTAACAGTTAATCTTAACATCCAATTACTTATAATTGTATTTAAGGTAAAATTAAAGTTAATGTTAGTGTAAAAAATTAATAACTAAACCTTACGTTTACTATAAGTAACTTAATATATAATAAATACAACTTACTTAAGTTATTTAATAACTATAACATTAAGTGAATACTTAGTAGTTAATCTTAACATATAATCAATATTGTCCAGTGACAAGATGCCCAAGATGCTTGAAGGGTAATTTACGGTTTAGGTGCCAAGGCGCCCACCCAAGCGAAAAGGCAATAAGAAGTAATAAAATGTATGTTTCTATCTAGTAAAAAATTATAGAATAATTTAAAAAACTTATAAAAACTATTAAATTTGACAAATAGTAAGAATAAAATTTGTATGGAGAAAACATTGCATATACAAAATTGTAAAGACAAGATAATATAATCAAATTTACTTATCAAATGATATATATTATTTGAACTTTTTTCTTTAAAAATCCGCAAAATAAACTTGACAACATACGCACATTACTACAAGCTAATAAAAATATAAAATACAAAAATACAATTAAGATCAAGATCGAGTATTTCAGCAATCAACTGAAGTACGTAATATAAGAAAGTACTCAAGAGCTGTTTAATCCAACACAGAAGATCACAAAATATTCAAAATTTGAAGTCAAAAATAGGATTATCTAAACTCTCATCTCACGGATTAGTCTTTAAAAATCCGCAAAATAAACTTGACAACATACGCACATTACTACAAGCTAATAAAAATATAAAATACAAAAATACAATTAAGATCAAGATCGAGTATTTCAGCAATCAACTGAAGTACGTAATATAAGAAAGTACTCAAGAGCTGTTTAATCCAACACAGAAGATCACAAAATATTCAAAATTTGAAGTCAAAAATAGGATTATCTAAACTCTCATCTCACGGATTAGTCTCCTCATTCACACCGTCACTGTCTTCATCATTTGTTTCCTTTCATGTACGTCCCTATCATTGTCGTTTGCATCATTATGATTGTCTTAAAGTTCATTATTGTCTTCATCCTTTGCCATCATAGATTGTCTTGTACTTGTCTCACTTGATTGTCTAATGACCCTTTGTGCTCTTCCCTCAAAAGCTCTCATAGCAATATTGCATTATTTAGAGCTGTTCATTAATCGATCTAAGTTGGCAAACTGATCCAAACCAATCTCGGGTTGGTTTGGGTTCAAAAAAGCTTACAGGGTCATACGGGTTTAGACATTGGCAACCTGAAAAATCTCGGTCCAACCCAATGACCTGAATAAGGCCAAGCATCTGTCTAAGCGCCATGGTGCTTGCATGTGCATTTGTTGCGAGATGGATAATAGATTCCTTTTTATAGACAACAAAAAAGCATAGATGCCGATGTGGGACTAGAGGTTATGTGCTGAACTTTGTTGAAAATTCTATAAATTGTCCCACATTGGAGGCCCAAGCTAAACATGCTAGGGTCCTCTTCCATTAGAAGATATTGGTAGTGCATGTTTCTAGAAGACGAGCCAGCTTAGGTTGCTTCTTTAATATGATATTTTAATTATTGTCATGTGATCTGTATTGATCAATAAAATATTAAATGCCTTATCTTTTGGTTTGACTCGAACCAAACCAATTTGGTTGGTTCGGGTTGGTGAGGCATTTCCGTTCTGTTTGCCTAACCTGACCTATGAATACTCCTAGCATTATTAACATCTTCTCTTGTAAGGTCTTTGCTTTAATGAATTAACTCTTTACTTTCATTTATCATCCACTTGCATCTCTAATCTAAACTTTCCAAACAAATATAATCATATATTTTAGATTTTTCTTTTTTTTCTTGAACCTTTTCATGAAGACGGTGATTGCGTTGTATATAAACCAAATAATTCAATCTCTCATGCTCTAAGCAATTTCTCCTTTAGTCTGAAATTGGAAAAAACATAGATCTTACATTAAAAATTAGGCATAAAAATTAAATATTGATCATTTATTAACATTATTGAATACTTGCAAATTTAAATGTACCTTAATTACATTCATAACTGAATGAGTTACAACAATGACCAAGAATCTTCAATGCAAGTATGTTTAGTTTAGATGTCTCCCCATAGGCCATGCATAGCACAAAGTGTCTAAAACAATTATTTTCTTTTTTGCATCAACAATATTTCTATTGAAACATTATATAATACTATAATGTATTGTCTGTCACAATTTTTACTACATTTCACTTGACAACTTTGTCAATATAATTTTCTAAAAACTCATACATAAGAATAACATCTTTCTTACGATTTGAGATATCAAGTTATCAATATATTTTATAAAATAAGTTCTTTTGGGACAATTTATTGAGAAGTTAATTAACTTCCTTTGCCTTTTATCAGTTCATTCATAATATATTATGGTACAACCATGAACTTTATGATATTGTTCATTATCAAAATGAATTTCATTTGTGCGTTCAACCAATTTTTTCATCAAAGACGTCCTCAATATGTGATAACTTAGAGGCTAACGGCCTAACCTAACCCGACTTGCAAGTTAACATATGAACCTCAAAGCTTCTCAATTGAGTGATATTAAAAGAAATATCGGCTCTACAAACCAAGTGACCACAAATTCTTCAAATCTTAATCGATTTTTCTTATTCAATTTACTTCTTAAAGTACTTTGATGTTTTTTGCCACCAAATTTTTACTTCAACAAATGCTTCCATAGATAATTTTGCAAATGCATCTATCATGATTTTTATTAGTTTTATCCATAACTAAGGATGTCACACTTGTCTTTGACGAAGATGAAGTCTTGTTGTATTTTGCTCATCATTGTCATCTTCGTCGTTAGAACTTTCAAGCACTGTCTCTATATTAAAAGTTATCTTTCTCTTCTTATTTTAATTCAGCCATGTCAGCATCTCCTCATCAACTTCCTTTGTAGTTTTTGGATATTTTTTGACATTGCTAAACTTTTCAATTAGTGTTCTTTCTATATTTTTATTCCACTCTTCATTAACGATCTACAAAATTTACATTTGATTTGTTTCTTTTCATTCTCATATGGAATAAACATACTTCTATTTTGGATCATTAGACTCAAAGATTTCTTCTTCTCAACCTTCATATTAACGTATTCATGGAGCTGAAGCTGAACCTATTTCTGTTTTCACAACAAACACAACTACAAATGATAACAATCAATTCAGTCAAATCAGATTTATTTGCATCTAGCATGGTCCAAATAGTTAAATAGAACAAACCCCATAAATTTCTAAAAAATCTCTTCAACCCCATATTGGAATAGGAAACATTATGATTCCAACCTTACCACAAATAGGTCCCACAGGTATCGAAAGGGTGCTAGGTAGGTCGGACCATAATATTCAAGCACCAAACAATGTCTCTATGATATGGAGAAGATAAAAAAATGCTTAAAGATTCAAACCACAAGATAAACTATTGGCGCATCAGAGACATTCAAGCTTGTTACTTCCTAAGCATTGAAGTGCTAGAAGTCCACAAGAAGATTAAAACATCTCTACTAGATGTTACAAGGAGAAAGGTGTTAAAAAAAGGAGAAAATGCCGGTGGAAGAATCAAGAAGCTAAAAATGTTGGCAGGCAGACGAATGCTTAAACAAGAGAAAGAAAACTTAAGTTTTTATTGGTGGTGGAGGACGATGACAACCAGCAACGACCAGTGAGGGATTCTTCTGTGGCGGATTTCTTGTGGTCGGGGGCTTTGGGATAGATCGTGGGAGTTTTCAGGGCTTAAGGTGGGGGTTTTAGGCTAATTTAATCCAGTGAACCCACTTGCGAAACTAGAAAAATGATTCACCGGTTTAACAAATGGACCAGTTGGTCCAAGTGACCACAAGGTGAGTAGTGAGGACACTAGACATTGGCCTCGGTTCAGTCATGTTTATGGGCGACGTAGGAGGCATCTTGGCTCCATCTGGCTTGGAGACACTGGTCCATATTTTCTTTAGTGATCTAGATGTCATACTTTATTTTTTTTAGAATATTCTAGGATGTCTACACCATTTTTTTTATTTTTTAGACATTTTAGAATCTGATTACGCTGCTTGTTGTATTTTCCCGAATTTCCCTGCATTTTAATGTAAATCGGGTCGACCCTATATAAAGGGCCGGAGCCCCCTCCCGATATGATACAAGTGAATAGAAAAATCCGTTGAGTTCCTTCCCGTTTCTACCCCTCCCTTCTCCTCCAGGTTGACTTAAACCCACGGGGTTTCTCTTCTTCCCAGGCGGATAGCTTTTTCGTCTGCATCCTTTTCCTCCCTATGGCGAACCCTAGTCGCGGTGTCGTCCTCCTCCGATCTCCCTCCTCCAATGGAGATCTCGGTGAGCTTCTTTGGAGAGTTCTTCTTCTCTCGCTTTGATCTACATGTTTCCCTTCGGTTCGATCCTCATCGGACCATTCTATGTCCCCGGGTGAGCTCCTGTGGCGTTCTTCTCCACTCGACGGCAGTATTTCTTCCTTTCTCTCTCGAGGTCAGCTCGTCCTCTTCCTCCGGAGCTATTCCTGGTGAGCTCTTGTGCCTCTTCACTCACTCGAAACTTCCTCCTGTCATGGTGCCGTTCGTGCTGTTCTTACAATGGCGATGACGTCGAGTAGCCGAAGAGGTCTTCGCCGTTGTCGGCTACTGAGCTCCTTACTGTTGTCGATCTCGTTGCTAGTGATCAACTGAGCTCCGACCTTGAGAGATGAATAAACTTCTACTCCGAGGCTGAATGCCAATGACGAAGAGATCCCCATCTACACCTCTGGATAGACTGCTCGATCTCCTCTGTTGCACATATATTGAAGGTCAGTGAAGGCTATTTGAGTTCGTCCTCACGATCTGTCCTTTTGAAGTATCTACGGGTCCTATACTGGTTGGAACAGTGAGATGCGACCAGGAGTTATTCTTGATCTTCTGATCTCGAAGGTAGCCCGTCGGAACTTGTTTATGTTTCTAGTATTCATCGGTTGTGCTTGATCGTCAATCTATGGTTTAACAATATTACTCCAATGATTGAGAAACTGGTCCTCCTCCAGTTCAGTTCCAACCGAATGGTTCTCTGGTTTGGTCCTGTTATCTGTGACCTCTATGCAGAGTTGATATTTGGAGTCATTTTCTTCTTCGGTGTTCCTATTCGTCACTAGGGACTGGTCCCTTCTAGTCCAAGATTTTTGCCACTGTGTTTCCTACTACAGGACCTCTTCTATTCGGGATCTTGAAAGAGTAGCGTGATTTCTCCAATGTTGTGTTTGAGGTGACTGGTATTCTGGACGATTGCTCCGTGTTCGAATCCATCTGTTGAACCGGTTATTTTTGACAAAAAATAAATAAATAAACCGACAAGCAACACATTTTTATAAACTAACTCAATGTGCACACATGTATTCCTTCACAAACATGTTTGTACAACTTGTCGGAATTTAAATTCGAGAACACAAATCCCTCGAAATTCATCCGGATCGTGGTCAAAAAAAAATGGTGAAAATAAATGACCACTAAGTACAATAGAAATAAAATAAAACAGAAGAGGATGTCGTCACCCTTTCCGATGTCGTCGCACCGGTGTTGGAGTTGTCGATAAAAACGGAACAAATATACGGAGCACCGCACGCTGCCGTTGATCCGTTTCCCTGACCGGTGTCGTCACAAGGTGTCGCGACAGGTTCTGCGACCGCACGAACTGCCGCCGACGTCGAAAGGACTTCGACGCCACTGCCAAAGGCCACCGCCTATAGAAGCCCGTCAAGAGGAATGTCGCTGCCTGGGCTGTAAAAAAAAAAGAAAATAAAAAAAGGGAGAGCGCTGAAGAAATCTGTCCCCGGCAGATTTGTTGTGCGCCATCGACAAATAGAGGAGAAGGGTCGAGAGAAAGACCCTCACCAAAAGTTGCTGAAGCGAGCTCCGTCGACGTTCACCGTCGAGAGAAGCCCCGCTGCCAAGTTCTTGCGTGCGCACCGGCACCACTAGAAGGGACCTGGCCGCAAAGCTATGTCGCCGTCAGGTGAAGAAAGGAAGGAGAAGTCCCCTTTGTGGGCTCCTATTGACCAGCGTCGGCACCTAAGTCCACCGCCGCTGCTGTGGCCAAAAACTCGGACCTCCTGCCACGGAAACGCACCCCACCGGAAGCCCTGTCGCCGTGAAGCCCGGCCGAGCAGCCACCCCCACGCAAAGAGGAGCGTGGCCAGGAGCCGTCGCCGCCGGGACTCCCCCGTACGCGCAAGCCTTCCGTCGCCGTCAAAGTCCTCTGCGCGCGCACCGTCGAGGCGGAGAGAAGCAGCCGCGAGCGAGCTTGTCTGGGAGAGAGAACTGAGAGGAGAGAGGGCTGCGGGCGGCGGTTCCGCGGCTGGCCGCGGCTGAAAAAAAAAAGAAGAAAAAAAAAAGAAAAGCCGCGCGGGCGCGGCCGGCCGCGTGGGCCGGTGCGCCGCGCGGTGTCGCGCGGCGGCGGCCGGCTAGCTGCGCGGGCCCTGGTCAACCTGGGGGCTCTCCCTGGTTGACCAGGGAGATTATCCAACAAAAAAAAAAGAGAAGGAAAAAATAGAGGAGAAGTGGGCCACGCCTGCGCCCACGCGCGGGCGACCGTGGCTCTGGCCAACTGGGGGGTGAGCTTACCCCCCCCCCCCCCCGTTTGACTTGGTCAAACAGTGACAAGAAAAATCAAGAAAAATGGGAAAAATGTGGTAACTTCACCCCATTCCAGTCACCCCCCCACTAACTCGAAAATGGGCTTAGTGGGGTCTTCAAAATGACCCTTTTGCCCCTCTAAAATCTCTATAAATAGCCCGCCAAGTGCCATACGTACATAGGTTGGAGAGTGGTGAGAAAAGAGGGAGTTGAGAAGAGAGAGAAGCTCTACATCCGCACTCCTTAGAAGGTAAGAAATACCTTGGTTTTGTGCTACCTTTCCATAAAAAGGGGCTGGTTTTGCGCTATCTTTCCATAAAAAGGGGCCCAAAATAGTTCTCTATTTTGGATAGAAAATAGCCAACCCAACTCCGGTCTAGTCGAAATGTTGCCGAAATTAAGTGGTTTTGCGCTACCTTTCCATAAAAAGGGGCCCAAAATAGTAAACTATTTTGGATAGAAAATAGCCAACCCAACTCCGGTATAGCCGAAATGCTACCGAAATTAAGTGGTTTTGCGCTACCTTTCCATTAAAAGGGGCCCAAAATAGTTCGCTATTTTGGATAAAAAATAGAAAACCCAAGTCGGTCAAGCCGAAATGCCGGCCAAACCGAACGGGAATTCAAATAGAAAACCCAAATCGGTAAAGCCGAAATGCCGGCCAAACCGAACGGGAATTCAAATAGAAAACCCAAATCGGTAAAGCCGAAATGCCGGCCAAACCGAACGGGAATTCAAATAGAAAACCCAAATCGGTAAAGTCGGAATGCTGGCCAAACCGAACGGGAATTCAAATGAAAACCCAAGTCGGTCAAACCGAAATGACGGTCAAACCGAACGGGAATTCTAAATGAAAACCCAAGTCGGTAAAGCCGAAATGCCGATCAAACCAAACGAGAATTCTAAATGAAAACCCAAATCGGTCAAACTGAAATGCCGGTCAAACCGAACGGGAATTCTAAATGAAAACCCAGATCGGTAAAGTCGTAATGCCGGTCAAACCGAACATAAGTCATGACATGTATTGAGAAGAAAGGCTTGAATGCCCTCTCATTTGTTGTACTTCCATGTACTCGGATCGACATGAAATGAAATTCAAGTTCGATTGATGTGTTATGTTACTCCGAAAGTGACATCAAATCCCCATGGACTCCAAAAGATGGAATAAACTAAATAAATTATTTAAATAATTTTCAAACTTAATCAAATAATTAAATTTGATTAAATCAAATCAAATAAGTAAATCTAAAAATCAAATTTGATTAAATCAAATCAAATAATTACTTATTTATTAACAAAAATGCCATCATAATCAAATTCAATTCATGCCATAAAATCATACCTAAAAAATAACCACAAATGGTTACAAAACATGTTAAGTTTAAATCCGACTTAACCATAAAAAATTAAATCAACCCAAATAGATAATGCTACTTAATTAAATAAGTATGTATAACTAAATTCAAATCAAATAAATGATCAAAATATTAATAAAATGTTAACATAATCCAACCAAAATTATGTCATTAAATAATGCATAAAAATGTCAACCAATAACTACAAAAACAAGTTATGTTGGATTAAAATCAACCATGAAAAATTAAAGTGATCAATATTATTAAGAACAAATCTTAATAATAATAAGAAATTCACTTAAATCAAGTAAAAAAATGCTAATAAACACACTAAAAAAATGGAAATTAATTCCTACAAACAACTAAAAAAAAAGAGATGAACTCAAAATTGTCCAAGTCAACAAATGACCAAAGACAAACAAAACAAATCAAATCAAATCCTAAATCAAGAAGAAGATCAATGAACCCAAACTTGAAAGTTTGAATTAAGTTCAACCAAATTCCATCTCATAAGGCCATGGGGATATGTCTTCCAGCTTTGTTTATGTGGATGAATGACTTCCAATGAATATGTTGCCTTGACGGTCAATCAAGGGTATTCGAGTGTTTGCTCGATGTAATTAACACCGGAATATCGCAAGTTCGGTGGAGAGAGGTCAAAATTTATTTTCAAAGAACTCAGATAACCTCACAAATTAAATTGTGGTTCAGATCATCTAAGTGGTGGGTGATATCCATATCGACACTTAGCAAATCTGTGGAACCATCGGTGTTCCTATAAAATAATACCACATCAAATTAGCTAATACTCATATGAATACCACATATTTTCATAGTAGTCAATGCTAGCTTAAAGTTAAAGCAAAAAAAGAATTTTCTACAAAAGAAGAAATTCGAGGTTCCAACACCATCAGAACTGGTCCTCTTCCCGTCTATATCTGATTCTCCAGGGGTTTCCTATGAGGATTAGTTATTGATCTCACTATTTTTTTACGCTGTTATTGCAATTAGTCCTAACTCCAGTCAAAATTTGCTGTTTCGATCATCTTGAAATGCGGTTGTTCAGTGGTTAGTTGTCTGGGCATTGAACTGGTTCCTTCTTGTCTCTCTATGATAGCACTGGAGCCACATAAAATGGCGGTGGTTTGGATCCGTCTACAGAGCCCCACTTTCTTTGGAAAATGATGATGGCCTCCAAATCGACAAGTGCCTAGGTAGCTCCACAAGTGTTGCCGGCGACTGATCGTTGACTGAATCCTTCGTCGATGCTGATCAAAACTAGCCTTCTGATTCCTTGGCTATGATGATATATTTATGAGCCTACTTCATATTGGTATTCATCGTTGAAGTCCAAGATTGCCTTTAACCGAATCGAGATAATGCTGGATATTGGTGAATCTATCAACCTGAAGATAGGTGTTCTCCTATTTAGTGGTTGTAGACCTTTTACCACCCTGTGAGGTGTGGGTCACCGTTTGATATTGTACTTATTTGATAAATCATTGTATCAAGGGAGAATACTTATCTCTCAGCTGAAGAATGTCTTTTCCGCACCTAGGTGTGGAGGTAACTTCTGATTACTTACCTTGTATGATTTTTATTCAGTTATTTTATTATCCTATATCGTGATGCCATGCTTGAAGCAAATTAGGTCCTAACTACAATTTTAGTTGTTGTTGGTCTTGGCGAGAGCAATAGAGAGAAGCTCCTCCAGATAAATAAATCTGATTCGTTAATAGTTAGAACCGACTTTTGAAATCTAACCAGATTTTCAAAACCGGCGTTCTCCCTCTCATTCCTCTATCTCAATTCAGATTCATTAAAAGAGAAAGCAATTTTATTTGAAAATTTCTTAACTAGAAACACTAAAATTGAAAAACCTAGAGCCTGTTTTGAGAGTCAGATTTTAGACTGCGTGTTTTAGTCTCACATTTTGGTTAAGTCAAGTCTGTCCCCCATTAGTGAGTAGGTGGCCAAGGTTCATGCCTTGTTGAACCAGCATTAGGTGCTCGATCTAGGTGGTCCAGGGAAAGTGCCTTTGTGCCTAGGTGCTTCTTAGGCGAACATCTTGACAACTATACATATAATTACTTATAGTTATATTTAATATTCAGTTAAAATTGATGTTGCATAAGTTAACAGTTAGTAACCATAAGTAAATAGTTAATAACGATAGCTTACTTAAGTTATTTGATAACTAAGTTTATAATGCATAGCTTATAGTCAAAGTTAATATGTAATTACTTATCATTAAGGTTAACTAAATTAACGTCAACCTAACTTAATATTTAATAACTTTTGCTGAGGAACTTTAGTTCAGTATGAAAAAATATTGTATTATTTTTTATTATGATGTTATTGTTTCTTGAATCTTAATAGGAATTTAGTACGATGAGAGGAGATAATAGTGGCAGTGATAGTGGCAATGACATTGATTAAGGAAAAGGAAAACAAACGTGTAGTAGAACCGATCTGTCTTGGAAGTATGAAGAGCAACTTGAAATTTCAAAAGAAGGTAAATGTTATGTTTATTTGAAATATAAATATTGTGAGAAAAATTTTTTGGTGGTGGAAAAAGATTGAAGGATTATTTATTCATGTGTAAAAGTGTCAAAAGAAGTTGAGGAGGCGATTAAGCGTGTACTAGGATTTCTTTGAGAAGAGAAAAGAAAAGAAAAGTATAGATATTGGAGAATATTTACAATATAGGCTCATAAATGAACGATGATGATTCCTTGTGAATTGGAAACACATGTATCACAACTACACAAGGTACAAAGGAAAAACAAGTTAGAGGTCCAGTGGATATAGGGGGCAGGAGCTACGAAAAAATTACTATCTACTCTAAATGAATGCACATTGGGAGAATGAAGAAAAAAATAGAGTTTATCTATTGGAAGATTTTTCTTGGATAATGGTATTGAATTTAATGTTATTAATTGTCATTGATTACGCAATCGGACGAATCGAATCAGAATCGTCCGATTCTTGAATCGAATTAGTTGATCTCGATTTGAGATCAATTTTGTTGGGACAACTTAAGTCTCGAAGGCAGCTTGATTCCGGGCCCGACGTCGACTCAGTATTGATCCGATTCTGGTCGATCAAGGCCTCGATGGTTTGATTTTGGGCATCAGGCTTTAGTGCTCACAGTGACCGACAGTTAAGGTGATCTAAGGGCAATTCCGGTGGTGCAGTGATTGATTCCACCAGCGGCGGCGATGATTCCGGTGATTCCTTATTGATTCCGATGGTGCTTCCGGCAATTCTCTAGTGATTCCAGCAATTCAGCTAGCGATTCTGACAATCCTTCATGGATTCTGGCAATCCGTTGGGTGATTATGGCAATTCAGCTATCATTCCTTCCTTGACGATCCATCATTCCATCTTCTTTGGAAGGTTTCTTTGCCTGTATTCCTTTACCTTCGTATGTTTGCTTTTTAACGATTCTATAAAGGGGTTGTTCTCTTGTCGACCACCCCTGAATTAATATTATTTCTTTCTAATAAAAGTATTTAATTGTTTTTGTGTGTTTTAGGTTCAAATAATAACCAACTACGGCGAAGGTGATGTATCGGCAGTAGGACACGATGTCAGTTGGGATCATGGACACATGGTAGATATGGCAAAGAGAGAAGTTCAATGTAAGTGGTGTGGTAAAGAGATTAACGGGGATGTTTATCGCTCTTAATAACATATTAATAGAGTAGGTGGCAATGTTTAGAAATGTAACAAGAAACTTAGACAAATGAGTGGAGAGATGTGAAACTACCTTACAGGAAGAGTTTTACAACATGATTTTAGGATTGAACAATGAGAGCAATTGCATGATAATCTCCTTGAGCTGAGGAAGGGAGAAGTGCCAGCATACAAAGGGAAAAGGAAAGGCAAGACTAGAGCCGAACTGGAGCTAGAGAGTGAGGACTCATCTCTATACTCTAAACTAAGGAAAACTAGGCATGCAAATAAGTATGCACATACAAGAGAGGAAGAGAGGAGGATGGGAGTAGGAGGCTTCGGAGTTGATCTTGTTTTTGACCAATCAAAATCGGCCCAACCTAGTTTACTGAGGGTTTCGGTGTGGGAGCAAGAGAGGAGCCATTTCGTCGGTGTATGTGTCATACACGACCTACACTGACAGATGAGTATTTTTTTAGGAAGCAGAGTGCCTCACAAAGGAATATTAAACAAGTAACGAAAGGGGTGAAGGCAATGATAACAGATGCAAAGAAAACAATGAAACACATTATGAAGTGGTTTTTACATGCATGTATAAATGTTAATATGTATATATGTATGTGTGTTTCATTTCATTGACATTGTTTATGACTGATGGAGTTTTTTTACCTTAATGTAGGCATCCAATATATTCAACCATTAGCCCTTACTTCCATACTTTGATTGATACTGTTGTCGAAGTTAGACTAGGAATGCAAGCTGACTAGATGAGGAGGTATAAAAGTTGAGGACATGGATAGAAGATTTCAAGTTGGTTTGGAAGGAGAGAGACTGCACAATTATGTGTGATAGCTGGATAGGTATTACCAAAAGGAGGATGATCAACTTTTTTGTGTTGTTCAGAAGATACAACTTTCTTGAAGTTTGTTGATTCTTCGGGTCAAATACGTAATGCTGAATATACTTTTTCAATAATAGATGCCGTAATGGAGGATATTGACGAAAACAATGTTGTTTAGTTTGTGACTAATAATGAACCCTCTTATAAAACGACATGGAAAAAATTGATGGAGAAGAGGCAATATCTATTCTGGATACCATGCGCAACACACTCTATTAACCTCATATTAGAGGATATTGGCAGGGAGGTTGCAATTTCTACACTTGTGAGGCAGTCACAGGTTATTTCTTTCATTATTTATTCATATCCCTGTTTGTTACACATCATGAGGGAGCATACTACAGGGCACAACCTTGTGAGGCCTGGCCTTGCAAGGTTTACCACAAACTTTATTGCATTAGAGAGTTTGCATTGCCACGCATATGCACTTGTCAGGTTCACTCAGTTTGAGAAGTATTATAAATATATGGTGGATCACTTGCATAATAAGGAGGATCAGTTAGAGATTCTTGTCAAGGCTAAACGGCAGATCATAGACAAGAGATTTTGGGAGAGGATTGTCTATTACTTGACAATTATTGAGTCACTGGTAGTTAGTTGTCTTGAGGTTGGTTGACTTGGATGACAGGAATCAAATGGGCACAAGAAATGATGGAAGATCATTGATGACAGATGAGATATGACATTGCATTATGCTGTATATACTGTAAGTTAGTGAATATCTTTGTATTTGTGCTTATTTATTTTTAACTTAGTTAGTATTTAGTTTGTGACTGACAATGAAATATGCTTGAATGATTGTAGGATACTTCTTAAATCCCCGCATCTAATATGGAGGACATGTGTCCAACGACAATGAGGTGTTGTAGAGTACTCTTTCGGTTATTTAGCATTTGTGCCGTTCTCAACAAGATAGGACAGAAGCTGAGTTATAAGTAAATGAAAGTTGTATAAATAATTGGGAATGAAGAAATAATTGGGAACACTAATCATTTTGAATTTATCAATTTTTAGATGCAACACTATAGGACGAGGGTTAGAGTGTACTTAGATGTTGATTTGAGATATTATTATAACAAAGTTTTTCTTGGTATGTTTAAGATCACATTTTTATTATTTTTTGTTAAAACTTTATTGATTGCCTGGAGAGGGCTGATTGTTTGTTATTTTTTTACAACTAAATGGTGGGTTTATGTCAATGTCAGGAGTGGATGGAATCCACTAGTAGTTGTTATCAGGATATTGAACCAGAACACCAATTCCTTTTATTATGAGAGGAATTGGAGTACATTGAACTTGATACACACAAAGATGTGGAACATGTTGACATAAGATAGGTTGGAGAAGTTAATATTTTATCATTATAACATGAGACTATGCTTCAAGAGTATAAAAGATCGACAGAAGATTTTTGTGGAGAGATTTGCACAGTTTGCAAGTGGACCATATGATGAAAGACAGAGAGCATAAGAACCACTTGAAGATGTTGGCATGGATCACATTTTTCAGGAGGAACACTCACTTGCTACTTGGATAAAGGAGAGGACAATCATAGATTATCCAAATAAGATTAATTCTAAGGACTATGCATAGGCAGAAGGAGAATTATATGATGTTAAGGAAGAGGATGTTTCACCTATTCTTTAGCCAGCCCAATCTTTTGCCCCAGCAGTCCTACACTCGCCTCCGGTCTTAACCCTAGCTCCAGCTTCACCCTCAACTACATAGCCCATTCCTAGTCCAGCGAGGACAAAGACAAAAGTGACATTAAGAAAAATAGGATGCTTTGCATAGTTAAAAGAATTGTGGGTTGTGAGTCATCACATGACATTGTAGAAGAAGTAAAGATAAGGAAGTTGGATATTAGGCGACGTCTTGTGAGTCCAGATGACAACACATGCACTCTCCTCAAGCAATGATGACGAGGAGTGCATACCAACCACCTAATTAGGAGGAGGAGATGTATGTGGAGAAGATGTAGGTGCAGTAGGTTGAGACTCATCTAGTTCACAACATCAATATTTTTTTGATTAGCAGGCACCACATCATTATGTATAGATAGATTCTCCTATTGCTGATGACCTCCAACGGTTGTGGATTCCAGCTACACAGCCTAGTCATGTGCCACAGTTCTATATTTATGACTTCAATGAGATGACTGATGCATTCGTTTCAAATGAATATGTGCCTGCGTTGACAAGAAGTCAATGGACAACCTAGGAGCAAGAGAAAGGTGATGAAGGCCAATATCATAGATATTGATGAACATGAGATGTACAATTATTATCATGTTACATTTTTTTATTATGTTAGCATATTATAATTATTACCATGTTATCATGTACAATGGATAAAACTTTATTTATTTTTAAAGCAGGTTAAATATTACATTTGTTTTTTAGGATTTTTTTAGTGGCTTTCCTATTTTTCTGACATTTTTCTTGATTTTTTTATTTCTTAATAAAAAATTAGAAAAAAACAATTTTTGAATTGGCCAGAATTGGTTTTCATTTCTCGGAATCGGCCGATTTTGGTCGATCCCAATTCCCATCCGATTCGATTCGGTACTGACCGATTTTGATTCCAATTCTAGAATTTTTGCTAATTGCCCATCATTCAAAAGAATGGTTGGGCATATTGGGCAATATGGTAGGTTTGAAGCCTCCATCAATATATGAGTTGAGAATGTAGATTTTGCAAGAAGATGTAAAGATTATTAATGGATTAATGGTTACATTTAAGAACTCAAGCAAGGTGACTGGTTAAGTGGTTGGCCAATTATGATAGATGGCTGGACTGATATTAGTAAGAGGAAGTGCCTACTTGTTTTCTATTTCTATTTAAAACTTCGACAATAATTGTTTTGGAATATGTTAACTAATTACTCCTTTTTGGTACATACTAAAGAAGAAATAAGTTGTCATAAAAAGATTAAATGATTTAGTCTTTATTATTGAAGGAAAGAATAAGGAAGAAAAAAGAAAATCCATCTTGTGTAGAGGAAAATGAGGTAGATTTAGATGATGAATGGTTGACGGGGATCTACAATGGAGTTGATAGGACTTAAAATATATTGGAATGGAAACATGTGGGAAAAAATGCAAAAATAGAAAACAGGGAGAAAGTTCTAGTAAGTTATCACTTATCACTTCTTAAATAACTTTTTGCTTTCTGTATTTTTTTAAAAATGTAATGCTCATCTTTTTTTATACATAGACAAAGGAAAAGAAGTGATGTTAGAAGACTATCTAGATGATGATAAAGATAATGAGGTTGAAATAAATGAAGATGATGGTGACTATGTGGGTGACTCAATCGATGATTCACAAGACAGTGAGAATGAAGATGCATAGAAGTTTATTTTGATTAGTTGTTGTATTTAACTTATGTAAGGAACATTGAGAATTATGATTTGCTCTAACAATTGATTTACCATTTAAATTGAAGTTAATTCTTTTTATGGACCTACGTATGTGAATGCAACATAATGCAAATTATTAAGATTCTATCTTAGAAATTAGTTATTGAACTTCTATGCATGATATTTGTTCAAATGTTCATGAACATATACTTAAATATTCATTGATTATATTTTTTTTCTGAAATTGAGGATTACACTTTAGTAAGTTTTGAGGCTTACGTCTCGTGAGGCTGGGACAAAATGCCTCAAGACCACTGCAAGACATTACAAACATTGTTCGGAATATGCCAGGATTAGCTCTTCCAAAAAATGTAAAATCATAAAAGAAGTAGATGGGCTGATTCTGGTCCGAATCGAATTGGCGCCAAAAACGGCTTGTACCAGATCCAAGTTATTGGGTCAATTTCAACCCAATATGCTAGATCTGGATTTTGAAATATAGCGATATGACCCCTTTTCCCACCCGTTAGAGCTGCCCGTGTTTGTTTCTAGTGGGATTGCTGGAATTGGTTGTGTGGGCTTATAGAGGCTGATTTGGGCTGATCGTAGCGAAAGTTTGTGGTTGGATCGAACTTCTCCCTCTTCTTGGATCAGATCAGCCTATGTCAATCCCAATCTAGATTGGCTGATCCTACAAACTAAGTTGGAACATCAACTGCTGGAAATCTTTTTTTTATTTCATGTAAGAAATTTGGATCTTTATTGGTAGGTTAGGTTACTATTCCATATCTGCTTTGTGCCACCCAAAACTGAAGCATCTGACATGAATGTAAAAATAATGTTTCATTGCCACTGCAGAAGGTCCAGACACTAGCATGGCTATCAAACGGTAGTGAGAAGCGCTTGGTCTGTGCCTAGTGTGGGTTCAGGTGGAATTACAACGTCCAGAATCTCTTTCTGTGATGATTAAGCTTTTGTGCTGGTGATGTGTGTTGTTGGACTTACCTTTTACAGGGGAGAGAGAAACTGTCGCCATTTGCCAATGAGGGTGGGTCACAGTGGTCGCTGGAGCTGGAGAAGAAAGGGCTCCTGTTTGGTAAGGCAATCTCCGTTGGTTCTAATATTGATTGCCATTACTCAGGTGGTATTGGTGAGTTTTTAAAAGCAAGCAGTTAATCCCTTCTAATTCAAGGGTGATGTTTTTGGCAAGGCATCACACAAGTCTTTGTCTCAGCTGCAGTTGTGCTTTGGTGATGTGCCAAGGGTGGTCTCGGGCAGAGGTGGCAACCTTTTATTGAAGCCGTTTGGATCGATTATCCAATTGTATTTGGATCCTGATCAGAATCCAAATAATTTAGGTGATGAAATGGCTGTGTGCTTCTGAACCAGCCTGACTGGAGCACTTTAGGGAGTGTTGTAATCACTGTCCAGTGCTTGCCAAGGCTGATTCTACTGTCCCTTCCTTTGGTTCATCACCTTATTGGGCTGTGGCTCTCTTCCTGAACTCAAGGAAAGCAGAATCAGCCATTGGATCGGCCAATACCAATTCCGATCTGATCCAGATAAGATTGGCAGAATCGACCGATTCCTTGAGAGGAAAAAAATGATCCAGAATCTGTTCTTCAAAAACCAGAAAAATCAGAAAAAACCACAAAATCAGCACCAAATCGGATTGTGGTCTGATATGACCATTTTGGTGTCGGTATCTGCCCGAAAGGAAGCCAGTGGTGGTATCCTGCCCACCGAGGGGAAGACAGCTCGTTCTGGTTCCAGGGGACCTGATATGCACAAGAAGTCACCGAACCCGCCATATCGGGTCCAATGGATCCAATAGGACTGATGGGGAAGATGCCGCAGTGCCACCATGACCACGTTGGTGGTTGTTTTTAATGGGGAATCATTTGAATTGGCCCCGATCCAAGCTGATTCTGGCTATTCTGGCCGATTTCGGAGGAATCCGGGGGTGGATCAGTCTCTCCTCGCCTAAATCTGGTTGGCTTATGCTGATCCGACCATGGATCAGTCTCTCCCCCCTATTGTCTCTAAATTTTTGGCAATACTTTTTAAATTCTTGAAATTTTACTCTGTTTCCAAATACGTGCCGTTTATCTTATTTAATTTAACATTAACTTGAACTTATCTAAAGCCAACTTAACCTAACCTAACTCTCTGAAAAATGACTACCTTACCCCTTCCTCCATGCCTCTCTCTCTCTCATGCACACACAATTGATAGGAGATGATATAAAGACAAGTGAGAGAGAGTAGAGAAAGTGTAGAGAGAGCAGAGAAAAGAGTAAGAGAGAAAGTTTAGAGAGAGAAAGTGTAGAGTAAAGAGAAACATGTTATATGCGTTTAAAATGTTACCATCATTTTAGATGCATTCAAAATGCCAAGTGAAAAAAATCAGACGTGAGTTAAATTTTGTTCATCCTTTGGAACAATCATATCACATCCGGAATCTGATGAATTTTTTAGTAAGAGAGATTGAACTAAGAGATAGACCTTAGAAGCTAAAGAAGAGTCCCGAGCAATTGCAAGAATTGGGTTTATTGAGATTTTTAGTATAGTTGATGCTATAACCTAAGATTACCATATCGGATCTCGGTTTTATCTTGAAAGGTGAAAGAGAAGAATCTCGCGAGATTCTTAGAGATATCTTAGGAGATTGGATCTCATATTAGATTTGTGTAGGTATGTATTACATGAAAATATATATAAAAATTGATAACCTACAAATAATCACATCGTAACCTTTTTAGAGAGATCCAGTCTGGCAACCTGATATCACCTAAGTGATTGGATCCCATCGTGCTGGGTCCATTTGGAGCCGGTACATGGGCTCGGGTGGGGAAGATGGCAGCGGAGCTGCTGTGGCAGCTCTGCCCAGTCGCAGCCGATGCTGGTGACCAGACTGCCGCAACAACCAATCTTGGCTGTTCTGGTTCTCGTGGGGCTGGCAAGACCAAGATTCTTTGTGAGATCACTAGAATGCGTTCCATGGATATAACACATTAATGCTCAATTCGATGGAATTGTCTGTTCTTAAATGGGATTTTCTATAATTTCGCATGCAAATTGTTATCTTTTGGTTTTGACCAATCATTAATAGTAGATTGAAACAAAACTTGTTAGGAATTCTATTGAAACGAAGAAATGAAGGTATGTCTGCCATCCACGCCAGAAAAGGAGTGGAGGACCTACTGGGGACAGCTGAAGTGAGAGCCAAATAGGATCTTTTGTGTATAATCTTGCATAATCTTGAATGTTATCTGTTCTGGTATGTAGATTAAATAATACAATGCAAACAAAAGTTTTTATATTCATTAAGATATAGAACAACATATAAGCTGGGTTTTGTACTCACTTAACACGTCTAATTAGGGGTGTGCACATTTCGGTTTAGTTTTGGTTTTGGGCCATTTTTTTAAAATTGAACTAAATTGAACTGGTTCAATTCGTTTCAATTTGTTAGTTTGGTTTAAGACCAAAAATCAATTAAATAATGAAATAGTCAATTTTTTATATAATTTTTTTAAATTTTTAATTATAAATAATTAAAATAATAATTATTTTATTTTAAAAATTGTATTAATGTTATTTTTATTAATAATATAGTAATATTTTTATTATATTTTTTACAATTTAATTAGTTTAGTCTGGTTTGGAAGATCTCCAAATTGGTTGAACCCAACTGCTGGTTCAAACTGAGCAAACCAAACCTAACTGTATGTGAATTTAACAACTATAGTCGTAGTGTATATAATAAGCTATGGTTAGAGGATTCAGTGTGACGGCTAAAGTTGTTGTAAAGGTAATTTTTTACTGCTTTGTGCTTGGTGTGCACGCAAGGGTGAAGGATCAACACTTCTGAGTCCCTGAAGGTGGGGAACTTCACTCAAACTTCACTCTTCATTACTAAGCGAGCATCTAGCAGGATGAAGTTATTTTTTTGATTCTTCAATGAACATGGTAAGTGGCATCCTAGTAATACATGCCATCTTCTGCTGATGACTTCACACGAGGACTTGAGGTTTCTTCATATATGATTGTGCTTTCCCAACGAACTGCCAAACACCATTGAATATCTGTAGTCATCATTGTTTTCTTTGATATTATATGCCTAGATGACCACATTTGATTCTTGTAACTTTTTTGAATTTCAGCCTCTGCTGTTTTAGCTTGAATTTGTCATTTCAGATCACATAATTCTGCATCTTGTTGAACACAGGATTTTCAACTTAATCATAATATCTTGTGTAGATTTGAATATCCACAGCCAACATTTCGGAAATTGATGAAAGAACAATGCATGGAGCCATTTTTTGTGTTTCAGGTTAGTCAGATGCAAATTTTCTTGTGCTTGTGGTTGCAATAAAGTATATTTTTTGTGATCATTTTTTTTTCTGAGAGAAACCTTGGCGCAATATCAAAATGGCTTCCAAAGACCTCTAGTTCAGAAGTTCCAACTAGAAAGTATCTTATTGTAGCTAACTAGGCAGCATGCCAAGAAGGCCCCAGAACTGCCATTGGCTAAGGCTCCAGGGAGCTAGGCTATCTATCTTTCATTCATAAAATCTGAGTTCCTTTTTGATTTTGATTACCATGTTCAGGTATTCTGCGTGGGGCTTTGGTGCATGGATGAATATTGGTACTACAGCTTGTTTACCCTCTTTATGCTGTTTCTGTTTGAGTCAACAATGGCAAAGAGTAGGCTAAAAACTCTTACGGAGCTTAGACGTGTGAGAGTGGATTCTCAGACACTTTCTGTTCATCGCTGTGGGAAGTATGCCTTGCTAAATTCATTCTTTTTCAGCAACCATCTGATTACATGATTTAGATAGCTTAATGGACTCTTGCTTTTAGGTGGATTAAGCTGTCCGGAACTGATCTTCTTCCTGGAGATGTGGTCTCAGTTGGACGTTCATCTGGTCAGAGTGGGGATGAAAAAACAGTGCCTGCAGACATGCTTCTCTTGGCTGGCAGCGCAATTGTGAATGAAGCAATTCTCACAGGCGAGTCTACTCCTCAGTGGAAGGTGATTTCCTTTTGCTGAATTTGACTTATTCTGTGTTTGCTTTCATCTCATTCATTTATTTTGTGTTATATTTAGATGCCATTTTGCTGAACAAATTGTTGTCAAATCATCCACTAATTGTTGGACAAAGCACTGCTGCTTGATGCACTAGACTCGGAAATCTAGGGAAAGAAAAATTAGGATTGGATCCCATAGCTCGTATCGTTCGCATGAACCGATCGCAAACACAACTGACTCAGCTTGTTTATTATGTTAAATGATCAAGCTTGGACAAAAAAATAAAAATTCATTCATTAACGAGCCAAGCTTGAATTGACTTACGCTCGACTTAATAAGCTTAGGAGAAGCTCTATTGAATATTTATTCAAAATAATTAATGGTTATATAGTATCACTTGAATATATGAAATAAGTTAAAATAAAATTTAATTCTTGTTTAAATTTGGATCGAGCTTCACAAATGAGCTAAAGTTCAGGTTTCACAAATGGGTTTAGATTGAGTTAGAGTTTTATAATCGAGTTCATATTGAGTTTAAAATCGGATGTGCATTGAACTTGAGTTGAGCAGTCGAGCTACTATTTGAGTTCTAGATTGAGCTCAACTCAATTAAGTAATGTGGAACTTGAGCTTGAACTCAAACTCATAAAATAAATAACATATTACTCGGCTCGGCTCGTTTGCATTGCTATGATGCCTTGTTGGTCTTAAATGAAAGTAGTCAAGCCTTAGAGAGTCCTAGGACTCAAACTTATCTTCCGGTGAACACAACCCCAATCTCTTCCTGTTTGTCAGAACTTAGTCCTACAAGGATTCTCCAAGAACCTTCCATCACAATCTTTTTTTTCTTTCTATTTTTGGGATTAATTGGTTAACTAATTCTAGTCAAAGAATGAGTTAAAGCCACTTCTATAACCGATACCCATCCCTGCTTTTTTCTAGGCTGTGCCAACCAAATCCCTAAGAAATAGGCCCCATCAGTCATGAGCATTGGACTTCAAGTCAAACCCTCCACTGCACCATATTTCTCATTTTGCAGGTACAATGGATGGAGATTGAATAGGAGGTGAATATGGGTGAACTTATCCTCCAAAAGATCATATAATTGATGATAACCTACCTAAAAATCAGGAATTTAGGTAGGATCAAATCTCTTTCATGGAAGTTAAGTAAAATTTATCCAAAATATCTCTGAAATTTTTATATCATTTTTTTAATTTAAATTGCATGAAAATACAGGTTTTAATTCCTGTAATATCTTAAATTTAAGAGTTCTCTTTTAGCTAGGACTCTCTTAAAATCAGAAAATCAGTCCTAAATTGCTTCAATTCGGACTGAAAATTCAATTCCTTATTCATTGGGTGTCATTTTCATTAATTTAAAATTTTATTTGATTACTTTTTTTAAAAATTTTACTTTAATTTTATCTTGAAAATGAATTAAAAATCATGAATGAATCCTAAAAATACCTGAAAATAGGGGATACGCTTGTAATGGGTCAAAGGCCAGGTAGCCATCTTCCAGCATCCTTGGCCTTGTCGGGATGGCAGTTGGGTTGGTTCTACCACCTGAAAGAAAATCAGAAAAGGCTGAAAAATCTCTAAAATCAAAAATAGGTGTGGAATGGGTCAAAGACCCATGTGGCAGCTTCTCCTGCTTCCATCCTTATCCACGTGGGAGCAATCAAAGTGGGTAAATTTTTTTTGAAAAAAAGTTCAAAAAATGTTGAGAAAGGGTGGGGTCCCCATTCTTCTCCAACTGCTGCAATGAGTGCGCTGGTGGGCCTATAAAATCAGGAACCACCCATCGCACCCCCAGTCTTTCTCTATAAATCCTTGTCCATTCCCACTTGAAGGGGCGCAAGAGAGTGGAGAGAAGGCCATGAGCTGAGGCTTTGAAGCTGCGCAAGGAGGTTACTGAAAAGCTTGAAGAAAAATATTATTGGAGCCTATATAGCTAATATAAAAGGCTCTTCTGCGAAGTTTCAAGAGAGGTTCCACCCGAGGCCTCATCTTACTCTTCTTTGAAAAGGGAAATAAAAAAATAAAGCTAGAAGGTCTAGCCTACATGGCAGGGCTCTACGCTATTCATGACATCCCTTAAAGGGTAAATTGATCAAGCTTATATACTCATTTATATACCTATATATATATATATAAACATTTAGGGCCTGTTTGTTTGAAGGGAAAACATCACGCATGCGTCACTTTTCCCGAAAATGCATTGCAACAACTCATTTGGTTGCATGTAAAAAGTGAAACACGTAAAATGTTTTACGTTCGCCTCGTGGTAATCCCGATTTTGGCATCAGGTGCGATGTTGCGGATGCCATTTTCGGTGAAAAGTATATATTATGTTTATTATTTGAAATTAATTTTTAAAATATGTAGATAAAAATTATTTTATTCTTATGTGTTAAAAATTTAAAAAATATATTTTTGAAAAGCAATTTTATCATACGAACTACTTATTCAATAAATTTATTAATAAAATTTTAACTGAATCTTAAGTTTGCAAAATGTTTGAACTACTTTATTAATTAAATTATTTTATATAGAAAACACAAGAACACTATGGCGTACTATTATGTAGTATATATTTTATTTAGTTGCCAGATTGTAGGTTTACAAAATATGAATTCGAGTAAAGTAATTTTTTATGAAAATTTTTAGTGTTAAAAATATTTTATCATATACTTAATTTGATAAATATTAACTTGATATTTAGTAATTATATCTAAAAACTTCAATAAATGAAATGAGTATGCTGTAGTAAAATTTTACTTGAAATTTAGGAATATAATTTATAGATATTCAAATGACTGGAAATAATTTAGGAAAATGATTTTAAATTAAAATTAAAATATTTTATTTTTAATACAATTATTTTACTGATGTATAAATAATAAACTACATTTTTAATTTTTTTAAAAATAATTTCATGTAAATAATTTACTTAATTTATTTTTGCATCAAAATTTTATTATAAATAAATAATTTTATTACAGATATAGATAAAATTATTTTGGTTGTTACGATGTTGGAAGTACATGATAAACTTTTCCAGAAAAGTCAACCAAATAACCATCATTGTTCTCAATTTCCTGGAAAAGTTCATTCCACGAAAGACTTTTTCTTGGATTTTGATTTTACATGTTTCCAAATGGACCCTTAATGTTACCACCTTGACCTCCTAGGCGACACCTAAACAACAATCTTGGCGTTGAAGCGGATTTGCCACCCTTTAACACCTTGGGTGTAATGTTGCCTTGGCAACTATGTCCAAGCTCTAAAAGCTCAATGAAATTAATTAAAAGGAGTCTAAAGGAGTCTAATGTTTGAAGAGGCATGCCCCTTATGTATTGTTTTTCAAGTCTATCATGACATAATATTCTAATGCTCATTTCTTGATTACGAAATTATTTCATATTTATCTAAATGAAATTCTCTTTTATGCTTCCCACATGATGTAAATTTGAAATTCAAATTTATAAATGAAATTTCAATTCTTCAAGTGCTAATGTATGCTGTATGGTAGCAATATTTGTGCCCCAGGGTCTTAAAGAAAGAAAGCAATAAATAAATAAAATAATAATTAAAAAAACAAATATTTTTTGTCAAATTGGGCGAAACATACTTTTTTTAAATTTAGAAGACCAAAATTTCAATTTTTAATTAATTTATTGTTTTAATAATAATTTAGTAATAAATTAACGACTAAATAATCAATTAAACGAATGAAAAACAAGAAGTCAATAATGAAAGGCCAAAACAGAACACGCAAATAATGGGTGAAGAATGCAGTAATGTCTGTGAAAACATCATAAATAAATAAACAATTGAATAATAATAACCCTTAATCAACATATAAATAAATAAATGAACACCTCATAAACAAACATAAGAGGAAAGACAAAAAAAAGAAAAGAAAACATATCAGAAAACATATAACAATAACTGAAACAGTGTGAATTGAAGCAAAAAAATGATGCATCCAGAAATCAAAATTAAAACTGAAGCTGAAATTAAAACAAATATAAACCAAAATAAACACAAGCAGGCCAAAATGATAAAATTGAAAAATCAGGCTGAAATAAAAAATATCATAACCGAAATAAAGAAAAACACAGCCATAAAAATGAAAGAAAAAAGTAAAACCAAAACATAAATTTAAAAAAAGGAATTGAAATAAACAGAAACAAGCCAGAAATGACAAAGGAATGCAAAAAAGGAAATAAACTAAAAGAATACAGAAATGGCACTAAAAAAGCAGCCTTGGAATAAGAAGTGCAGGAACAGAAAAATATAAAACAAAATTGATACCGACTTCTGATCCAAAATTTAAGCAAAAATGCAAAAACTGAAATGCAAGGAATGAGAGGCTAGCTAGGAAGAATTGTAGAGTTGACAGTGATAATCAAACATAAATAAAACATAAACGAATTTTAACTAAAAAATAAAGAACAGAATGGGTTTGAAATGCCATAAACTCAATCAAAACAAGAAAAAACTACAGCTGAAAATAACCCCATAATAACCAAACCATAAATGGGCAACAAAAAACAAATGATGAAAACCATATAATGCTGAAATAGAAAATGTTCTCTGGTAAATTGACCTGAAATCCAATAAAAAAATGAAACAAATGATCTCGGACCCAGATAACATGAAACAGATGGGCACGTCAATAACAACTAATAAAACAATCAAAACTCAAATAAAATAACCCAATAAACAGAAAATAAGATCGATTATTAGGAAATAAACTGAAAATAAAAAATAAACGAAACAAGGTAAAATGCTCTCAAAAACATCTCATCATCATTTAAACAATTCATTCTAAAGACAAAATAAAACAAAACAAAAGAATGAAAAGTCCAATAATCCCATAAACAAAAAGAAATCCAAACAGAAAATAAATATAAATAATAACTCTCAAAAGAAAAAATAATGAAACCATAACATATTGGTTGCAAAATCATAATAAAAACAATATATGGGGATAGGACAAGTTCGGTTGGGAGTGGTCAAAAGGATTTTCTGTACCCACTTAACTACCTGAAATTAATCAAAAAATTGTGGTTTGAATTTCTAACTCATAGGGATTTCTCATATTCCAACACTTACCGGATTCTGGAACTCAATTGTATGTTCCTATCTATATACCACACTAAATCAATCTTTATTTCTTTATCATATCACACATCATATATTTTTAAACGATGTTTAAAATGATTCTTTTTCAATATTATATTCAAACTTTAAATAATTTCAATTTAATAATAATGTGATAATCAGATTATATTTAACATAAAAATATATAAAAATATATGTTAAAAATATTTGTTAATCTTATTATGTTATATTATATTTAACATAAATATAAAAAAACAATATATGTTAAAACTTACCGTCGTCGAGAGCCACCCAACCGAGTGGTGTTCGCTTTCGCGGAGAATCCCTAATCCCGATCGAGTTCCCCTTCGCGGTCGCTAGCGAGCCTCACCGCGAGCCTATTCGCTACCTCGTCCGCCAGAGGTTACGTCGGAGATGATGCCCTCGCCGTAATAGGATGCTGCCGCCGTGAGAGTCGCAGTTGCTTCCGTCGTGGGTCGCCGTCGCGATAGCCGGAGAAGAAGTTGTTGCAGCCGTCGGTTGCCGCCGTTAGAGCTGGAGAAGTTGCCTGCTACAGCCGTCAATTGCTGTTGTGAGAGGTCAAGTTGTCTCTTCCTCTTTTGTCTTCCATTGGGATCAACGGGGTGTGGCGAGGGGTTTTAACCCTTCTTTTGTGAGCTTGCGTGGCCGACCGGTTGATGGCTCCCCTGTTGCAGCATGCTATGCGTCTGATGGCATGGTTGACCGGTGAGGCTTTTGCCACTAAAGTGTGTCTGCTTGCCCGGTGCCCCTCTCAACCCCTTCTTTCGTGAGCTCACGTGGCCGGCAATGGGGGAGGCCGCGCTTGTGCCCTTGTACACCTGTGTCCCTCCAAGCCTACGAGACCAAGAAATAAATGGGCGAAATAAATGGGCGAGATGAAACTGATTGGTGTTGGCCATCTCGTTTCTCGTCATTGCCACGAGACCAAGAATCTCGTGAGATTCTCGCGAGATGACGAACCATGGGTCAGATTGGGTTGGCGGACTTGACCCTGACCCGGTATTTCATATTTTTTATTGTATGTTTTGGTTTCTAATTAATATTTTTATTAAGTTGCTGAATTATTTAGTTTCTGATTTTTTATTTAGTCATTCATATGTGTTGAATTATCTGCACTTTTGTTTTGCATAGTTTGTCTTAAGTTAATGTTAGTGATTTGTGTAAATTAATGTTGATTTATTTTTCAGTTTTAAATTAATGTTGACATGTTGATCTATTTTGTTCATTTCTGACATTTTGACCTTGTCACCTCGGGTGCCTCATGTCTTTGATCACACAGTATGTAATTGAGGGGCAAAGAAAGCTTACAGAGCAGGTCTTGCTTCTATTTTGACAGATTGCGCATCATTCCATGGTATATCTGGATAAAAGGGACTTTTATGGCAGATGTTCGAAATAGTTTTCCAACGAATTTTTTGTTGGTTTTGAAATCCAGGAGAAAATAGTGTGTAATTTTTTCTGGGGGGTTCTTTTTCCTAAAGGTGCTTAATTTAACTATCTGCATTTTAGAAAAATTATGCCGAATATTCTTAATTGTTTTATCCAAAGAAATGTTGGATTGATCTTTTTATCTGATTGATCAACCTGCATAAATGGGTTTAAATGGCAAGGTCGGCAAGTTTCCTACGTAAGAGGGTTTCTGCATTGCTATGTTTTTTAACGAAGGTGCATGCAGTACTGTTTGTTTTATACCTTTTTTACATTATTTTGTTAAATATGGCTCCTTTTACTTTCCATTCTGAAGTTATTGGTAGCATTTCACTTTATGAAGTTTTATATTTTATTTGCTGCTTAATCAAACTATTCGAATTGCTAGTCATACAACATTAGTTAGTTTGCTGCTTTTTATTCGAATGTCATTTGTAAGTTGTTAACTTTTTCTTAGGTTTCGATTATGGGTCGGGGACTGGATGAGAAATTGTCTGCCAGGCGTGATAAGAATCATATTTTATTTGGAGGGACAAAAATATTACAGCATACTCCAGATAAGGTATTTTGGTTCATGGCCTCTTCTTTTCTTAACATTAACTGTATTTTTTCCCCTTGTTCTTCTAATGCTTTACCTTTGGCCTCAGTTAGCACACATGAAGGCACCTGATGGTGGATGCTTAGCTGTTGTGTTACGCACAGGATTTGAGACAAGTCAGGGAAAACTAATGCGTACAATATTGTTCTCTACAGAGAGGGTATGCATATTTTGATTTCTTTTTAATTTGTTAGACATGACAGTATTGATATTAAATTGCAATTATGCTTTCAGGTCACAGCAAATAGCTGGGAAAGTGGGCTATTTATCCTTTTCCTGGTGATTTTTGCTATTATTGCTGCTGGTTATGTGCTAAAGAAGGTAGGAAGAATGTTTTGTTTTAATTTCATTTGTCAGTGTTCTTTAGTATAGAAACAAGTGCGTTGTTCGTCATGATTCTTATTTTTCTGACTGGTGGTATGCATGATATTTACATACATAGGGTTTGGAGGATCCAACAAGGAGTAGATACAAGCTATTCTTGAGCTGTTCACTGATCATTACTTCTGTAATACCACCTGAATTACCAATGGAGCTATCTATTGCTGTAAATACATCTTTAATTGCTTTAGCTCGTCGTGGAATATTCTGCACGGAGCCTTTTCGGATTCCTTTTGCAGGGAAGGTTGGTGAAATGACTAAAGCTTCACGTTCCTTGTCCATACATGGCAAACTGACATTTTGTGTTTGTGCAGGTTGACATTTGTTGCTTTGATAAGACTGGAACACTTACATCAGATGATATGGTATAAATGTACTTGAATCTGTTATTACATCCAATGTCAAAGAGTAATTATCTCGTGCTGGAACCAGGCATTTCATGGATTTCCTTTTTCCATGTATCCAGGAGTTCAGAGGAGTCGCTGGTTTAAATGAATCTGGAAATTTAGAAACAGATATGATGAGAGTTCCTTTGCGTACCATAGAAGTGCTTGCTTCCTGCCATGCTCTGGTCTTTGTTGACAATAAACTGGTATGCAACCATAATAACAGGCATATCCATTAGACACTGGATAAAGCTGAATGCCTACTGTTATGAGAAAGCTAAATCACTATCTTATGGTAGTATACTTTTTCACTACCATCTCTTTGTTTATCTACAGGTTGGTGATCCTCTTGAAAAGGCTGCACTTAAAGGCATAGACTGGGTCTACACATCTGATGAGAAAGCCATGCCAAAAAGGTAAATGTCTGTTTTTCCGACGTTCATGTCTTCTCAACTAAAGATTAAACATCTATTACTTATTTCATTTGTGAGGGGACTGAGTTTTTATGTCTTTTATTAAGTAAAACATGGTAAACGAGATATGAAAAAGATGCCATGTAAACCACCTAGTACACTAGTAAGGTATCTTTCCACGCACACTTCTGTGCTACCGCAGCAGTGCTATCTTTAACTATTAAGAAATGAGGAGCTGCAACCATTAAGAAAAATCTAATTGGATCTATCTTTTAGTAGTAAGAAACACTGCACATTTTCATGCAGCTGAACTATTACAAGGAGTCAAACTTCTATTTGTGAGCTGGTTGGTGAAGTCATGATGAGTGGCAGGAGCGATCGAGCAGAGGAACATAGGGTCTGTTGCTGTTGGAATGAGATCCTTTGACTGCTTTATTGGAGCAGATGTCCTTGCCGGTGGCACCTCTGGTACTCCCAGTTAGGATGGTTGGGTTCGAGTTTACCAGATGAGTTGCAGGCCATTGCTGTTGGTGTCTAGTTTCATGCCATCTTTTTTTTTTTAGATCTCCTTCGATGAGACTCAGTCCTGGCCATAGATGGAAGTATCGGCCGGATCGGATCGGAGTCGGCCGATTCTAGAATCAAATCGGATCGATTCCCTACGGAAGGACCGATTCTGGAGGGAATTCCCCAGGAATTGGATGGAATTGGCTGAATCGGTTGGAATCGATCCGATTCCTCCTGAAGCCGGACGTTCCGGTCCAGTTTGATTCCCGGACCAATTCTGGACTAGGCATCAAACCGATTCCGGCCCTTCGACGCCTTCACGACGATTCACATGCAGGATAGGGTGCGGCGCTTGATCCCTTCACGATTCCAGGGAGGAATCGATCGATCTGGCACAGGATCGCTCGTTCTCAACTGTCCACAGCAATTCTGGGGCGATTCCAACAGAAATTCCGACGATTCAGAGGGCGATCCGGAGATCCTCCAGTCGATTCCACACCGATTCTGGTGATTCCAGCGATTTCTTGAAGAGATTCCAATGATTCAAGCTCCGATCCACCTCCATTTAACTTGTTCTTCGATCCTTGTAAGATTGTTGGTAAGATTTCTTCGCCGAAAATCCTGTACGCTCATTTTTACGCGTTTCCGACGACTCTGAGCATAGTTAAACTTGCTGATTTCTTTCTGAACAACTCCGTTCAAGCTGTAAGAACAGTGATTGTATGTTCTTTGTTCGGAAAAAAATCAAGAAATCCCGTATACCCATTTCTACGCATTTCCGACGACTCCAAGTATGGTTAAACTCGCTGATTTCCTTTTGAACAACTCCATTCAAGCTGTAAGAACATCGATTGATTGTTGTTGGTATGGGAAAAATTCTGGAAACCCTATACGTTGATTTACGACCCTTTCCGGCCGCTGGTGTAGACATAACCCTTTAAACATACCAAACAATTCATTCGACGGGTTGTCTGCTCCCCGAACAACTCCTAAAGCAATTGTATCTATGTCTAACATTTTGTTATGAATTGTTTACAAATGTTGCAGGTATAAGCAATAGCCAATCACGATGATGTTGCACCGGCACGTCCTTCTGACGTTGGTTGGGAACAAGGCCACATGGTAGATGCAGCAAGAAAGACGGTATAATGCAAATGGTGTGGCAAGGAGATGAATGAGAGTGTGTTTCGCCTGTAACAACATATTGTCGGAATGGATAGGAATGTTAAAAAATGTGATAAGGTGTCTAGGGAGAAGAGTGAAGAGATTAGAGGCTACATGACATGTAGAGCCTCTCAATGGTAGATTAGGATTGAGCAGAGAGAAGAGTTGCATGATGAGCTACTTGAAAGGAGGAGGGACCGAGATTTGCCTACTTATAAAGGGAAAGGCAAGGGGAAGGCACCAGCCGAACTGGAACCGAAGAGTGAGGACGACTCCACAGACTCCTTGCTCAAGAGAGCTAGTCATGCTACCAAGCATGCAACTGTTGCGGAGGAAGAGAGGAGGGGAGCAGGAGAGTCCAAAGCTGACTCAGTTATTGGCCGATCAGCTTCGGCTTGCCCTACCGGAGACCGAGAGATTGAGGGAGGGAGACAGGAGTCACACTATCATTCTGCCAGTACTCAGTTTATACCGAGTGATGAGTACTTATTTAGGAAACAAAGTGCTGGGCAAATTGGAATTAAACAAGACATGAAAGGGGTGAAGGCAACAAGCATTGTTTTCAAGGCGTCGCCTAGGTGACAAGGCGCCCCCAGAGGGGGCAAGGCGATGGGCGCCTAGGCGCCCATTGCCTTAAATAACTATTTTATTTATTTTAATAATAAATAATGCTAATTAAGTGTCAATATCATATAATTAAGTTGTTTAAGAGTGAAAACAACTAGTTTTAATAGTTAATTTGACTATAAATTAACATTTTGATGAAATAATAGCTAGGGTTAAATGATTTCTTAAGTGTTTACTAATAGATGATATAATTTAAATAGTAAAATTAACTAATTTGTCAAGTTATTTAGTCTATGTAACTATGCACTTCCTTCGTTATTGATTGATTTGCATGGTGTCAAAGTTATTTTGCATCATTTTTTACATATATCTTTATTATTTTATCTATTTTACTATATAAAACAAGGCGTCGCCTAACGCCTCGCCTTATCGCCAAGGCGCCAAGGCGGTACTATGTCGCCTTGATCGCCTTGGCCGCCTTAACAACTATGGCAACAAGTATGGCTATAAAGAGAGCAGTTTGCCACATTGTGAAGTAGTTTTTACATACAGGTATCACTTTTAAAATGGAATGTATGTATATTTTATTTAGTTAACCTTTTATTTTTTAACTTAATGTAAGCATCTTAGCACATGCTGCCACCAACCTTTACTTATAAACGATAGTAGATGCTGTGGGTGAGGTTGGGCCGGGAATGCAAGTCCCGACGAACGGGCATATATATGGCGGTGAGATGGATGAGGAGGTTCAGGAGTTGAGGGAGTTGATGGATGTCTTTAGATTGGTATGAAAGGAGAGGGGTTGCACAGTTATGTGTGACGGGTGGACAGATATCACCATGAGGAGCATGATAAACTTCTTGGTGTATCGTTTTGAGGGCACGGCATTTTTGAAGTCGATGGATGTTTCTGAGAAGATAAAAAATGTTGACTACATTTTTTTTGTGGTGTAGAAGATAAGGGAGGATAATGTGATTTAGGTTGTCACTGACAACGAACCCTTCTATAAGACAACTGGGAAGAAGTTGATGGAGAAGAGGCAGTATCTATTCTGTGTGCCTTGTGCGGCACATTTTATTGATTTCATACGGAAGGATATAGGTAAGGTAGAAACAGTTTCTACACTTGTCAGGCAGGCGCAGACCATCATTTCATTTATTTATTCGCTTATCCGTCTGCTACATATTATGAGATCATACACAGGAGGGCACGATCTTGTTAGGCCCGGTCTGACTCGTTTTGCCATAAACTTTATTGCATTGGAGAGCTTACATCGGCACAGACATGTACTTGTCAGGTTCACCTAGTTCGAAGAGGATTACAATTATATGGTGAACCACTTGCATAACAAGAAAGACTAGCTGGATATTCTTGTCAGATCTGAGAAGTAGTTCGCTGACAAGAGGTTTTGGGAGAGGATTGCCTACTACATAGCAATCATAGAGCCACTGATTATTGTGTTGAGGTTGGTAGACTCCGACGATAGGAATCGGATGGGCACATTATACGATGCAATTGATCGGGCAAAATTAAAAATAAAAGAGAAGAATTTCAGAGGTTACACAAAATAGTGGAAGATCATAGATGACCGATGGGACAAAGACTTTGCATCTTGATGTACATGCTGCAGGTTAGTAAGTAAAAAAATTATTTGTGCTTACCTACTTTCAGTTTAGTCAATAATTGCCTTGTTCATAATGTAATACTAATATTGATAAATGATTGTAGGATATTTTTGAACCCCCGTATTCAATATGTAGATACATTTAGTTATTCAGTCTCTCTGTCGATGTCAACATGATAGGGTAGAAGCTGAGATAGAAGTAAGTTGGAGTTTTGTTTTTAATTTGGAGTCAATCATTATTTGACAACTAATGATTTTCCATTCTTGTCATTTTTCAAATGCAGAGATATAAGATGAGGGTCAGGGTACACTCAGATGTTGATATGAGATATTCTTGCTACAAAGTGTCTCCTGGTATATTTATTTAAGATAAAATTTTTATTTTCTTATCTTATAAGTCCACGACTGTTGGGCATATTGTTTGCTTTTTTTTATAGCTGAGTGGTGGGTTCAAGTGAACATTAGGAGTGGATGGAATCCAGTTGCTGCTATTGGTATCAGAATACTCAGCCAAAGCACTAGTTCCTCTCATTGTAAGAGGGACTGGAGCACATTTAACCTGATACATACAAAGAGGAGGAACGGGTTGACTTCAGACTGGCTGGAGAAACTGGTCTTCTGTCATTACAACATGAGACTGTGCATCAAGAATATCAAGGATCGCCAGAAGATCTCAGAGGAGTGATTTGCACGGTTCGCAGGTGGTTCATACAAGCAGAGGCATACATCAGTCCCACCATCACTTGGAGAGGTGGACATGGATCACATATTCTAGGGGGAGCATGCACTTGCCTCTTAAATAGAGGAGGGCAGCCAGGGATCATCCAGTTGAGTTTGATCCCGATGACCGTGCATGGGCAGAAGGAGAGTTAGATGGTGTAGAGGCTGAGGAGGATGCTCCACCTACTTCTTAGGCTCAGGCAAGCTCTTCTTCTGCCCCAGCAGCTGTACCACAGCCACCTCCAGCATTAGCCCCAGCTCCAGCCTTAGCCGTAGCTACCCAGCCCATTCGTAACTCTGGCAAAACTAAAGCAAAAGTGATAGCACGAAAAATGGGCAGATTTTCAAAGTTGAAAAAATCCATGAGTTGTGGTGGGATATCATAGATGGTTGAAGAAGTGAAGATCAAGCAACATCCTGTGAGCCTAGATGACAGCACATAAACTCTTTCTCACTCCTTAATTGATGATGACGAGGAGTGCATACCAGCCACGCAGCCATCAACTTCGCAGTTACCTGATTCACGGTAACCAAAGTCACATTTCACGCTAGATGAGCAGACACCATAACATCATTATATGGAGCCAGAATATCCAGCATTTTATGATTCTCAACAGCTGTGGATTCCTCCACCTGAGCATACTTACGTGCCATAGTCCGATGCTTACGATTTTGATGACATGGCATCGTCATTGTTTCCTTATGGATATGGTCCCACACTAAATAGAAGACTGGGCACAACTGAGGAGTTTTCTTGATTTTTTTTTGAAATTTTTTGATGAATTGTTTTTTAAAAAAAACTGATCTGACTAATTCCAGGATCGATTTTTTTTTAGGCCGACCAATTCTGATTCCATGGAATCGGATTGGTCCTTACCAATTCCGATTTCGATTCCAATTCCGGAATCCTTGTCCAGATCTGTCCATAATGAGAAAAGACAGATTTAAAAGAAGTACGGAACTTAATCTAAAACCATCCCAATTCAATAAAAACTGGACCACAACAAAGAAGTACTTAAAGATTAAACTTCAAAATCAGATTTGAATCAAATCGAGAACACATACAAAAATCAGATTTATACAACTTGGGAATTCATTTAAAGGTCGTCTAACCTTGCCTAATTGAACCCCTGAATCAAACAACAAAAGACTAATTTCAAGGAAAACTAAACAAACAATATTTCAAGCATTTAAAATACACCAAAATCAACTTAAAACCAAAAAATCAGATTACCACCAAATCTGAAAAGTTAACATTAAATCAAATCAAACCAAGCAACAAAACAAAACCCATCAACAACAAGACACATCAAAACCAAACCAAAACCAAATCGAACAAAAATCAAACCACTTCAAAATCAACACAAAACCAAAAAATCTGAAATTCATTAAACTAATTCTAAACCAATAAAATCCAAATAGCAAACTCACGAAAAACCAAGTAAAAATCAACTCCAAACAGTTGGTTTGCATCTTATCGGACCTAAAAGGCCGCTGCTCTATTGAGTTCATTACTTTTTATATAGATGTGCACACTCTTCAAAATTGGTTGCTAGGACAGTTAATTAAGGGTATTCGGGTCATTGCTCAATGTAAGTTAACGCCGGATATTCGCACCATCCGGCAGAGGGGTCAAAAATCAAAATTTCAAAGAACTCGAACCTTGGTTCTACTACTTTGAAAATATCACCGGATTGTCTAATATTTCTTAGGTTATCACTTATTTTCTTAGATAAGTCCAAGACATCCATAGTTTCCCCAATATATAAACTTTTGTTTAAAGACGGAAAAATGAGGTTCACGCATCCACAAACCCTTGTTTCTTGGCGGCAGAATTGTCAGATCCTCCTTCTCAGCGGTAGAATCGTCGTCACTCGAGAGGAATGGCTGTGGAAGCACTAGTGGATACAGTAGAGATCGTTGATGAGAAAAAGGAGGTAGTTTTTCTCTTTCTTGTTTTCTCTTTGGGTTGTTTATTTGGTATTTGTGGGAGTGCTTGTTAGTGTCTTTGAAGTTTTGCACCCACTAATGCTCTGGCTGGACTTCTCTCTAGTTTTTTGCCAAATGTTTGTTTTTGGATGAAATGTGTACATTTAAGTTTCCTAATTTGGTTCAGGGCTATAGAAGCTTAGGGTGGTAGTGAACATGACCGAGGGGAAGCCTTGTTTAGTACTCAAGTTCATATAGAATATGTGATGCGGGACAAACCGGTTAATCCGGCTAAACCGAACGAAAATGACTTAAACCGGCGCTAATCGCCCTAAACAGACCTAACGAACCCAAAATAGGCCCAAACTGGCCCGAACCGGTCGAAACAAGCCCGAAATGATCCCAAACCGAGTCGAACCGGCTTGAACCGGTTGAAAACCGGCTCAAGATGGCCTGAACCGGCCTGAACCGGGCGGTTCAGGCGTTGAACCGGCCTGAACCGGTCTGAACCGGGTCAGAACCCGGTCGAACCGGCCGGCCGGGCGGTCTGGGCCGCGAACCGGCGACGGGGCGAACCGGCGCCGGCCGCGCGCGTCGCCCGCGCTCGCGGGCGCGAGCGAACCCCGGGGGGTTCGTGGCACCTTCTCGACGCCGCTCGGGGGTTGCGTGGCCGCGCGATGGCCGTCCCCCGGTCGTCGACTTGGCGCCATCGAGGAGCACCCGCGCGGTCGCGGGCCGCGACAAAGAGGCGAGGCGGCCGCGCGGCGTCCGTGCTGAGGCCGCGTTGTCGTCTCCGTGCGAGCGGATCACGCGATGGGCAGGGGAGCAGGGGAACAGTGCCGCCGTCCTTGGCGAACACCGACAGTGTGCGAGCGGGCGGAGGTGGCGTCGGAGGCCGAGGCCGTTCTCGGCGAGCGCCGACAGTGCGCGGGCGGGCGGAGGTGGCATCGGAGGTCGAGGCCGTTGGCATGTCGTCGTCCTCGGCGCGGGCAGGCGGTGCGTCGTCGTCGTCTCCGGCCAAGGGCCACACGCAGGCGGCAGATTGGGGAGCAGGTCGCGCGGAGGGAGGAAGGACCGCCAGGCGATGGTCGCGACTCCCGGCGTTGTCCGGCCGGCGGAGGAGGCGCTGGCGGAGGCCAGTCGGATCTCTCGCGGTCGACGGGGAAGGGAAACGGAGGTGCCGCCGAGGGAGGGAACCGCGGTGGGAGGGGGATCCGGGGATCGCCGGATCCTCCTCCCGCTTCACGTCTTCTCCTTCCACTCCTACTTCTTCCGTCTTCAACCGCGAGGAAGGAAGACCCCGCCGCCCTCATTGAGGGAGGAGGCCGCCGGAGGAGGAAAACCAGGATCGCCGGCTGATGGGGTGTTGTCGAACCTGTGAAGAGAAGTGGGAGGAATGGCACGGAGGCCAGAGGGTGAGGAGGAGGAAGAAGAAAGGCCTCGCCGGAAGGTGGAAGGGAAATGGGATATCGCCATGGGGGGAGAGAAGGAAGACCGGGGCAAAGCCCCTACACGGGAGAACCAGGCCAAGGTCTCTTCCAAAAATTCTTCAATCGCTTAATCAATATGTACATCGGACCCCTCTTTATATAGAGGATGGACAAATTTAAAGAAAGGACCTCTAAGCAACCTATTTACAGACTTGTCCTCATATGGACACAAAAATAAAAGAAAAAAAAAACCAAAATATCAAAAATATGTCCCATCATTCTCTCCGACCGGGAGAAAACTCGACCTCGAGTTTTTAAACCGGTTCGGACGTACCCAAGACTCGACTCGTGGGAACGAGTCGATTCCGGGCTCTGATACCAAACTGATGCGGGACAAACCGGCTAATCCGGCTAAACCGAACGAAAATGACTTAAACCGGCGCTAATCGCCCTAAACAGACCTAACGAACCCAAAATAGGCCCAAACCGGCCCGAACCGGTCGAAACAGGCCCGAAACGATCCCAAACCGAGTCGAACCGGCTTGATCCGGTTGAAAACCGGCTCAAGATGGCCTGAACCGGCCTGAACCGGGCGGTTCAGGCGTTGAACCGGCCTGAACCGGTCTGAACCGGGTTAAAACCCGGACGAACCGGCAGGCCGGGCGGTCTGGGCCGCGAACCGGCGACCGGGCGAACCGGCGCCGGCCGCGCGCGTCGCCCGCGCTCGCGGGCGCGAGCGAACCCCGGGGGTGGTCGTGGCACCTTTCTGGACGCTGCCCGGGGGGTTGCGTGGCCGCGCGATGGCCGTCCCCCGGTCGTCCACTTGGCGCCATCGCGGAGCACCCGCGCGGTAACGGGCCGCGACAAAGAGGAGAGGCGGCCGCGCGGCGTCCGTGCTGAGGCCCGTCGTCGTCTCCGTGAGAGCGGATCACGCGGTGGGCAGGGGAGCAGGGGAACAGTGCCGCCGTCCTTGGCTAACACCGACAGTGTGCGAGCGGGCGGAGGTGGCGTCGGAGGCCGAGGCCGTTCTCGGCGAGCACCGACAGTGGGCGAGCGGGCGGAGGCGGCGTCGGAGGTCGAGGCCGTTGGCGTGTCATCGTCCTCGGCGCGGGCAGGCGGTGCGTCGTCGTCGTCTCCGGCCAAGGGCCACGCGCAGGCGGCAAATTGGGGAGCAGGTCGCGCGGAGGGAGGAAGGACCGCCAGGCGATGGCCGCGACTCCCGGCGTTGTCCGGCCGGCGGAGGAGGCGCTGGCGGAGGCCAGTCGGATCTCTCACGGTCGACGGAGAAGGGAAACGGAGGTGCCGCCGTGGGAGGGAACCGCGGTGGGAGGGGGATCCGGGGATCGCCGGATCCTCCTCCCACTTCACGTCTTCTCCTTCCACTCCTTCTTCTACTTCTTCCGTCTTCAACCGCGAGGAAGGAAGACCCCGCCGCCCTTATTGAGGGAGGAGGCCGCCGGAGGAGGAAAACCAGGGTCGCCGGCTGATGGGGTGCTGTCGAACCTGTGAAGAGAAGTGGGAGGAATGGCACGGAGGCCAGAGGGTGAGGAGGAGGAAGAAGAAAGGCCTCGCCGGAAGGTGGAAGGAAATGGGATATCGCCATGGGGGGGGAGAGAAGGAAGACCGGGGCAAAGCCCCTACACGGGAGAACCAGGCCAAGGCCTCTTCCAAAAATTCTTCAATCGCTTAATCAATATGTACATCGGACCCCTCTTTATATAGAGGATGGACAAATTTAAAGAAAGGACCTCTAAGCAACCTATTTCCAGACTTGTCCTCACATGGACACAAAAATAAAAGAAAAAAAACCAAAATATCAAAAATATGTCCCCATCAATATGGATGGAGAAAATGTTGCATGAGCTCTGGATCAAGTTATACCCGGGCATGGTACCATCTCATTGAGTCTTTATTACTTCTGGTCTTGCAAAGATGCACTCGAGGAACTCAAGGCAATGTTAGAGAGCAAGCTATGGATCTTGCATTTGCGGATGATTATCCTTCTCAATCAAGTTACGAATATCATTAGTCTCTAGTAGCAGAGCATAGTTGTCAAAGCGCCCACCTAGGTGCCACCAAGGCGGCAAGGCACTTTCTAGCAGCAGTTTGTCAAGATACCTTATGGGGGGCTCAAAGGATGCCCGTGAAGCTCCCCAAGGCAACCAAGGTGTCTGCCTTGGCACCTAGCTAAGCGCTCACGAATCGATTTGTGATTTGTGGATGCCATTTAATAATAATGTAAACATATTTTACTATCACTTATACTATTATATATAGTTAAATTTTTTGATTATTAGTGTTGTATACTTAAAACTTAAGTTCTCTCTTAATCATTTTTTTTCTCACTTTGATATTAACTCTTTCCCTTAAGAGATATCAATATATTCATATTTACAAAAGTAAAATCATATTTACATAAATATGTATACATGCACATATGTTTGTATATATACATAAATATATATGGTATTAAGATATAATTATATATTTTTATATATGTATATATACATATACATATATACAACAGTTTTAGCATTCTTTAATGTCTTGTGAGTCTTGTCACTTTGACAACTATGTAGCAGAGTGGTGCCAGTAGCTTGCAATAGCATCTCTCTTTATTTCGTTTATCTTTATGGCCATTTCGAGGTGGGTCTAATTTATTGGATACGATTTCTTCCCTCTCAAACAAAGAGCGTGCTGTTTCTGTTTGATGATGTATAATTAGGCTTGACAACATATATTCATGTGTTGTTTTTTATTTTTCATTGGATATGTTATCTGATTCACGTTACTTAAAGTGTTAAAATTTATTGTTGTGCCAAGTCCACAGGTTATTGGAATTGGTATCAAAATATTCTGATTTCAATATCTGAATTGGAAACGAATTGAACTCGGAATTAGTCATTTCGATATTATCAGAATTGGAATTGGAAACACTTAAGTCTATTGGAATTGGAACCTCTCAATTCCGATACCCAACTTGACACATTTGCAGCCCTAGTGGGTTTTAGACTTGGCAGGCCCAGCTGAAAAGTAAAAGACCTGGTGGTACGAACTGGACCCTAATGTTGACCACAGTCATCACATAAAAAGAGAACTTTAAAATGACAAAGAAAAAGAATAATAAAAAAGAAAAATGCGTGACTTTTTCATAAATAATTCTTACAGAAAATGTAACTTTTAAAATAAAGACAGAAAAAAGAACATAAGTAAATAAAATAAAGGGTAACTGGAAATGATAAGCAAAAAATGGTGAAAAAACTATTTTAAAAATTAGAATAAATATGAATGAATAATTAAAAGTGGTAACAGTAAAGAAAGGAATGACGATAAGATAACATGCTAGATAAAAAAGGAGATCAGAATAAGCAAAAATGACCAAGTGCTTGATATAGACAACATTAGAGAAAATACATGTAGTAATAATAATAATAATTCTAACAATACTAATAGAAAATGGAAAGACATAACTAGAAACGTAAAATAAAAGCAATAATTGTGACTAAAAGTAAGAGTGAGAGTGAGAGAGAGAGAGGATATGAACAAAAAACAATTAACAGTAAGGAAGATGAATAAAGAATATAATGTTTGGGTAAAAATATACATGTATGTTATACAGAAATAACAGCAATAAAAGAAACAACAAAAAATTTATAAACACTGGAAAGGAAATAAAATTAATCAACTTAGACTTATGTTATCGAAGGTGAGCGCCTCAGTTGCCCGAGCAATGAGGCGAGGCGAGGTAAAAGTGCCTCACTTAGGCCCATGCTGCCTAGGTGACTGCCATGCAGGTGGAATGCCTGCCGTGGCATTCTTCCCCACTTGAACTTTGCGAAGGGCTTACATTCATCGTTGGAGGTGGCAAGGGGAGGTGAGCGCCTTGCGCATCTGATTACGTGGACACAGATAGCTAAAATGACCCAAAAATACACTAAATGTAAATACAAAAAGTATGGAGTAAAGAAATCTAAAAAATGAAACAGTAAAGTGGTAGAAAAGAATGGGGGGAAGAGATGAAAAGATATAGAAAATAGGGAATGAAAGAGGGAAGAATGAAGAGAGAGAAAATGATGGTAAAAAAGAAAGAAAGAGATAAAAATAAAAAGAATGGAGGAAAAAAGAAATAAAAAATAAAAACAGAGAGAGAATTAATGAAATAAATTAAATAAAAGAAAGAGGATGAAAAATAAAAAGAGAGGAGGAAAAAAAGAATTAAAAAGGAAAACAGAGAAATAAAGAAATAAAAGAAATAAAAAAAGAGAAAGAAAAGAAAAGAAAAGAAAAAGATAAGAGATAGAAAGAGTAAAAGAAAAAAAAGGAGAGAAGGAAAATAAATGAAAAGGAGTCCAATTTCATCAAAATGGACTCAAAACTCCCAAAATTTATCAGTTGGATCCTTAAGTAAATGGGCCAAGGCTTTTCTAAGGGGGTTCGAGTTTCATCAATTGGTATCTAAATGTTGTGAATGGGCCAAAGGTGCATGTGATTAGGCTAAAGTATCTCCCAAACAGCCCTCAAACAATGCAAATTGGCCTAAATTCTATTAAGTAGGCCTCATTCTTGCAATTATACTGTAATTAGAGCAAATGGGCTCATGGAATGCAATCTTTTGAGAACAACTCGAATCTCTTTTCACGCCTACGAGAAACGAGGTCACCCATAGGAGTTCTACATACATATCTATTATTTTTTATTTTCCATCATATGTTATTGACTCCAACTTTAAGGTTCTATATTAATTTTAATTGTCTATATTATTCATAGTGTCTCATTCTTTTTTCTATTATTAATTTAATTAGATAACTTCTTGAAGTTGCCACATGTTAACAACTCTATTATAAAGGATTTATATTAACTTCTTTAAAAATGATGCTGGAAAGTATAGATCTTGGTGAAGATAAAAACGTTCAGGGAAAAAGGACAATCAGATAGATTTCTGAACTGATATGATGCCTATTAATGATGCTGCAAACGGTAAAGAAGTTATTGCTAGGATAGCTGGCAGATGCATTCTAAAATACAATCATCAATATAGTTAACACTTGAACATCGAAACAAATACCAAATTTAAGTTAATTAAAATTATAATTTTGAAGTGTGATATTTTAAAAAAATTAGATGATTTGAAATTTGAAATTTTAAAACTTTTATTTGTATTGGGTATAGTCGGACTTGGGCCAGATCCAGGTTGCGACCATGTCTGACCAGGCCGGGTTGGGCCGGGCTGACCCAGTCACGGCATGGGACCCCACCTACGTTGGCTCATGCAAGCACTGGAAGTGAAGATAATAAGCCTGAACCACTTTACCAATCCATGGAGGGTAGCTAGTTCATTGCACCGTTCAGCAGATGCCAGCTGGGTTTCCATTCAAGATATTCAAAACGCTGGTGGTTGAGGTTCATTTGATTGTCCACCCTGGGTGCTGTCAAATATGATGTGCTGCGCAGGTTGTTGGGGCTGGAAGTGGAAGAGAGAGGAGACAATGGTGAGATCACCAAAGAGAGGATAGAACGCTGAGACTATTGAAGACAGGAAGAGCATGGCATGAGAGGAAGTAGGACAATGACTTCCCTGGGTAATGAGGGGGATAGGGGGAGAAAGGGAGGAGGGCAGAGTACCTCCAAAGAGCTATGGTTCCATTTTAAAATATTTCCATTCAAAATATTTCTATTCAGTGCCTTCTAGAATGCATGACTGAAGTTATGTAAGATCATTTTTTTATATTTTAACCCTCTAAAATTTTTAAATAAAAAGTACACTTTACAATACCTTATCTAAATAGATTAACTTAAAAATTTTAATTTGACCTTCTTAATGCTACTTAAACATGTGTAAATAAATAAATCCTAAAACTAATAGAATATCCAGAAGTCGGAGCAACAATATCAACTGGTCGAGTGGCAACTCATTTCATGTTGACCATCTGCATATGCTGTTTAGTCCCGAAAGCATCAGTAAGATTACTTACTGTCCTCTCAAGCAATATCTTTAAAATGGTGAGCCATAAACAATATTTTTTTCATCCTGTCTGTAACAGGTTATTTTTTCTCAAACTTTGGGGGATTAAGTGCTGATTTGACATTTTTTTGATTGTCAATTTATTTGTCCAATGTATTCATGTTTTTTTTTGTATCAAACAATTGCTTGTTTCTTTTCATCTTTGGTCTTTTGACTGCAGGTCAGGAAGCAATTCGGTGCAGATTGTTCAAAGGCACCACTTCGCATCACATTTAAAGAGAATGTCTGTTATTGTTCGCATTCAGGAGGAGTTCTTTGCTTTTGTCAAGGTATAATGATTAGACAGAATGTAATCAACTTTCTTCTTGTCAATAAAGTGGTGTAAATTCACCATTTAATTTTTACCTATTTTAAGTTTTTTTTAATCTTCACCATTGTTTAACAACAGGGAGCTCCAGAAACCATTCAAGAAAGACTCATTAATCTGCCTCTGTTCTATGTGGAAACATACAAGAAGTTTACGCGACAAGGATCTCGAGTTCTTGCCCTTGCTTATAAGGCTCTTCCTGAAATGGCTGTAAGATTGCCTAAAGGCTACACTTCTTATATGTTACTTGTGCACCATACGTAGTGAGTGAATGAGACATACTGTTTGGAATACATGAAAAGTGGCTGCTTGTATACTATAATAAGGTTGTTCATTAGTTTTTATGGTGCCCACCTAAGCATTGCTTAGGGGTTGACAACACACCAAGGCCCCTTCTCCAGGTCCAAGGTACAAGGGTATTCTCAAGATCCAAAAGCACCCAAGGCATCAACCTAGGCACCTAAGGCAGCCAATGCACCCGGCCTGTCATTCAAGGCACGTGCCTAAATTCTAGGCCCCTCCACACGTGTCTATCAACAATTCAAGGGTGTCTATTTAATGCATGGAATGCGATCTCCCGAGAATCTCTCGAGATCTCCCGAGAATCTCTTTCTCTCCACGCATCCGAGAAACGAGATCGCTGAAACGGGAACATCTATATAGTACCTCTTGTACCTTGATCCACTCTGCCTATTACTACCCCTAACTTGTTAGATCGTCATGTTAAGTTTGCTTCATATACCAATTTTATTATGGAATTCATCCAAATTATCATCTAGACATTATTGTTTTATAAAATTTTATAACTTAATATTTTTATGACTATTTATGTACAATTGACCCAAAATGTCACTAATCACCTATCTATATTATTCAAGATGAAACTTGGTGTAACATAAGATTCCTTGTATGTCTCCTGTTAACAATAGTTCATTCTCTCTGTATTAAGCTTTTAATTCTCTCACAACTTATTTTGATGTTTAAAATAAGTTCCCTTATCTTTTTTGAAGAGATTACATGACATTTTACACTTAAATATGCACATTTTATTGGTATCTTTGAGATATAATCTCTTAAGATTTTTTCGAGATCTCTTATTTTCAGTCTTTAAAAGATAAAATTTAGATGCGAGATGGCAATTCTCGGGTAAGGTATACCCTACATAAATGAAATCCGAGATCCGATCTCCCGAGATTTTTTCGAGATTTCACGAGATTTCTTCTCTTTCACCTTTCCGAGACAAAGCCGAGATCCGAGATGGCAATCCTTGATTTAATGATACTGAAATTGTATCAAAATCATTCATTATCACTCATACTGTCATATATGTTTTAGATTTTTAATTAGAAATATACATTTAAAATTTATAAAGTTTTTTTCAACCTTTTTTTCTTGTTCTCACCTAGTTTATCAAGCTTATCTCTTTTACAAAACTGTATATACAAATACATAATTATAACATAAAACACATCTGCATGTAGGCGCACATAATTTACATATTCAAATATACGTACTAATATGTATATACTTTTTTAAACCTAAATCTTTTAAGTCTGGCATCTGAATCTTCTAGGGCCCATTTCAATCTTAATCCATATCCAATCAGCCGATCCATGGGAGGAAAATCTAATCTTGGATTGGCCTGGATCGACTCTTCCAAGAACAGAAAAAAATACTTTGCTGAGGACAAAAGATAAATTGCTTCTAGTCTGATCCAACCCCTGATAGAGATCGGTACTGCATTAGAAGTTGGTGGCAGGGGTTGTACTGATACAAGCATAGTTTGCAGAATCATCCAATTTGGATTAGGATTGGCCAATTCTTCAATCGGATCGGCCCTTGCCGATCTAATTCCCTCAAGTACTACCGATTTGGAATCGAGTCCCCGGGGAATCAATTAAGATCAGGAGGATCGCTACTAGATTGGCCGATCCTCCTGGATTGGATTGGGAATCGTTCAACCCGGAACTCATTAAGTTTTAGAATTAAGTCTATCCAGAACACGATTCTGATCCAATTGTCCCCCTCGTCTGGGGCTCCCCTACAGTGAAGTAACATCCCCTCTGGCGAGACCCCCTCCCCAATGCTAATCCAACCATCCAGGTATTGATTCCTCCTCCCCTTCTTCTGATCCACCCTCCCCTTCCCCTGTCCCTAGACCCCCCTCTCCCTAGTCTCACCTCCAAAGAGTTGCAGTTCAATTGCTATGCTATGATGAAGGATTTTTACAAGTTGAAGTGATATGTTCGGGATTGGATGATGTCTACTAACAATCCAGACGAGTGAATTGTCCCATGGACGAGCTTGATCTGCATCAGCATCGGTTTATATTTTAGTAGTTTTGAAATTCATTTATGCATGCTTTACAAATGGTTCTACTTTTATGGTCAAAGCAAAATTTTTAAAAGTAGTGTTAAAAAGATTTATATTTTTTAAAGAGTTGAAGCGTTACTTTTGTTCAAGTATTTGGTGGGGCTAAATTGTAAAATGGGATTTCTTCAAAACTCGTCATATACACCAAGAATCAATGAAGATGAAGTAAACCGTTTGAAGAAATCCTAGTTCCCTGGTGAGGGCGATGCTCTCTCTACCTCTCCAGCCCCTCTTCTCTTTCTTCTGTTCCATTCCTCTATCTTCTTTGATCAGCCTCGATTGCCTTCTTCCCCTCTTCATTTTTCTTGCAAGACTATGCCGACAGCAAATGAGCACCTCAAACTGCCCCCTCTGAAGCTACCTATTACACCCACAGCACCTGCACTTCACCATGCAAACTCGTGTGCCCAAGTTCCGCCTCTCACAGTTTTATTCAGCTTCAGCTGGCAGCTTTGCATCTGCTCTCTCACGCCAGGTACCCCCCTGTTCATCTGGCTGTGCACCCACATGCACTCATACACCTTCTTGTCATCCCCAAGCATAAAACCTGCTTCACCCCCGCTGTATTGTCCACTGCCCTGCACATAGCCTGCCATGCCTGACTCTGCCTACATGGCCAAGCATGGCCACCTCTGCCCCATGCTCAGCCGGTCATACCTGCAACCCCACCCCATCGTCCTCCCCAGCTTTCTCTCCTCTCACACATACACTGTCAGCCTTTTGCTACCATCTCCCTTTCGCCAGCCATCTGCCACCTGGAATTACCCTTACCATCACCACCATTTCACTTCCTGTGCTCTGCAGGATATCCTTGCTGCCACTTTCTTACCTATCAGGTCAGTCTTCTCCATTGTTGTGAGGTTGGGTGACTAAGGGCACCTTGCACAGGCTCCTTTTGGTCTTCCCAAAATACGTCTGAGGTGCACGCCTAGGCACCCAAAGTGACCACTAACCAATGTGTTCGCCTTGGCACTAGAGGCGCCTAAGCTAGGTGCCCCAAGTCGTCTTCATGACTAAGAATTTCTTTAGGAAGGCTTTCGATTCACAATTTGTGGGCACTTATTTAATGATAATATCAACATATTAACATATTTTTTATCACTTAAACTATTACATATGCTTAAGAATTTTAATTATTAATATATTTTATATACTTCAAAAATGACAAAGTTCTTTTTTAACCTTCTTTTTTCTCCTTTTCACTTAGTTTATCAAGATTAGCTCTTTCCACAAAAAGTATACACCCACACATATAATTACATAAATAAAATCACATTTACATGTATGCACACATAAAACACAAAATAGTTGTATATATGCATGTGTTTGTATGTATACATAAATATATATAGCATTAACATAAGTACATATAGTATCAACATCTATATATATACTTGTATATGTATTTAACTATATATATATATATGCACAATCTTCATATGCTACCACTTAAGCTGCTTATGTGATTCCTAAGTCGCTGCCTTGTCGATTAAGTGAAATTGGCATCCTTGAACACTTTGGGCGCCTTGTCACCTTGACAACATGGTCTCCTCACAACTGCTGTTTGTGACACCCTCCACCCTTTTGAAGCCATGGTGTACATCTTCCTCATGCAAGTGCTCATTGGGAGGTTGAACAGTCAACTACATTGAGCAGTCAAGGTGAGTTGACACTACCCCCCCTAAAGCAAACATAACGCTCTGTAAGTTCAACATGTTCAGCCCTGTCTAGCCTGGTTTAGCCAGTTCAGCCAATCCTGCCTGTTTAGTCTGATCCAGGGTGTCCCAAAACTGAGTCTAGACCAGTTAGGAAACTGCCTCTTTGGAAGATCATATTGTTGCTTAGCTTGAAATTTACATGTTGTTGGCGTCAACTTTTTTTTTTAAAAAAAGAAACAATACATAAAAAATGGGGAGAGAAAAGTAGGACTGGACCAAGTTTTAGCTGGCGCAATCCTTAAATGGGCCAAAACAGGCCATAACTAGACCATGGGCACCATTCATAGCTGGCTCGACTAAGGATTCCGGAATTAGAATCGGTCTCGGAATCGGCCGATTCCTAGGAAGGGAATTGATTCTGGAATTGTTTTTTTTTATTTTTTTTTAAATTTTTTAAAAAATCAGAAATTATTTAGAAAAATAGAACGTTACTTAAAAAATTTGTAAAAAAGGAAGCATAACGGTTAGCATGCTAATAACATAATAAGATGCAATATGATCACATGAAACATGAAAATAAACATATACTTTTCATGATATTTTCACCAATATCCATGATATTGGCCTTCGTCCTCCTCTTCCTTTTGTTCTTGCCATGACTGCGTTGTCCCCATTCTTTTTGTCAATGTTAATGCTTTTCCGTATGAAAATAATGCGTTTGTCATGTCACCCAAATCGTAGGGATCGGATTGTGGCACGTAGGTAGGCTCGGGTGGAGGAACTCACGATTGCTGGGGTTCATAAAATTTTGGATAAACTGGCTCCATAAAATGATATTGCAGTGGCTATTGGTCTAGGCTGAAATATGGCTTTGGCCGTCGTGAACTATGTGATTCTGGAGTTGTTGCACCTGCATCTGGTCCATGCACCTCTCCCCCTCTTGTTAGCTGTATGGCCAGTATGCACTCTTCGTCATCATCAATTAATGAGTGAGAATGTGTCTGTGTGTTGTCATCTGTGCTCACAGGACATCGCTTGATGTCTAGCTTCCTTCTCTTCACTTCTTCTGTTATGTCTGATGTCCCACCACAATTCAAAGATTTTTTCAACTTTGAAAATTCGCCCATTTTTCGTGGTCACTTTTGTTTTAGTCCTGCTTGGATTGCAAATGGGTTGGATAGTTATGGCTAGGGCTGGAGCTGGGGTTAAGGCTAGAGGCGGCTGCTGTACCTGTACGGCTACTGGGGCATATGATGGGCCTACTTGTGCCTGAGGAGTAGGTGGAACATCATCAGCCTCTGCACCATCCAACTCTCCTTCTGTCTATGCATAGTCATCAGGATCAAACTCAGCTGGATGATCCCTGGCTGCCCTCTCCTCTGTCTAGAAAGTAAGTGCATGCTCCTCTAGAAATATGTGGTCTATGTCAATCTCCTCAAGTGGTGGTATCTTTGATCTCTGTCTCTACTCATATGAACCACTTGCAAACCATGCAAATCTCTTCTCCAAGATCTTTTGTCGATCTTTTATGTACTTGATGTGCAACCTCATATTGTAATGACAGAAGATCAGCTTCTTCAGTCTATTAGTGGTCAACCTGTTCCTCCTCTTTATATGTATCAGGTTGAATGTACTCCAGTTTCTCTCACAATGGGAGGAACTATTGCTCTGGTTCAAAATCCTGATATCAACTGTAGGTAGCAAGTGGATTCCATCCACTTCTAGTGTTGACCTGCACCCACCACTCAACTGTAAAAGTATTTAAGAAACAAATAATCAGCCATTGTTTACTTGAATTAATCAACTTATAAGTTATCACATAATGAAAAAAAAATGATCTTAAATAAATATACTAGGAGAGACTTTGTTAAAAAAATATCTCAGATTAGTATTTGAATATACACCAACTCTCATCTTATATCTTTGCATCTGAAAAATGATAACTAAAAAATGATTAGTTGTTCCTAATTAATTATTGACTTCCAATTATTAATGCAACTTTAACTTACTTCTAACTCAGTTTCTATCTTATCTTGTTGAGATCGGCACAGGTGCTGAATGTACCTTGCATCACCTCATTATCGTTTGACACCTGTCCTCCATATTGGATGCAGGGTTCACAAAATATTCTGCAATCATTTAAGCATATTACATTATGAACAAACCAAATATTGACTAAGTAGAAAATAATTAACCATAAAGAATTTATTGACTAACTAACCTACAGCATGTACATCATGATGCAAAGTCCTATACCATCGATTATCTATGATCTTCCACCATTTTTTGTAATCTCTGAGATTTTTCTCTTTTATTTTTAATTTAACCTTGTCCATTGCATCGTACAAGGTGCCCATATAGTTCCTGTCATCTGAGTCTATCGATCTCAGCATAACTACCAGTGGTTCTATGATTGCCAAGTAGTAGACAATCCTCTCCCAAAATCTCTTGTTTGTGATTTGCCTCTCAAGTCTCAACCTTGACAAGAATCTTTAAATGGTCCTCCTTATTATGCATGTTGTCCATCATATATTGATAATGCTTCTCGGATTGCGTGAACCTGATCAGTGCATGTCTATGGCAATGCAAATTCTCCAATGCTATAAAGTTTGTGACAAAGCGAGTGGGGATGGGCCTGACAAGATCATGGCTTCCAGTGTATGACCTTATGATGTGCAGTAGGCGGGGGTGTGAATAAATAAAGAAAGTGATAGTCTGCACCTACTTGACAAATGTGGAAATTGTCTCCTCTCTGCCTATATCCTCTAAGATGAAGTCAATGGAGTGCGCCGCCTAAGGTACCTAGAAGAGATGTTGCCTCTTCTCCATCAATTTCTTTCCTGCTGCCTTATAGGAGGGTTCATTGTCAGTAACAAACGATTAATTATATCTCAACGATTGGGATCCTTATGTTGTGTGGGACACTACAAATTTTTGTTTTTTGACATTACTTTACTAGGTTTGTAAGGTCAAAAGATTTCATCTCAAGGTCATTCATATGTACAATTAGTATGTATTATCAGAAGTAAAGTGGTAACACGAGCTATGTTATCCGAGACAAGAGGTGCCCAAGGCGAAGAGAGGCTTGTGTCACCTCGGGTGCTTGAGGCAAGTGCTTGATACAAAATGTATTTTTTAACGTATATATTCTATTATTTTATATATGTATATATATGATATTCTAATGAATTATTAATTTAAAATTGAAGTATAAAATGACAAAAATACAACTAACCTAAAAGAGTGACAACAATTAAGAATACTTTTTAATCAAAATAGGTCAATAACACCAATTTTAAACCGGAAAAATGTAGTAACTTGATAACATAAATTTTGAACAACATAATAACATCAACTTAATAGAGAGAATTCAAAACCATAGGTGGAAATAATCCAACATCTATGAATAGCAAAATGGGACCAATAAACTAAAAGATTATACAAATAACGTACAATTTAATAACAATAGTAAAAATTTTAAAAGTTCAGCAATAAATAACGTAGAAAAGATTACATAAATTTGAAATATAACAATAATATCAATTTAAAACTGAAAGATATAGTAAATTTATTGAATTAATTTATAGCATGTTAATACCAACAACAAAAATAAAAAACTGTGGCAATGAAGAGCATATATATTACATAATATTAACTAAGATAAAAATAAAATCTGAACTTTTGCAGCAAATAGAAATACAACAACCAAATTTCAAATTTAAGGCTCTCAAAGTCAAATACATAGTAACTTCCAGTTTACCAAATCTAGGCCAATAGCAAGTCTAGATCCTTTAGGAGGTTTAGGTCCCCGACCGAGTGGGTAAGTGAGGCAGATATGGCGTGAGGCTCTTGCCTAGGTGACCAAGGTGGTTGAGGCACTCATATGAGGCCATGGAGAACGATATTGATGCACTTTGCAAGTTGTTAGGGCCATTGCTAACCTATGTAGTCAGAGGCGTGAGGCGATCGAGGCGAGGTACCCCTCGCCTTGCCTCAGGCGCTTGAGGCGGGCGCCTCAGGCGCCCGAGGCGACATTTTTTTTTATTATGAGATTTAATTTTAATACCTGAAAAATCTATATAAGAAGGTGAAAAAATATAAAAAATACAGTGAATGCATCAGAAATGTAGGAAATATATATGAAAATACAAGGAATAAATTTAAATTTGCATGAAAAATAAAAGTTATGTCCGAAAATGCATATAAAATTATCTAAAAAAGCTGAACATATCTAAAAAATTGTGGAAAATACAAAAAACAGCAGAAATTACGTTAAGCATGTATTAAATGATTACTGCAAAAATAAGTTGAAAGAAGTACATTTTCTCATTTCATTTCCATAAACATGCCTAGAAATTGAACACATCACCAAAATCAAAAAATATAATACATCAAGTAGAAGGATGTTGAATAAAAATGATAAAGCAAACATAGAAGTACATAAATAACGATAAGTTCACAACAACGTTAAAAGGTACATTCATTTAACGTCTCTCCAATCGCTTAACACAAATATCAATAATCAATCGGAAGAGTAAGGGTCATCATCATCGGTAAGATGAACATGAATATCCCCATCCGATTCTGAGGTATCTTCATCCATGGCCACACTCTTTCCTTTCTCAATCCTTTGCCTTTTAGAGGCCTCTGCTCTAGTTGATGGACCTTCCTCTTCATCAATACCCGCTGCTAGTTCAACTTCCCTCCATGTGAGATCCTCTTCTTCATGCACATACTCGTCGTCCTCTCCAGTGATCCACTCATCAGCCTCATCAATATCGTCCAAAGAAATAGGATCATGATTGAACTTCTCCATCCTAAAATGGCGATCTCGAAGCCTTTGATTGTATTGGACATAGACAAGATCGTTTAGCTTTTTTTGTTCCAATCTATTCCTTTTCTTTGTGTGCACCTATAATTTAAGGATGAACATTAGTGTAGAGTATCGAATGAAACATGCTAAATAATGAATGATACTAGTGCATACCTGTTCAAAGGTACTCCAGTTGCGTTCACAACTAGATGCACTACAAGTGAGACTCAATACCCTAATGGCAAACCTTTGCAATTGAGGAACCTTGCTTCCCCAATCCTTCCACCAATTTGCTAAAAGAAAGATGAGAATTAATTAAAATAAAAACAATACTTTGAAATGTATAAATGAAAAGATTTGAAAAGTTAAATGTCAACCTGGAATAGAAGTTTTTCTTTGTCTGATGGCCATATCTCTACCAAATAGGCCCTCAGCATCTCTGTATGTATTTAGTTGCTTGGTAATCATATCTTGCTCATCAGGACTTTCAATTAGCCTCTCAATGGTATCATAGAGTCCTTGTTTTATTTCTCCATCACTCTCAACATCCGGATTTGAGTAAAAAAATTGGGGGTTAAGATAATAACCCGCTGCATGTAATGGACGATGGAGTTGATTGTCCCACCTCCTATCAATAATGTCCCAAATTGGACCGTATTTGTCAAACTTCTCATCCAAGGCACTCTTAATACCTTCCTTTGCCCGGTCCATTGCTTCATATATGTAGCCCATTGCTGGTTTCTCACCATCCACCAGGTGTAAGACTATCACAAGAGGCTTGAATATTGAAAGAGCATATGCTACACCTCTCCAGAAAGTTGTTTTCAAAATGATGTCACATGATTTCTTTCCCTCAGTTTGCTTAGCCCATCGGTTCTTCAGAGCCGATCCACTCTTCAGATGTAAACATCCTTCTCAATTCAGCCTTCAAGTTGTGTAGGCTCTCTAAGTTGAGATAGTTGGTTGCAAACCTTGCACGAAAAAAAATAAACAAGTTAATAGCATTCAATATCGCAAGTTAATTCACAAACCAATTTAAACAATATAAAAATACATTTCAAATTGAGATTATACCTTGTGACTGCTGCCCTACACAAATTTCTTCCATTGGTGAACTTCCTCATCATGGCAAGAACTTTTGTATGCCCATAAATAAATGTAGTCACATACTTCGCATGCCTAATTGTGGATTTGATACCCGACAATTTAGAAATATCTTCTAGCATCAAATCAATGCAATGGGCTGCACATGGTGTCCAAAACAAACGAGGATGCGTAGACATCAACAATCTACCTGCAGCTACGTAACTTGCCTCGTAATCCGTTACAATTTGGATAACATTTTTCTCCTCAACTTCAAGAACTATTTTGTCCAACAAATCAGCCAACAACCTTGCATCTTTCACTTGTGAAGATGCATCTATCGATTTTAAGAAGACTGTGCCCATAGGTGTGTTGACTAAAAAATTTATCAATGTTCTCCCTCTTCTATCTGTCCAAGCATCGGACATGATAGTGCATCCATATTTCACCCAACTTCTTTTTTCTTTTTCAACTAATTCTTTAGTTATTTGAAGCTCTTTCACAAGCAAATTTTCACGCACCTCGTGATATGATGGACCTTTCAATCCCGGGCCAAATTGACCAATAGCCTCTAACATGGTTTGAAAACTATTCAAGCGTACGGTGTTGAAAGGTATACCTGCTTGGTACATTCACCGAGCAATGTATTGCACTACTTTTTCCCTTTCTTCCTTCAAATGCTTTTTGTCTTTAACACTCTTCTCTTTGGAAACCTCTGGATTTTGCCTCATAAAACGGTCCATAGGACTTCTCAAACGAGGAGGCAAAAATGCTGGATCACAAACAAGTGAAGTATCTTCAGCTTCCATGCCTGTCTCCGAAGTGTTGACACCAAAAAGGTTGTCTCTTCCCTCAATCTCTCTAATCACTGCAACCTTCTCGAACCATGCTTGTTTAGCTTGCTCCATATGTTGTTTAATCTCTTCTTTGGCCTGCGGTGTAGCCTTCTTGCAAGTTGTCACATTGGTGGATAAACCGGCAATATGTTGCTTCAACCTATATATTCCACCTTTGCAATCCTTATTGCAAAATGTACATCTAACAAGATCCTGATTTTTTGGATCCACCAAAATTCCATACTTCCAACTAACATCCTTTGACTTAAGATAATGGGGCCCGTTGACCCATTTTGGGTGTTTGACCCCGTCCCCGAAGCTTGCTCCACAGTTTGAGACATCTTCATACAAAATACATAAACAAAAAATACATAAACAAAAAATACATAAATTCTGTGTTAATAAATCGGATTCAACAAACAATCTGATTTAATAAATCAGATTTAACAGAAACTGCGATTTGATAAATTACATTTAACAAAGAATCTGATTTAATAAATCAGATTTAACTAAAACTCTGATTTATTAAATCTAATTTAATTAAAAGTCTGATTTATTTAATAAGATATATTAAAAACTCTGATTTCAGAAATCTGATTTTAAAAAATCAGATTTAAAAAAAACAAATCAGATTTCAGAAATCAGATTTTAAAAAATCAGATTTAAAAAAAAACAAATCAGATTTCAGAAATATTATTTAAGATATCTAACTAGCATTAACATAAAAAAAGAATATATCAAAACGTAAATTATACCTTTTCGACAACGTCCGGGTTGTTCGGTAATCTTTGCAAACCCGGTTAACAACACTTGCGCCTTCTACACGTTGCCAATAGCCTAATAAAGATATTGGAATAACATTTACAATGAAAAATATGAAGACTAACAAAAAAAACGTACCTTGTACGTCTAAATCCGGTCTTCTAACAATGTACACCAAGAAAGAAGAAAATAAAACAAAAGATAAGAGTTATGTATTACTAGAAGGATGTTGAATGAAAAAGATAAAAAAATTTGAAGAAAAAAACATTAAAACCCTAAAACGGACCGGTTGGAGAGCTCCTACGATGCTCTAGAAGGTTTTGACACCTTCTACAGCTACTGGCGGCGGCGGAAGGGGCTTCTCCGGCGACTGGTAGCGGCGGCGAGGGCTTCTCCGGCTGGCGGCGGCGGCGGCGGCGGGACCTTCTCCGGCTGGCGGCGGCGTCGGGCTGAAGAAGAGAGGCCGCGGGAGAGAGGGGGCCAGCGCGTCGGGTGCGAGAGAGAGAGAGGGCCGCCGCGATAGCAAGCCTATCGGATCTGGCCAGTTGGGTCCGGATCCGATAGGCTGAGGCTGAGGCGTTCGCCTCAGCCTCGCCTCACGCCTCCCCCGCCTAGGCGGCTGAGGCGGGGGAGGCGATCGCCTCAGGCGATCGCCGCAAGAGTGAGGCGGCACAGGGCCGCCTCGCCTCGCCTCCTCGCCTAGGCGACCGAGGCGGTCGCCTCTGATAACATAGTTGCTAACAGACGGTTTCGTGTACATGGCATTTTTATAGCAGACCTGGCAATAGAGTTGTAGGCAAAGGTTCCTAATTGGACACTTAAATGATCTAGAATGACCTTGGGATACTATCTAAAGTAATACACTTTTTATGGATTCTATCATAGTTGTCAAGGCGATAAGGCGTCCAAGGCGTTGAAGGGTACCGATTCCGCTTAGGCGACAAGGCGGCCGCTTAGGCGTCGCCTAGGCGGTCAAGGCGGTATTCAAGGAAGGCTGAGTCGGGAGGTTGTTATATATATAAAAAACATAAATATAATTATATTTGTTATGTTATAATTGAATATGAGTGTTTTATCAATGCACATAAGTAAATACGATGTGTGTGAAAGCGAAGAAAGTTAAATAATTTTTTATAAAATTTAAGTATATAACTCATTTATGATTATAAAATTTATATATGTGCAATAGTATAAGTGATGGTAAAATATTGTTATAATATTATTAAATGGGGGGGCGCAGAGTAGTCGCGGATCGCCCTTGGAAAGGCGCCTTGCCGCCTAGGCGGGCGCCTTGACAACTATGGATTCTATGATCCTTACCTTACTGTCGACTAAGTTGTGGTAATAATGCCCCCATGCTTTCAATGACCATGTGGTTCATATGGCGATACTAAAGTCAAGGACAAATTTTTCGTACCTTGGGGAGGTGATGCGGGACAGGAAGGAGCAGCGGGCTTGTCTTTCGGAGTCAAATTCGATTGGATCGACTGACCGGTCCATGTGGGTCCCACCAAGCATGTGCTGTAAAGATCTATTATCAACTTGTCGTGGACGTTGACTCAATTAAATCAATTAGACATGCGTGTTGCATTGCATCCATAGTTGTCAAGGCACCCGCCTAGGCGGCGCCTAGGCGCCGCCTAGGCGGCAAGGCGCCTTTCCAAGGGCGCCTTGCCAGGGCGCCTTGTCTGGGGCCAATAAGGCGCCCAAGGCGCCCGCCAAGGCGCCCAAGGCGCCCAAGGCGCCCAAGGCGCCCAAGGCGCCAGCCTAGGTGCCCAAGGCGCCCAAGCAAGGCGCCTTGGGTATTTTTACATCATTAAAAAAAAAATTTGAGGGATTTTTTTCCCTTGATACCCTCACAAGGGACACTTATTTAATGATAGTTTGAATATATTAATATATTGTATTATCACTTATACTATCATACATATTTTAGATTTATGATTATAAACATATATTATATACTTAATTAAGTTCTTTTTCAACTCTTTCCTCTCTCTCTCTTTGTCTCACTTATACTATTACATACTTTTTTGGGTGCCCCCCCCCATTTAATAATATTATAACAATATTTTACCATCACTTATACTATTGCACATATATAAATTTTATAATCATAAATGAGTTATATACTTAAATTTTATAAATATTTATTTAACTTTCTTCTCTTTCACACACACATCATATTTACTTATGTGCATTGATAAAACACTCAAATTCAATTATAACATAACAAATATAATTATATTTATGTTTTTTTTATATATAACAACCTCCCGACTCAGCCTTCCTTTAATATCGCCTTGACCGCCTAGGCGACGCCTAAGCGGCCGCCTTGTCGCCTAAGCGGAATCGGTACCCTTCAACGCCTTGGGCGCCTTGTCGCCTTGACAACTATGATTGCATCGCATGTCTTTTCGTACAAAAGGTGATCCGATGTATGTAGTGGTTTGAGACTTGTGCACATCTTTTCACAACTTGATTGATTTGACGGTCAATTAATTTTTCTTGAGATATGTGTACAATTTGAATTTGACTATTTGAAATAAGAACATGAATTGAACTTGACTTATTGAAATATATGCATGATTAGGACTTGACTGTCCAAGTTTATCGAATCTTAATTAATATCTTAAATTATGTGAACGATTTAACATCGATGTGACATAAATATAACAATATTATTAATAACAAAAATTTTAAATAAACTAAACTTAATAAATATTTATTTTATTTTTTATTTTTATTTTTTAAATTATATTTTTATGAAAAGAAGAAGAAGAAGAAAATATTTATTAAGTTTAGTTTGTTTGAAGAATTTGTTATTGATAATAATATTATTATATTTACGTCATGTCAAAGTCAAGTCATTCATGTAGTTCAAAATATCAATTAAGATTCAATGAACCTAGATAATCTAAGTCATAATCATGCACGAATTTCAAGAAGTCAAGTTTAATACGTGTTGTTGTTTCAAATAATCAAATTCAAACTATACATATATTGAAAAATATCAATTGTACGTCAAATTAGTCAAGTTGCGAAAAGATGTGCACAATTCTTGAGCTACTAAATACAACGTATCGGGTTGCACTTTTTGTACGGAAAGGCGCACGACGTGACAGGACATGCACATCTATCTAATTTGATTGAGGCAACATCAACATAATTGATTTGGAGAGTGTGAAACCTCGATTTTCATTTCATTTTAAACGTGTTTAAAAGTATCATCATTTTTTATATTGAAATATCATACCCGAATTTTCTAGTAAAATAGGTGATAGACCATAAAAAATACTAGATAGTCCGGGTGATATTAAAAGAGTATAGAACCGAGGTTATCGGGTTCTGTGAAAATATTTTGATTTTTGACCTCTCCCCATCGGATGGTGCGAATATCCGACGTTAATTACATCGAGCAACGACTCGAAGACCCTTGATTAACCACCATAGCAACCTGTTTGTTAGAAGATGCACATCCATATAAAATAAATACACAATGGGCGATAGCCCTATGGGCTCGATGAGATGCAACCATGTTGATTTAAGATGTGGTTGATGTTGATTTTAACTTGGTTTGGATTTATTTCCAGATTTGATATCAACTGTAGTTGAGTTTGTTTTTATGTTTGGACTTATGCTTGGTTTATGTTCAATTTGAATATTTTATCTCACTTTTGGGATCTGATGAGTAAGCCACAATTAAATTGATTTAAATATTTCAGATTTTTGATGTTATCATTCTCATGATGTATGTTGATTTTGGTATGTTTTGATTTTAATCTTGATTTGATTTGTTTTTAGTGTTGATTGGCTCATTTGAGTTATGTTTTGATTTTTGTTCTTTGAGTTTCATTTAGTTTTGTAATCGATGATGATTTTTTTTTAATGTTTAAGAACTGTTTTTTGATGAATTTTTAAATGTTTTGAATTTTGTTTATTTAATTCTCTTTGAAGTTATTTAATTATCACTTGTTTAGAAATTTAATTTCATACATTAAGTCAGCTGTTTAAATGACTTTCTGATTGATTAGATCTGATCTTTTATTTTCCAGATTTAATGAAATCATTTTTTTATATTTATTTTGTTTTGTTTATTTAATTTTGGGTTTGCATCCCATCCGGTCCATTGGGTTAACATCCGGTGCCCAGTTCAAACATATACATCGACACTTGAATCACATTTCATTCCATTCCATGTCGGAATACATCAAGTCGGTACATGGGACTAAGTCTGAAAATGGCGGTTTCCTTCCCTCGAGGTGTATTTCCATAGGATCAAAGATAAGAAATCGGCATTATGACGGCATGCCGACCCATCCTTGATCGAATGGAATTTACCACCAATATGGCTAAGTCTTTTGACTCGCCACACTGAGGGAAGGATCCGTCGACAACGGGAGCCGGCCCGTGCCTACGTCCGGGATGCGACATGCCGGGTCGGGCCCGGGTTAGCCGTCCAAGGTGGAGCGTCCAGTGGTGGACTAACTCCTTATTAAATTTGGCATTTTGCATTTCAGATTTTGTTTAAGTTTATTTTTTATGTCCAAGGCCCATTGGGCTGCTATCATGTCATTCATGACCTGTTGGTCGACTTCATGTTCTTGTGAGGCAGGCTGATCCGGCTTGCATTTCCTTGAGCATGTTTGGCATATTTGCACCTTGAACTTCACTCTGTCCTCCTTGTCTTTCAAATAGGGAATTGAGGGCCCGCCCGAGTAGTCTCGGTCCGTCCGGCGGATTCCGAGAATCTCAAAGCGTCGACCCTAAAAGGAAGGGATCTGGGTCTGTTTTTTTAAGGTACGAAAAAAAGGCGGGTTGTTTGAGGTCATTGGGCTGACCGAGGAGGCTGCGTATGGAGGATCTTCGGAGCCGTTTTAAAGACCGAGTTTTGGGTCGGCGAGGGTTCGTATGTGGGCTGTTTGGGATTGGATTTAAGGGTCAATTAAGGGTCCGGCGAGGCTTAGGCAAATGGGCCAGGCGGGGGGACCGAACAAGGAGCGATTCAAGCTCATTTTTGATGTCTCGGCGGGACTTGTGTAAGGGGATTGTGGACCCTATAGGACCTGTTTTAAAGGGTCGGATAGGTGCTGGCTTTTGATGGACCGAGGCTTGAAAAGGGGACCACCATGGGTCACATGGAGATTGATGAAGGGATGAACCTGTGGGCCAGAAATGTGGGTCGAACAGGCCTAAAAGAAAAGAGATCTAAGGGAGAATGGAAGGAGAAAAGAGGGGGAATAGGAATGAGGAAAGGTGCAACCGATGAGGCCTTTTCTTACCTTTTTTTTCTTCTTCTTTTCTTCTTTTTCTTGGTGTGACAGCAGGGGACAGACTTCCCCCTTCTCTTCCTTGCTTTTTCTTCTTCTCTTTGACTCCTTCTTGGGCTGCCAACGCTGGTACGCAGGAACCTGGAAGGCTGAGACAGCTTCCCTTCTTCTCCTCTTTCTCTATTCTCTCTCCTCGAAGCTGGCGGCGGCCGGAACAGGAGCCTGTACGTACGTCCCCCTTTTTTGACCTTGATGGGATGCTTTTATAAGGGAAGGAGGGTCCTGCGGCTACGTGGGAGGTAGTTGGGGTCAAGAGTTATCTCCACCGAGAGATAAAATTAGGTGGAGAAGAAATAGGAGTGATTTATTATTTTCCAAGCATTTTCAGCGCGAATTTCCCATTTTTTAGGTGGTGGACCCCATCCTAACAGAATCCAGCGTAAAGAGATGGACGTGGGAAGCTTACGGATATTTTACTGAGATTTTTCTGGATTATCTCCGAATTTCTGAAGTTTATCCAACAACTTTCTGGATTATTCAGTAGAAAAATACCCAAAAAAGGCAGAGAAAAATAGTTTTCGAGCTCAAAAAATGTGGAAATGTCAGAAATTATTCCAAGGTCTTCAAAAAAATAATATCGGGCATGAAAAATTTTTTTTGACCGAATATTGGATTTTCTGGAGAGAGAAAAGTGATTTTCTGTATATTTTGAAGAAAATTCCAAAAAATGTGGAATTTACAGAAAATTGATTTTGGATATTTTCTGTGAATTTTCAATGAATTTTGGGTGGTGAATTGTATTTTTCTTGAAATTTTGAATATTTATCCCTATTTTCAGAATAAAAAATAGGATAAATATTATTTCTTTGAAAAGTGAGCCCAATAGACCAATACGTTCAAATTGGGCCAGAATTGCAAGGGAATGGAGATTTATCCAGGAAAGATCAATGAATAATTGGACTCCAAATGATTTTCTTGATTTTCAATTGAGATGGAAGGAAAAAAAATAATAGTAAAAGTTTATTTTTTTCTTGTGGAGAAATTTCGGTGTTCACAAATGCCCCCCACGGGTGGTTTCTCGGAGATGAAAGTTGACGGGGAACCGCCGTGTAAGTTGGTGCTAAACTGCAATTTTCATATATATATACCCTTGGCACATGAACTTTTGTGTTTCCGGGAACCGAGAAGGGCTTGGGCCCTTAACTTAGCAATTTGTATGTAATGAATTTCCAATATCCAATGAGGACCCGTAAATCGTAATGGGGTAGACCAGCCTTCTCCCCTCTTTTTTGTCTGCTCGTGACCTGCCCTCTCTTGTCCCTTTCTTTTTTCTTTTTCTTTTTCTTCTTTTTTTCTTTTTTTTTCTCTTTTTTTTCTCTTTTTTTTTTCTTCCTTTTTTCTCTTTTTTTTATTTTTTTTCCAGGGAATTGAGGCTTCCCTCAAACCATATGAAGAAATGATAGTGACCTATCCTCAGAGCGTTAAGGTCTTGAGGGTAGGTGCAAAAAAATCCGAAGTTTATGACGGTCTCATGGACAAATCCAGAGGAGCTGTAGTGGCCCTAGGGATAAGTTGAGTTCAAAAGGAGCTGTAATGGCCTTAAAGATGGGTTTTTGAGTCCAAAAGAGCTGTAGTGGCCCTAGGGACGGATCCGAAGGAGCTGTGATGGCCCTAAGGATGGGGTTTTTGAGTCTGAAGGAGCTGTAGTGGCCACAGGATGGGTTTTTTGAATCGAAAGGAATTTGTAGTGGCCACAAGGATGAATTTTTGAATCGAAAAATTTGTAGTGGCCTTATGGATGAATTTTTGAATCGAAAGGATGTAGTGGCCACAGGATGGATCGAAAGGAATTTGTAGTGGCCACTAAGGATGAATTTTGAATCGAAAGGAGTCATGTAGTGGCCCTAAGGATGGGTTTTGTTGAATCGAAAGGAGGCTGTAGTGGCCCCAAGGATGAGTTTGTTTGAGTCGAAAGAAGGCTGTAGTGGCCACAGGATGGGTTTTTGTTGAATCCAATGAATTTGTAGTGGCCCCAGGATGGATCCAAAGGAGCTGTAGTGGCACTATGGATGAATTTTTGAATCCTAAGGATGGATCCAAAGGAGCTGTAGTGGCCCTAAGGATGAATTTTTGAATCCAAAGGAGCTGTAGTGGCCCTAAGGATGGGTTTTTGTTGAATCCAAAGGAGCTGTAGTGGCCCTAAGGATGAGTTTGTTTGAGTCCAAAGAAGCTGTAGTGGCCATAAGGATGAATTTTTTGTTGAATCCAAAGGAGCTGTAGTGGCCCTAAGAATGAGTTTGTGAATCCAAAGGAGCTGTAGTGGCCCTAAGGATGAAATTTTTTTTGAATCCAAAGAAGCTGTAGTGGCCCTAAGGATGACTTTTGAAATTACCGTTCAGATTGGAAGTGCTGAAACAATGGAATTTCTTTTGTGGACCATCAAGATCAACATGAACAAAACAGTGTTGTTGTTGTTTTTTTTTGTTGTTTTTTTTTTGGATCATCAAGATCGGAGTGATCACAATGGTGGGGTTGATTTTGTGGACCATCGAGATCGGAGTGATCAACATGGTGAGTTTTTTTGTAGACCATCAAGATCGGAGTGATCATAATGCTGGGGTGGATTTTTGTGGACCATCAAGATCGGAGTGATCAAAATGGTGATTTTTTTTTTTTGATTTTTTTTATAGACCACCAAGATCAGAGTGATCAGAATGGTGGGGTTGATTTTTGTGGACCATCAAGATCGGAGTGATCAAAATGGTGATTTTTTGTAGACCATCAAGATCGGAGTGATCAAAATGGTGGGGTTGATTTTTGTGGACCATCAAGATCGGAGTGATCAAAATGGTGATTTTTTATAGACCATCAAGATCGGAGTGATCATAATGGTGGGGTGGATTTTTTGTAGACCATCAAGATCGGAGTGATCAACATGGTGAGTTTTTTGTAGACCATCAAGATCGGAGTGATCAAAATGGTGGGGTTGATTTTTGTGGACCATCAAGATCGGAGTGATCAAAATGGTGATTTTTTGTAGACCATCAAGATCGGAGTGATCAAAATGGTGGGGTTGATTTTTGTGGACCATCAAGATCGGAGTGATCAAAATGGTGATTTTTTATGGACCACCAAGATCAGAGTGATCAGAATGGTGGGGTTGATTTCCTTATGTTCATGGAGTATGGATGAACTGGGGTGATAAAGATTTGCCACTTTGACTATGATAGTCATGGTTTATTTGGGACCACCGAGGTTGACAGGACCAAGGAGGTAAGGTTATGCCGAAGGGCAAGGTTTTGCCTTTGTCTCCCCTAAGATGGTATGTAGGATTTTCCCTCAAATTTTACGGGCGGAAGGTGGTCTTCCTTGTCGCCTCAGGTAGGGTCCCCTAGCATATGTCCACTACAAGGTAGACAACTTATAAAGGGGCCGTTTCGTCATTGGCAACTCAGACCTCCTCCCTAATAAAATTAGGGGGAAAAGCCCATCCCTCCTAGTAGGTTGGAGGCTTGCCCTAGTTGATGTTGTTGTTTTTTTTTTTATATATATATATATCAACCTGACTGCCCTTTAGAGAGTTTTCACCCAGGTTGACCCCATTTATATTTTGCCTGTGCGCCCCTTTACAGAGTTTTTACACAGCAGGGTTACCCATTTTTGCTTAAGGCGCCCTCGCGGGTTTTCACCTCAACCGGGTTATGTTGACCTTTTTACCCTTAGCTGATCGTCGTGTTTGACCAACTAAGTCCATCGGGCATCTCCATTTTTAGCCCACTCTCTCTCTTCTTCTTTTTTCTTTTTTTTTTTCAGGCCCTTTTTTCAAGATGATTGTCTTGAAATTCGTGATCCGGAGCATAATACTTTTTGATGTGCTTGCCATTGAGTGGAGGAAATGGGACTTCCCCTCTGCTATCCACTACTGTGTAAGCTCCCCTTCAAAGACCCGATCTACAATGTAGGGGCCAAGCCAATTCGGGAGAAACTTGTTTTTTGGACGTCCTGCCATGGTATCCTTTTGTTTGACCATGACGAGGTCTCCCTTTTGAAAAGCCCTGTCATTCACCAGTTTGTCGTAAGCACGTGACATCCTAGCCTGGTAAACTTTGAGATGTTTGTAAACTTTCAATCTCTTGCCTTCCAGCTTTTCGAGTTCCATGAACCGCCTGTGCACTTCATCGGGTTCGTCGGAGGGAAGACCATGGTGAACTGCAATCCGATAAGAAGCTAACTCTATCTCCACCGGTATAACGACTTCACTTCCGTAAACAAGGGAGAATGGGGAGCATCTGTTGGTGTCTTGTACCTTTGTGCGGTACGCCCATAGTGCTTCTTTCATCTTTTCTTCCCAATTGCGTATCTTGCTTCCGACCACTTTGACTAGGTGCTTACATAGGGTCTTATTGAACGCCTGCGCCGGACCGTTTGCTGTGGGTTGTAGACGGTGGAGGCTCTCCAATCGATGTGGAACTTGGCCGCCAACTTGTATATTATTTGATTCTTAAAAGGGGTCCCGTTGTCCGACATGATCCGACTTGGGACACCATACACGTAGATAATGTTACGTCGAACAAAGCGGGATACCACTTCACCCGTGACCTCCTCGATCGCTACGGCCTCGGCCCGTACGGAGAAATAATCTGTCGCGGCCAAGATGAATTTACAACCCCGAGAAGAAGGTTTGAAGGGACCAACTATGTCCATCCCCCATTCGGCGAAGGGCCGTGTCGGAGTAGTTGGATGTAGTTGTGTATGTGGGCGTGCGGGAATAGCCCCAAAAGCTTGACACTCGTGACATGCTTTGGCAAAATTATCACGGTCGGTGAACATCGTTGACGATAATAACCTTTCGATTTGATGGCAATCTTCATTTTGGGCCCGAGTTGATGAGCCCCGCATAGCCCGCATTGTGGACCTCCTTCGTGAGGTGGATGGCTTCCTTCTTGGATACACATCTAGCAAGGACGGCCCTTTCCTTTTCTCGCGTGAGGCGATACACTCCCTACCGATTAGCGGTAAGAAATCGCCCGTCGCACCAACTGTATGCGTTTGGCGCGATCTGCAGGGAGGATACCATTCTTGACATCGATAATGGGCTGCCGCCAATCGACTTCCTCGGGACCTTCCTCCTTGTCTTCTACAGTGTTCGCCTCCAAAGTAGTAAGACCACCATCTCGCTCGCTCCTACTCGGGAGGAGTCGCCTACGTTTAACTATGATTTCAAGTTTCCCTGCGGGCGGTAGCTTGATCACAGAAGCAAGTTTGGCCAATGCGTCGGCTGTGAATTTTGTCCCCTTCGACGTGCTCGATATCGAACGAGATAGAACTTTTCGACGGTTGAGTTGCCGTTGCATGATATGACACCAACTCGTTTTGCGGACCTCGAATACCCCGAGCATTTCTTGTATAACAAGCGTTAAGTCTCCAAACACCTTGATACATCGAATGCCCGTGTCGAGGGCAATTTCCAACCCAATGATGAGTGCTTCGTATTCGGCTTCGTTGTGTGTATAAACCCTTGGAGGGCACGGGACTCGTGGAGCACACCCCCTCGGGGCCGATCGGCACTACGCACCGCCCCCGCCACAGGCACGGCTTTTCCACTCGGCCCCTTTTCCACACTAGCTGCCCCATCGAAGAAAAGCCGCCAATGTTTGACATTAACTTGTTGTACTTACGGTTTTTGTTCCCTCGGTGTTTCCTCGTCGTATGGCCGGAGGTAGAGGGGGAGTCCTGCGGGGTGGATGAGCGGCGAGGAAGTACGCCATCCCACGACCTTTTATTGCCTTCGGGGGACATATTTGATGTCAAACTCCACGCATAAGGGCCCACTTCCCCGGACGTCCGGTAGGGACGGGTTGCTTTAACATATACTTCAACGGGTCAAATTTAGAAATCGGCCGACTTCATGTGCTAAGAGATAATGTCTCAATTTCTTCGCCGCGAAGACTAGGGCTAGGCATACCTTCTCCATGGCGGAGTATTTGTGCTCAGGACCAATCAACCTTCTGCTAAGGTAATACAACGGTTGTTCATTCCCTTCGTCATTTAGCTGGGCCAGCATTGCCCCCAAAGAGGCATCGAGTGCCGTGATATATAAAATCAGGGGACGGTCCTTGACCGGTGCCCCCAACACTGGGGGGTTGAGGAGATAATGTTTCAATCCATCCAGGGCGGCCTGACAACCGTCATCCCAATAGAATGGCGTACCCTTCTTAGCTAGTCTGGAGAAAGGCTGGCATCTACCTGAAAGGTTGGCAATAAAACGCCGGATGTAAGCAATTTTCCCCTGGAGGGACCTCAGCTCTCGTATGTTTCGTGGCGGGGGCAATTCTCTAATTGCTTTGATTTTCTCGGGGTCTATTTCAATACCCCGATAACGGACTATGAACCCTAGGAATTTGCCACTGGAGACGCCGAATGCACACTTCATTGGGTTCATCTTCAGCTTGTACTGGCGAAGACGCTGTTGTTCTTAGGTGGCCTAAATGATCTTCACGCCTCTTAGTCTTGACTACCGGATCATCCGCATAACACTCTACCGGATTGTGCAACATTTCGTCAAATATCTTGGTCGTGGCCCATTTGGTAGGTTGCCCTGCATTCTTTAAACCAAATGGCATCCGTTTGTAATTAAAGACGCCTTTTGGGGTACGGAAAGCCGTGAAATTCTTATCCTTGTCGGACATTAGAATACGGTTGTACCGGACGATCCATCCATAAAAGACGACTTCGTGCCCCGTGGTCGCGTCCATCGTATTTTACGGGATAGGCGGGGAAAGTCATCTTTCGGGCATGCTTTGTTCGAGTCTCTATAGTCGATGCATACTCGAATACGCCGTTCTTTTTCTTCGCGGGTACAATATTTGCGAACGAAACGGGATAAGTGCGGGGCTCGATAAAATCTACATCTCTCGGCTTGTCGATCTGCGCATTGACTTTTAACTCCAAGTACGCCCTCATCCGTCTTTGTGATTGCTTGATTGGCTTGGCCGTCGAGAGGATGGCTAGGTTGTGGACAGCCACCTCAGGGGCTAGCCCCGGCATTTCATTGTAGGACCAGGCAAAACAGTCCCTGAATTCATATAGTAATGCCTTATACTGATCTCTCTCGATTTCAGTGAGGAGTGCTGACAAATGTTGGCTTGGGATTGTCTGCGGTACCCAGGTTAACTTCTACAAGGTCATCAACCGTGGCCTGGCCTCCGTCTTCAATCTCCTCGGGGGCTGGCCGAAGGTCCATGAATTCGATGTTGTCCTCCTCTGCATTTTCTGTATTATAGTTCTTTACTTGTTCTGAATCAACATTAGCCGACTGTGTGGGCGGCTCATCTTCTGCTTCGGGGTTACCACTAAAGCTTTTCTTTTGATTTTCATTGTCCTCGGATGACTCTCTATTCTGTATGCGACCATCTCTACGGCGTAATGAGCTGGCGCCTCGTAATCGAGTCATATGCCACGCCTGGGTGTCTACCATGTGTATTTCGTCCCTCTGTTGGATACCATATCCTATGGTACATCCGAGCTTTCTTCCAAGGCTGCTTCTGAGGGATCTCCAACTTCCGGTACATGTGTACTATACCAGGGGCTATCCCAGGTGTGCAATTGTTACTAAGTGGGAGTCAGAATGTCCCGGTCGCCCGAAACTATCCTCGCGGGCTCGTTTCTGTGACACTTTTGCCTTGTAGAAGGTAAGGTCGGAGGCGTGTGGATAGGAGACCCTAAAGGTTGTTAATTTCTCCACCGTTCGCAATTCTCGATCTTCTGCCAGCCACAATAAATCTCGAGGCATACAAATGCTGTCCTCGATCTCCTTGGTGATTGAATTGGTGTTGAAATGGACCGGTCGCCATTCTTTACGATACATCTGGGTGGAAGGCCCTTGTGACCTCAAAGTCAACCTGAGCATCTTAGCCTTGACTTCGTCGATCGTGATTTCCTCCTTAGGTGGGTCTTCGGCTACCACCTTCTCTTTTCCCTTGTTGGTTACCGGCTTCGCTACAGTGGCCTGAAAATATGGCATAGCGTCAGCAAGGTGACACTCTGCGACCTCGAAGGGAGCTTGGTCGGCATCCACTCTGAACTGCCTCCCCTCCTTGTTGTATTTGAGGCACTGGTGGAATGTAGACGGGACTACACAGTTTGCATGAATCCATGGGCGGCCTAACAGTGCCTTGTATGTTGTGTCGGCGTCGATGACATAGAAGGTGGTTTTTGACTCGAGACCTTCTATGGCTAGCTCCACCTCGACTTTGCCCCGATGCTTCCTCGGAATCTGGTTAAAGCCGGATATGGTGACTCCGGGGGCCTTACGAAGGTAAGGGGTCGGGAAAAGGGCCTTAAATGTCCTTACGGGCATGAGATTGCGAGGCGGAACCGGGGTCGACCATGAGTCGGTTTATCTCATATCCATTTATCAAGCCTTTCATGTATAATGCTCTATTGTGAAAAGTGGAGGGGAACACCATATCTTCCTCTGTGAAAGAGACAGAAGCGGCATAGGCTTCATACTGGCCTAGCTCGGTGACGTGAGCTTCGTATGCCGTCGGTTGTTGCAGGACTGCTATTAGAGTTTCGCGCAGCTCTTTACTCAATGACAAAACTTCCCATATGCTCAGATGTATAGGGAGTCTTTTCAGTCGCCGAAGTACTCTATCATCGATCCTTCCTTTGACTTCTGCTGCAGGAGGGAGAAGGTTTAGCAACGGGTCTTCAAGCCTATCCTCCCGTGAATCTGACGCAATAAAGAGCTGCGAAGGGCTTGGGCCCTCATCCTCTTTAGTATGTTGTTGCGCCTGAGAAGACTCGGGTTGCTCGGCATAGTGCGTGGTCGTGTCGTTAGGGGTACTGACTGACGCGGTGGGCGTTGTCGAATCAGTGTCAGGCACCCTTCCTCCCTCGTTAGACAAGAGTAGGCCAACATCGATCGTCTGCCTTGGAGGTTGCCGAACAATTGGGGGTGGCACCGGACCAGGTTCCTCCCCCTCAAGGTAAATAACCTTTCCAGAATACGGGGTACGACCTCCCCGCTCTCCTCGGGATCTTCTGTCGTTCCTCCGTTGGTAGGTAATTGGGGGGTTAGGTTGGCGCTCTCGACTAGCCGAGCCACGATTTTGATAGGAGGCCGGTGGAGCGTAGTTGACCATGTTGCAAGAGAGCCTTTGAAACTGCGTCATTAGCTCTTGTACATCTGGCTCCCTTTCGCCATCCTCCCAGAAGTTGGCCACCTGTATCATTGATGCTTCTTCACCATTTGCTACCCTCTGTCTGAAGTTGAGTAGCCAACTGGTGAAGTTTTGACGTCGGGTCCACTCGTCCCAAGGAATGTAATCATCAAGGGTAGCCGGCCCTGACGGCTGCTGTGGAACATAGACCTTAAGTTGATCAATCAATCTCTGTAATTTACGTAATGGTGTCGACTGCTTGGGGCCGGGTTTCCATTTCTGTTGATGTTCCTCGCGCTTTGCTTTCCTTTTCTCGGCTTTTCTGCGGTTCTTAAGTAGCCTTCTCGAAGTGGGCGGTGTTGGAGGGTCCGCGTGGCGGGGCCACTCGTTTGTCATGCTTTCGGACGGTGTGGACTCGGCTACACGCTTCTCGACTCTCGGACGGTGCAGCACGCCCTGGCTTGGGCTTTCTCCTCCCGAGTGGGAAGCGTACGCCGTGGATGCTTAGGATCTTCTTTCGTGGCCTCGATTTCTTCCGGGAGCCAAGCCTCCTGCGCATCACTCGTCTTGGGCTCTCGGGGGACTACTTGACCGCTGGGGTTCTCGTTGGGGCATGTAGGACCTTGCGAACTCTCCCGGCTTGAAACCTCCTTCGTGCTCGTTCTCGGAGTGGCGTGGATGACATAAGAAGAACCGGCCGGTCCCGTGTTGACGTGGGGGCGTGGTGGTTGAATCGAAGTAGCGGCCTAGGCACAGGACTTCGCCCCTGACCAAATCTTCCAAATGTCCTTTGACGGCTCGACAATTCTCAATTGTGTGATTCTCTGTGTGGTGATAACCACAACCACCTCTCGGGAATGAAAGGATGTGATGATCCCTGCCAAAGCATGGTTCTATCAAATTTCTTCTTGCGGCCAATTCATACAACTGCCGCGTCATCCCTTGGGGGAAGGAGTACCGTGTGTATGTAGAATATCGAGGGCGTTTCCTTGGTCGTCTATCTCTCGGTCTTCCATTGAGCATTGCCATAGAGCACTCATCAGACTCTTCAGGTTCAGGGTCATCCCTGCTTAAATCCTCCCACGAGTCGTTTGTCGATCATTGTTTGTTCAAGCCGAGGGTGTGAACCGGTGCTTGATGCCCCACGGCGATCGGGCTGAGGCGGGCATATTTCATCCCCGGTCACCTCCCCAGTCATCAACTCGGTTATGTTGGCCATAGTGGCCATGATGTCTGCCTCAAGGTGCGCACACCTTACCCTGAGCCTTTCAAGGACTAAACAGACTCGGGAGGCCATCCGATATACCTCAGGATGAGCTGTCCGTGATGGATTTACTCGTGGTCGTGGAGGACGAGACGGTCCTGCTGCCGGATGTGGCGGCCGGTAGTGCACCATGTTGACGGCAAAGTTTGTTGTGGGCCCTACCCTGTAATGAGGCTGTGGAGGATTGACCAACTGCTTCCCCAAGCCGAGGACCTTGTCATGGATCAGAGCTTCGACAATGTCCTTAAACTGGTAACAATCCTCAATGGTGTGCCCCAACACTCTGTGGTAGGGACAAAAGTTGGCCTCCCTGCTCTTGCTAGCATCCTCAGGGCGTTTACTCTGGGGTAGGCTAATCAAGTCATTCTTAATGCAGAGGTCGAACAGCTTCTTTGAGTATTCTCTGGTAAAGGAGTAAGGTTTCGCCATGCGCTCCTCCCACGTGGCCCTTGGCCTCAGATTATTGAATATTTTCTGCGGGGGCGTAGCGACGATTTTCTTGCCCCCATTGTTGTTGTTTCTCGAGGTGGAAGAGACATCCACCGTATTGACATCCCTAGTCACCGGCTGCTTGTCTTTCATGAGCTTCGGCCGGGCTACTGACATCACTGGATTGTTGATATAGAAATGCTCTATATCAGCCACCGTCACATTCAGATCGTCGAAAGTTTGGATCCGCGTTCCCAACACTTTCTCTTGTATTTCAGCGCGTAGGCCTCTCTTGCATAGCGCCACTGCCTCTTCATTCAATGGCGGATTAGCGCACTTCATACAAACATTCCTCCACCTATGGATGTAATCAACAGCCGACTCGTTCCGTCCTTGGAACATTGTAGTCAACTCAACAAGAGTGTGGGGTCGCTCCGAAAAGCTAAACCGCTCCAAGAACTTTCTTTGCAAGTCGGCCAATCGGCCATGAGCACGGCTTCATCTTTGAATACCATTCGAAAGGCCGTGCTGTGAGAGTGGTGGCGAAGTACTTAAGCGAAGTACGATTCGCGATGTGCAAGTTCTCCCGTATGAGTGTAGTAAAGGGCCAAGTGCTCCTTCGGGGATCCTCGCCCATCGAATTTGGAACACTTAGGGACTTTGGTGACATCTGCGGTAGCTTCGCGAATTGATGGTGAGGAGGGTACGGCACTGGTAGAGACCTATCGAACCGAGCCCTTCATCGTGCCGCGCCAACCTTGCCGCTATCAATTGTTCGATCATAGCCCGCCGGGAGGGTTCCGTGTACTCTTGAGGTGGTGGTGGTGGTGGGCGATAGTGTGGCAACACGTACGCACTTCTTCGTCGGACACCATCCTTTGCACGGGTAGCGGATGGGCGGTTGGTTGCGGTGGGGCCACGGGCGGCGGTTCCACCCGAGCAACACGAGGCTCGTACGGCACTTCGGCGGCGCCCGAGCTTTGAGCTTTATTCTTTGTTGGAGCAATCCGAGAATTTGCTAGGAGGGCTCGTAGGCGGTGATTCTCGCGCCATAGGTCTTGGTGTTAGAGTAAGAGGAGCGATCTCTTGCATGTTATTTTCCTGTGCGATTTCTTCTACATCATTGCGCAGCACAGATCCGACGGTGACAGCAGGCGGGCGGTCGCCTTGGCTACGAGTCCAAGGCCTGGGTCGGGCTTCGGATGCCTCGGGGATGTCCCCAGGATGACTGGTCCCCGAAGTATAACAGGCGAAGATTTGCATCTTGCCGCTAGGCCCCTGCATCACTTGTTGTCTGGGAGTATTGTCAGGGACAATCAAATGATTTAAAATTGACCCCTTTCGGTGAGGCAACTCACGTGAAACCGTAGCTTCAATACCATTGTCAAAATGGCAGAATTGACGTCGATAAGGCGGGGCAAAACGGGCCTTAGGCTGATTTGGAGCAGCCTTAGGCAAAGATTTAAGGACGACCTCCGGCTCAGGTCGAGGTTGGGGTCTTGACCCGAAGAGCCTACGTCGAGGATGTAGACGTTTGGACTTCGGAACGGTTGTCTTCGGCAACCACACTTGTTTCATGACCGGGGCAGAGGGTTTGGCTCCTTGTCCCCGGTCGGCGCGAGAGTCCGTTGTCCGGGGCTCTCGGCGTGGCTTCGCTTGGATGGGGAGCTTGCCCCCGGTTGGCAAGTGACATAATAGAGATGGTTGACCAACGCGCCGACCGACCATGAGAATTTCTGGTGTGGCAGGTACCTGCGCTTGTCGAGGCTTTTGTGACGGAACCATTGATTGGTCCGACTGAGATGAGTGGACTAAGGGCTGTCCCCTTGCCCGAGCTGCCTCTTTCCGAGCTGCCATTCGGCCAGGGCCTCCAATCTTCACATTAGGGGGCTGCCCCCTCTCCTTTGTTGCTATGACCACTTGTCGGCCGGACTTCTTCGAGTGGGCGGAAGATTTCTTCCCCCGAATAGGAGCGGTGGCCACGGGTTTAGACTTAACCCGGTCATATTTATCCAGCTGCCCCAAAATGGCAAACCTGTTGGCTAAGGGAAAGGCAGTAAGTTGAGGCCTCTGACGCCTCCCTCCACTCGTCTTGATAGGGGCGCGGACTAGCGTGGCACACCGGGTCTTCCAGTCCCAATGCACCCTCATGGGGCCCACCGCGACACACTGATTTGAGCTGGCTCGGGGTTTAGGCTTCTCGACTTTAACCTGCTGGGATGTTGATCCAGGGCAGGCTGAAGTTTGGTTGATGACGAGGGCCACCTGCGGAGGCGTCGATTGCTTCGCCTCTTCGATGGCTGGGGCCGCCACTGATGCGATCCACTGTTGAGGAGTTGATTTAATCCCCTGGTATGTGCCGAACGAGACCATGATGGGCTCGGTGCCGACGGCTTGGCTCCGGAGTGATTCGCGAGAAGATAACTCGAGTTGGTTGTCATTTCGCCTGTAATAAACAACATAAGCTTTGTTAGATGTAGAGAGTTTATTAGAAGGCAGTGAATGTGCATTTTCTTAGTTTGCCATGGCGGAGAGATGAAGGGAAAGAGAGCTCCCACTGGGCGTGCCAATTTGTGAAACCTCGATTTTCATTTCATTTTAAACGTGTTTAAAAGTATCATCATTTTTTATATTGAAATATCATACCCGAATTTTCTAGTAAAATAGGTGATAGACCATAAAAAATACTAGATAGTCCGGGTGATATTAAAAGAGTATAGAACCGAGGTTATCGGGTTCTGTGAAAATATTTTGATTTTTGACCTCTCCCCGTCGGATGGTGCGAATATCCGACGTTAATTACATCGAGCAACGACTCGAAGACCCTTGATTAACCACCATAGCAACCTGTTTGTTAGAAGATGCACATCCATATAAAATAAATACACAATGGGCGATAGCCCTATGGGCTCGATGAGATGCAACCATGTTGATTTAAGATGTGGTTGATGTTGATTTTAACTTGGTTTGGATTTATTTCCAGATTTGATATCATCTGTAGTTGAGTTTGTTTTTATGTTTGGACTTATGCTTGGTTTATGTTCAATTTGAATATTTTATCTCCCTTTTGGGATACTGATGAGTAAGCCACAATTAAATTGATTTAAATATTTCAGATTTTTGATGTTATCATTCTCATGATGTATGTTGATTTTGGTATGTTTTGATTTTAATCTTGATTTGATTTGTTTTTAGTGTTGATTGGCTCATTTGAGTTATGTTTTGATTTTTGTTCTTTGAGTTTCATTTAGTTTTGTAATCTGATGATGATTTTTTTTTTAATGTTTAAGAACTGTTTTTTGATGAATTTTTAAATGTTTTGAATTTTGTTTATTTAATTCTCTTTGAAGTTATTTAATTATCACTTGTTTAGAAATTTAATTTCATAGATTAAGTGATTTTTTTAAATGACTTTACAGATTGGTTAGATCTGATCTTTTATTTTCCAGATTTAATGAAATCATTTTTTTATATTTATTTTGTTTTGTTTATTTAATTTTGGGTTTGCATCCCATCCGGTCCATTGGGTTAACATCCGGTGCCCAGTTCAAACATATACATCGACACTTGAATCACATTTCATTCCATTCCATGTCGGAATACATCAAGTCGGTACGTGGGACTAAGTACGAAAATGGCGGTTTCCTTCCCTCAAGGTGTATTTCCATAGGATCAAAGATAAGAAATCGGCATTATGACGGCATGCCGACCCATCCTTGATCGAATGGAATTTACCACCAATATGGCTAAGTCTTTTGACTCACCACACTGAGGGAAGGATCCGTCGACAACGGGAGCCGGCCCGTGCCTACGTCCAGGATGCGACATGCCGGGTCGGGCCCGGGTTAGCCGTCCAAGGTGGAGCGTCCAGTGGTGGACTAACTCCTTATTAAATTTGGCATTTTGCATTTCAGATTTGTTTAAGTTTATTTTTTATGTCCAAGGCCCATCGAGCTGCTATCATGTCATTCATGACCCTGCTGGTCAGCTTCATGTTCTTGTGAGCCCGGCTGATCCGGCTTGCATTTCCTTGAGCATGTTTGGCATATTTGCACCTTGAACTTCACTCTGTCCTCCTTGTCTTTCAAATAGGGAATTGAGGGCCCGCCCGAGTAGTCTCGGTCCGTCCGGCGGATTCCGAGAATCTCAAAGCGTCGACCCTAAAAGGAAGGGATCCAGGTCTGTTTTTTTTAAGGTCTGAAAAAAAGGCGAGGTTGTTTGAGGTCATTGGGCTGACCGAGGAGATCGCATATGGAGGATCTTCGAGCCGTTTTAAAGACCGAGTTTTGGGTCCGACCGAGGGTTCATATGTGGGCTGTTTGGGATTGGATTTAAGGGTCAATTAAGGGTCCGGCGAGGCTTAGGCAAATGGGCCAGGCGGGGGGACCGAACAAGGAGCGATTCAAGCTCATTTTTGATGTCTCGGCGGGACTTGTGTAAGGGGGATTGTGGACCCTATAGGACCTGTTTTAAAGGGTCGGATAGGTGCTGGCTTTTAATGGACCGAGGCTTGAAAAGGGGACCAACATGGGTCACATCGAGATTGATGAAGGGATGAACTGTGGGCCGAAATGTGGGTCGAACAGGCCTAAAAGAAAAGAGATCTAAGGGAGAATGGAAGGAGAAAAGAGGGGGAATAGGAATGAGGAAAGGTGCAACCGATGAGGCCTTTTCTTACCTTTTTTTCTTCTTCTTTTCTTCCTTTTCTTGGTGTGACAGCAGGGGACAGACTTCCCCCTTCTCTTCCTTGCTTTTTCTTCTTCTCTTTGACTCCTTCTTGGGCTGCCAACGCTGGTACGCAGGAACCTGGAAGGCTGAGACAGCTTCCCTTCTTCTCCTCTTTCTCTATTCTCTCTCCTCGAAGCTGGCAGCGGCTGGAACAGGAGCCTGTACGTACGTCCCCCTTTTTTGACCTTGATGGGATGCTTTTATAAGGGAAGGAGGGTCCTGCAGCTACGTGGGAGGTAGTTGGGGTCAAGAGTTATCTCCACCGAGAGATAAAATTAGGTGGAGAAGAAATAGGAGTGATTTATTATTTTCCAAGCATTTTCAGCGCGAATTTCCCATTTTTTTAGGTGGTGGACCCCATCCTAACAGAATCCAGCGTAAAGAGATGGACGTGGGAAGCTTCTGGATATTTTCTGAGATTTTTCTGGATTATCTCCGAATTTCTGAAGTTTATCCAACAACTTTCTGGATTATTCAGTAGAAAAATACCCAAAAAAGGCAGAGAAAAATAGTTTTCGAGCTCAAAAAATGTGGAAATGTCAGAAATTATTCCAAGGTCTTCAAAAAAATAATATCGGGCATGAAAAATTATTTTTGACCCAATATTGGATTTTCTGGAGAGAGAAAAGTGATTTTCTGTATTTTTTGAAGAAAATTCCAAAAAATGTGGAATTTACAGAAAATTGATTTTGTATATTTTATGTGAATTTTCAATGAATTTTGGGTGGTGAATTGTATTTTTCTTGAAATTTTGAATATTTATCCCTATTTTCAGAATAAAAAATAGGATAAATATTATTTCTTTGAAAAGTGAGCCCAATAGACCAATACGTTCAAATTGGGCCAGAATTGCAAGGGAATGGAGATTTATCAAGGAAAGATCAATGAATAATTGGACTCCAAATGATTTTCTTGATTTTCAACTGAGATGGAAGGAAAAAAAAAATAGTAAAAGTTTATTTTTTTCTTGTGGAGAAATTTCGGTGTTCACAGAGAGTCAACAATGGGTCTTCATAGCGGATGTGCGGTGGGACCCACATGGGCCGGTCGATTGGTTTGGTTGACTCTAACTTCGAGAGATGGGCCTGCTGCACCGTTCTGTCCCGCATCAGGAGGTTAATACATTCAGGATTAGAGAACATGTATGGATGATACACAAGTAGCTGTGTCATGGTTAGACAGACTTCATTGGGATCGGCATTAACTTTGGAACATTATATTAATTTTTATTTTTATGCTACTTTCTATTCACAAATGATTACTAGTTTTAAGGGCATCAAAGTAAAATTTTTAAAATTAGTGTTTAAAATATTCATATTTTGTAAATTGAGATTTCTTTAAACTTTACATCATGTACCTGACAGCCAATGAGCTCCTCAAGCCACCCTCTTTAAAGCTACCTATCATGTCGACAACACCCATCTGCATTGTGCGAACTATTGCCCTGTTCCCACCTCCCCATACAGCCCTGTCCAGCCACAGCTCTACAACTGCTTTTCCATGCGAGGTACCCCCCCTCCCCGCCCCGTCTTCATATGCCTTCTCACATTCCCCAATCCAGAAACACGCTGTGTACCCTGGGCCACGTTGTCGGCCACCCAATGCTCAACACACTACACCCATCTCCTACTGTTCATGCTCAGCCAGCACTGCCTGCACCCCCATCACGTGGCCCAACTCCCCCTCCCCTTCTGCACATACCACCATTCTGCCACTGCCATCTCCCCGCACCAACATCCACCACTGCTGCTTCTGTGTACCACCTTTCCATCACCACTGTCAAGCTCCTATCCCAATCTGTATGAATGTGAATGGTAACTGACTATCTGATTTTCTGACCTGTTTGTGAAGTTAACAAACAGCTATAGGATAGTTTGATAGCTCCCAGTGACTTAACAATATTGGTAAAGGATAACCTGTTAGTTTAACTGATACACAAATAGATGCATCTCAAACTGAACCTGCTATCCAATAGTTGTATCCATTAATTTAAATGTATCATCAGATGACCCATATTCTAAGGAAACCCAATAGTCAGCACTCAATTTATATCAAAGCTAAAAGATCATTAATACTGCCATTTTATTTGTTTTATTTTTTTTATCTTGCGTTAAACATTTTATGTTGAAGATGAAACGCAGAACTATCTTTAGTTTTATGAGTACCTTTTGTAAATGTTTGTAATGCATAATTTTTTGTGCTTTAATTTTCGTCACTTTAGTTTTTTTTATTATTCCTTAGTGGATAGCACAAAGCAGTTTGCAGATTTACCTGTTCTTAATTATTAATGAATAACAAGTGTATATATCTTTTACGTATAGGATGCATATACAGATAGTGTCACTATCTTACTGGTTGACATCCCTACTGCTCAGCAGGTTACCCATGCCACTGCCTACCTTACCTGTTATCTCCGTCAGTCTTTTCCCAGCCTCTGCCACCTGTGATTGCCCCCCTGCCCTGCTCCCCTAGCAAGATGCAGGGCACTTTGTCTTCCCCATGCAAGTTGGCTCATAGCGAGGTTGTAGATTGTCAACTGCAGTGACTAGTCCAGGTGAGCTGCCCCCCCAGGGAACCAAACCTGTATGTTACTGCAGATTCAACTGGTTCAGGCCTGTTTAGTTGGTTCAGCTGGTCAATTCTGATATAGAGTGGCCAAAATTTGGGTCTAGATGAGTCAGAAGCTGTCTTCTTTGGAAGATCAAATTGCTGGTTAGTCTGGTACTTACATGTTTCGAGGGGCCTTTTCTCTTCTTCCCACATCATGGAGTTTATGATTTGGGTAGGGGTGCAAACGAGTTGAGGTGGGCCAAGTAGCATATTGTTCAAGCTTGGCTTTGTTTATTTTACATGAGTTTAAGTTTGAGCTCCAACTTTTACCAGTATGTTGAACCCTTGTTCATGCTTGATTCATTGTTTAATTGAGCTGAGATCAAGCTCGAGCTCGAATAGCAGCTCGATCAAGTTCCGTCCACATTCAAGCTTAAACTTGATCAAACTTTTTTATAAAACTTTAAACCAATTAAAAGTCATTTGTGAAACTCCAACTTTATCTCATATATAAAATGCATTGTAAGTTTAAGCTCAAATCAAGTTTTATTTTGACTTCTTTTATATATTTAAGTGACAATATATAACTAATAATACTTTTAATTTATTTTTTTAAATAAATATTTAATCAGGTATTTAATTGAGCTAATCGCGAGTTTATCGAGTCGAGCAAGAGTATGTTCAAGCTCGGCTTGTTTAATTTATTGAGTTTTATTATTTTTAATAAATGAACCAAGTTGAGTTTTTATCGAGTGGAGTTTCGAGCTACTTGTTTGTCTTGGTTCGTTTGCACCCTTAGATTTGAGGCATAACTGGCCACTTTGGATTTCCCTTGGATATAGGTGAGTCCCGTCCCTCGTCATTCTTGATCCACAAGAATTCTTGACATAGTATCACCATTAACTGTATTATCCTTTTCAGGGTAAGAGCAACCAAGAAATACCTGAAGACCCTGTTTGCTTTGGATCAAGCTTGTAATATGCCATTTTATTCTAGATGGTCAAGAATAGCTACTTTGTTACACAGGATGAGCTATGCCTAGAAAAATGATGCCATCTTTGTAGATTTATAGGCCAAGTAGTTCATGCAAAAGGATGGAACTCAGGTTTCTCAAATAATGCAAAAAATGATTTGATATATCAAATTCTTTTTCTGCAATCAGGGATTAAGTGATCTCAACTTGTGCAGAGTGCAGGAGTAGGTTATTCTGTTTGTAACTACCTATATTAAATTAAATTTCGGAACCAATTTAAATTTTGTGGCTTAATAACATCTGTAATTTAGACAAGATGTCTATGAACTTTTTGAAAGGATATTGCACTTTATCTAGCTGTTTTCTTACAAGGCTATAAATAGATAATTTTGTGTAGCTTTTTCTTTTTATTTTCATATTGGTTGAAACCTTTTCAATTATTACTAACAGGTCAGTGAAGCAAGAAGCTTGGACAGGGATTCTGTAGAGATTGGTTTGACTTTTGCTGGATTTGTGGTAAATAGAATTTAGCAGTCTCTGCTTTTTACTCGTTCTGCACAAATGATGGAACAATGGTTGCTATTTGATTGGAATATCATTGAAAGATATTAACTTAATCACTCAAATGTTTTCCTTTTGTATTGATTACGCAATATGATGTGTTTTTCTTTTCCAGGTATTTAACTGTCCAATCAGGTCGGATTCTGGTTCTGTTCTATCTGAGTTGAAAAGATCTTCACATGATTTGGTAGGTATACTATTTATTTTTTACATGTATCTTTTTCTATTAGGTTAATGTTAGTCCATAGTGCTCATTTACTTAACAGCGGCAACAGTTGCAATGCCAATGACCACAGGTCCATAATAGCTTCAGAATTTTGTTATTTATTTATTTTGCTGCATACAGAATTATTGTTGGCTATTCTGATAATTTTTTCTCGGGAGAAACATTAGTTACCTGACCCAACTTGTTAAAGGTCCATTCATGTTCTCATTTTAATGGCAGTTCTATTCTTTAGGAACAGCTGATCTGGTTCAACTAGATGAACCAGCTAGATTGCCCAATCCTGACAGTGGATCAACTGATCCTGGCATAGAATTAGCCAAATCCTAGCAGGAATCACCCTGAAGTTTCTAATATACTGAAGCATTAGGTTGGCCATGGTTGATTTTGCAACACTGTTTGTATATGACTGTTTTAGTCTTATGCTCTACATACTATTGCCCATGGAATAGATTGAGAAATTTACCTGCAAGGAGAGAATGGAGAGAGGGAAGGTGATGCATTTCTGACCTGATCGTTTGTAGGGAAGACATACTTGAGAAGATTCCACGTAACCAGGTTGGACTTGATCCACATCGACATCAAAATTGTAATATTTTTAGTATTAGGACTTTATTACATGTTTAAGTTAAGAGTTTCAGAATAACATTAGGGGTTTAAAAATATATATTAGAGTCAAAATATATATAGGATAATTTTAGTTTTAAAATAGTATAAGGGCTTAAATGTAAGAAGAAAAACTATTATAGTCTTTGATGTGGGACAGAGCGGCGGAACCTATTATCACACATCCAATCGACCGAGTCAACTGACTGAATCCCTTGGATCCCCAACATGCTTCTGCTACACCTTGAAAATGTAATGCCAGACAAGTCCATTCAAACAACACTTGTCCCACCACCAATCAATCAAACTGATGTGTACTGTTGTGCAGCATAGAACCAATCAAAATGATGCCAAGCATAGCCGAATTGAATTTAAACCAAACTATAAAATTTGTCGAACATGTTGAAACCATATCCAATCCAGTTGAGTTGTTGTGTCAGTGTCCACATTTTTTTTACTTGTAAAATGGTAAATTTTACTCGTGAAAAAGGTTGTTTATGTATCTTTTTATGACTTGAACTGATTTAATACAATGTATTTTAATATCTTGAAATATGTGCATCACATTTGAACTCAAACCAACTTGATTTAATGAATTAAATGCCTTGGTATTCGCAAGTTAGTCACGATTCAACCTTTCAGAGCCTCAATAACCAATGAAGTTGATGCATTCAGCACTGCATATGCCAAGTGGGATATTGCTAACCCAACGCTCAAACACTGTTACCTGGACCGGGCATTTCGACTACAGGAGGAGGGAGATGTAAAGGGTGGTGTCAAGTCTTGGAGGTTATGTTGGAGGTGCCGGTGGCATTGTGCAGCTATGGTGAAGCAGCTAACCAGCCTTCCCGATGGTAGAGGGAGCGGCGGAGGGCTCTTACAGCATGTTGGACCTACTTTAGTGGCTGGTGTGGTGGGCCATGAAGGAGGTTCTCAAAGGGCACAATGGCGCCATTGGAGTGCAAAAGGGGGGATTGAGAGGCAGCTGATGGGGGTGGCTTTAGAGGATGGTGGATTGCACAGGGGAGGGAGAACCAAGGGTGTCGTGGGATGCGGTAAGGTGTCAAAGTAGGTGGGAGCGGGCTTCAGCTGGTAACAGGGGGTGCACAAAGGAGGGGATGAAGATTATGAAGGAAGAAGTAGGCCGGGAAGATAGAAGAGGAGCTGATAGGAAGAAGAAGATGAACAGTGGAGGGGGAGGGGGAAGGAGCATGGGATGGAGAAGAGAAAAGGGCGAGGGAGGGAAGGAGACAGAAGAGGAGCATGGAAGAAGAGCTAAGGTATAGTAGAAGCCGGGTTAAATGTTGTACAACTAGCGAACTGCCCTAAACTAGCTTGAACTAGGTCTAAAATGGCTGAATCGGCCCTCAACCGGGTTTGAGGAGGCTTATACATGGTTCACAAGATTGGAATCAAGAGCTGGATCGGCCAGTGCTAATCCAAACTGATTCTATGAGAAGAATCCCAATCCAGAATTGGTCTGGATCGAGAATTTTTTTATGTTTTTTTCAAAAGATTTGTAAAAATTATGATAAATTTTAAAAAATATATAAGTTATTAAAAAAATTTAAAAAATAAAAGTAACATCTAACACACTTTCATGTGACTATCACTCTTGAACTGATTCTGTAACTTACGATCTCTCGGGACTTGGCCCATATTTTATCCGATGAAAGGGTGATTCTCACGATCCAGGCTGTTTCTTCTAGAATCAATCTTGGATTGATGGTTCAGGTGGTGTCCATTACAAGAATCAGTTGATTCCAATTCTGATCGGTCGATGTTGCGAGCTATGACACCTACATAGTCACCTCTCAGGGTAACTGATTCCCCCCTCCTTAAATTTTAAGGCCAACCGGCCGGGGGGTCCATGGGGTAGATAAGGTGGATGGAGAAGAGGGGAGGAGAGAAAAGAGGGGACTACTTACCTTCAAAAGAGGTTTTTTGAGCTTGTTGGAGTTGTAGGTGAGACTGGAGGGACCATTGGAGGGGATCCTTATAATCGGGAGGGTGCTGTTGTGAGGGAGGGGAATCAGGGTAGGGGAAAGAGGATCACCTGATTTTCTCTCTTATTAGGGGGGGAATCAGGTCTGGATTTCATAACTTCTAGTCTCCTAGAGAATCGACTTTCTCGATTTGAACCAGGAGAATGTCAATCCAAGACTGATTTTCACTATATAGGTCTATTCCTCAAGGAATCGATCTTGGTTCGGTGATTTAGGTGGTGGAGATCAATGTGGGTTAATCCGATCGAAGAATTGACCAATTCTGATCTGATCAACCACTTGTGCGAACTATATAGGCTTGAATCGGTTTGAGTCAGAGTGAATTGGCCAAGACTGGTCCGCAACCGAATCGAGCCAATGTGAACCTGCTTTGAAACTGGTTCAAACTAACTGGACTATTTCTGTCCACCAATCGAATTAGCTTGAGCTGGCATTGACTTATGCCCCCTCGAGACCCTGAGAAACCGGGGGGGGGGGGGTAATGGCCATTTCTGGCTGGAATTGGGGTTGCAAGGTTTGTTTGGGTGGGGATCACATGAGGGAGGGGGTCTTGTGGCTGTTGATGGCCCTAGAATCTGATGGCACCATTATGGCTCTAATGGCTCATGGGCTTGGCTGCATCAGACGAGAGGTGTGTGGGGTACCCTGGAGCAGATCTTGATGTGTGTAGGCTGCTTTGTAGGTGTTGTAGGACAAAGATGTTCGGGTGATGATGTCTCTACTCGTGGCATTCAGAAATTGGGGAGGTACATGAGACTTCAACGAGGGGGTCTACAGTGATGGTGGATCTCTGGAAGGGTGAAGGAAGGTTAGGGTGGAGGGAAAGGAGGGTTCGATGGTGCTAGCGGTGACTTGGTAACAGAGGGGACTCGGGTGAATTCGGAGAAGTGGATGGGTGTGGGAAGATGCTAAGAAGCTGGGGTTCTTCTGAAGATGGTGGAAGGAGGAGGTGAAGACGTTTGCTCCAAAGGGGGATGCCAAGTTTTGGTAGCTTGGGGAGGGGGTCCAAATGGAATCGTATGATCTAGATGCGAGAGGGAAAGAGAAGGAAGACATGTATTCATTATTCTTATAAACAGATAACAAGATATGTGCAGTGAAGGCAAGTTGGAAGTCATTTGCGGACGAGGATATGTATCGACATACCAACCAAGTCATGGGTCAATGTTCCCGAAGTGGAAATAGATTGAACGATGAGGAAGAAGACATGATCTATGAAGGGACTTAAGTGAATCAGAAGAAGCAGATAGGTGTGGGAAGATGCTAAGAAGTTGGGATTCTTTGGAAGACGGCGTAAGGTGGATGCGAAGATGTTGCTCCGAAGGGGGATGAGAGAGAAAAGGGGAACGAAGACATGTTTTCATTATTCTTATAAACAGATGGCATAATACATGCAGTAAAGGAGCCAGAAGTCATTTGTTGATGAAGACATACATTCGCTTACCATCTTAAAGGATCACTACAGCCATCATATTGCTTCAGATCCTAGTGCAACAACAATCACAAGCTCCCTCTCACATGATCCTCACCCGAAAAAGCCCTAAAAGCCCAATTCATACTAGAAATGGCCATAACCCCTCTCCGGTTTCTCAGGGTCTTGAGGGGGCATAAGTTGATGATAGTTCAGACCAGTTCAGTCTATGGACAAACTCGGTCCTACTTGGTTCAAACCCGGTCTAGTTGGTTCAAGCCAACTTCTAACCAGTTTAAGGCCGGTTCACGTTGGCTCAATCTAGTTTAAGGCCAGTCTTTCTCGGTTCGCTCTGGCTTAAGTCAGTTTAGACCTTTTCATACATGGTTGAGGGCCGGTTCAGATCCATACATGGAAATGGAAGAGGATCAAACAATAAACAAGAGTAGATCCATGATTTTACAAGAGATAGATGACTTAGGAGTAGGTCTTGTGAATCTTGTAATCACACACCACGACAAAGACAAACTATAATCACGACGACAATGAAGAATTTACGGATATGTAAGGAGGAGAATGAGTGGGCAACATTAAGATGGTTCTTTAGTAGCATATTGAAAAATGCTACGAAGTGGCCATATTACGAAACAGTGATCGACACTATATGGATGTTGGTAGGGGAGTGCTTGAATTGACGTCGAAGGAAATGTATAACACTTATTTTTTCATATAGGTGGAAGATATTAAATAATGTATCATATATGCATGGATCCCCAATTCATATCATCCTTCATCTATAATCATAACTTAATCCTTAACTTCTCATTACATTTCTCTGGAGTTTAATACAGTAGAGAAGTCATCTTACCCAAATAATACTTTTACTGACATGGTCAAGTTGAATTGTTGGAGTGCTCTTTCAAATAAGAGGAAAGGGGGGAAGGCTGAGAAGATGTTAGAGAGTGGAAACTTTTGGCAAGTTATAATGAAAACGTTTTATATAGTGTCAGCCGTAGTCAAAGTTCTTAGAATAGTAGATGGGGATAAGATGACATACATGGGTTATTTTCGTAATACACTTGAGCGGGCAAAGAAAGAAATCACAAAGACGGTGTTGGATTTCAACAAGTGATGAGATATTATTGACCATTGGTGAAAGTGAATATTGTATCTTCTAATACGTGTAATTGGTTCATTTTTTTGTCATTAAGTCAATTATGTAAATATTACATTTAGTTCTTTATTGACATATATATGTTGCCATATTATTTTTTAAATTCTACATATTGTTATAAATTTTATTCAAGGAATCCGATGACCTTTTAGAGGGTGTGAAATTGGTATTCTATAAAAGATGAAGGCATGGATTTGGACGAGATCTTTGATGAGCAAGACATGTTGCATTGCAAGTTTGGGTCAATGATCAAGACGGATTGGACAAACTTGGGTTTAACTTAGATGATCAAGAATAGACTGGAGGAGAACTTGACAACGGACCTTTAGTCGAGGAATTCTAGATTCCACTTTTACTAGTGTTGGCACTGAAAATTTTTATTATCTATTGGGTGAGATTAAATATAATTCAATTTTCATCAATTAAGGACTTAATGGATCCTTAACAAGGTCCAGATCCTACTTGAAGTACTAATGGCCATAATTAAGAGATGAAATGATGAGATTGATGTCAAATCCAATGGTCAAGATCATTTTCTCACTTGATTTATGGATCCTTAACTTATTGGGTCCTTATTGGGAATCGAATTCTACTTCAATAATATGCCGTCATGATTTAGTAATGGAAATAAGATCCAATGGATGAGACCTTATCATGACTTAGGTTATGGACCCTACTCTTGTCGGATCTTTAATAGGATATGGATCTTACATAAGTTATGATCAATTTATATTTAAGTTATGATCAATATACACCATTGGATTGTGATGCATGTTGATATCTTAGGTCAAGAGGACAAACTGGCACAGGAAACTTGGTCAAGGAGGCTGCCATGACCTCCCTACAAAAGAGGAGGCTTTCCACTGGATTCTCCCCCACTCTCTGCACGGTGCCATACTTGACTAGGTCAGCAACTGCCAGTCAAGGATGTTAAAAGATATCCATCGGGAGACTCTTGGAAATTAGGAGATCATGCGCCCACTTTTTTCTACGTTTCTCTCTCACTCCTTCGTCCCTTGTAAAAAGCAGTTCTCATGAGGTTATTGATAGAGGTCTCCCCAGTTTCTTCAACCTTTTCTGTTGCTGCCGACTTGCAGAGCAAAGAAAAAAGAAGGAGAAGCAGCCATCGGCCAGCCTCCCCCCTGTTGCATACTCTCAAGGAAGGCTAAGGTGAAGGGGAAATGATGGAGAGATGGGCTACACCCTCTTTCCCCGTGCTACTGCCCACGTAGGAGGAGAAAAGGAAATGATGAAAGAGGAGGAAAAGCATGTCATGATCCCCTCCACATTGCTTGCTGCCCATGCTACCGAGATGGTCCTGATGCTCGTGAAAAAAAAAGAGTGCCATTTCTACTTACTGCAGCACCTGTTGCTACCACCAAGGATGAAGAAGATGGAGATGAGAATGGAGAGAACCCATCGGTTTCACCCAGATGCTCTTCCTACCACCCCTCCTGATACTCTTATTTCTGCGGCTCCCCATCTCCTCCATGCAGCTGCACCTATAGGAGATGAAGAAGAGGGGTTGAAACCCATCTTGCTGCAGGTGACCTGCTGCTACCCTCTGCCCAAGGAGGGGGATCCAAGGGCTGTTGCACTCCTTTGTTGTCATCACCTCCTTTTCCTTCTATCCCCTGCATCAGAAAGAGATGCTGCTGCAGTGGCATTACAGGTTGCTATGCACTCATGGGGGGAAGAGGTAGATGCCAAGAATTGCCGAGTCTTGGATCTTGGCTTCGTCTCGGGGGGGGGGGGGGAGGAAGAGAAGAGATCTCTGAGAGAGATCGGATCTTGGATTCTTAGATCAACATGTATATATGTATATAACATAACATAATATCTTATAAAAATGAGAATACATCAATGAACTTGCATAAAAATATTTAACACATTTGCACATCAAATGTGTTAATGAACAATTGCAAAGTACTTTCAATATTAACATGATGATCTTTGTGTTTCTAAAAGATTTAAACTTTTATATAATCTTATTCAAATACTAATATGGTATTAAGAACATTTTTTATGTTATTGTTATTGATTGTTTATTACAAATTGATAGTCAAATATTTATGAAACTGAATTGATATAATTTGTTTATTATATAAGATATAATCTTTGTACAATAAATTGATGATTAATATCCAAATCTAAAATTTGAATTTATTAAGTGCATTATTTAACCTAGGTTATAATTGAATGTGTATGTTTATGTATTCATGATTAATATCCAAATCTAAAATTTGAATAAATTAAGTGCTTTATTTGACTTAGTGATGGGGACTCGGTCCGGTCCATTTTGGGGTTTATTTACGTTTACGCCCTTTTGGACTTCATTGTAAATATTTGAAGTTTGTTTTAGTCTTTTTCTTTAATTTAGGTTCTTACGAGGACATGTATGTAAATAGTCATTTAGAGTGTCTTATTTGTAATAGGCTCCTCTATTTAAGAGGGCACATTGTTGGAATGAAGAGAGAGAGAGAGTTTTAGTTTAATTTCTGGAACCCTAGAGGGGCTGCCCCTTGTGCAGGGGCGCTGCCCCGTTCTCCCTCACCCCCTCCACGGTGGAGGTCGTCCAGCTCCAACTCCGGTGAGGACCGGTCTCCTTCGCGACCCTCCGACGAGAGTGCCTTCTCCTTCTCCTCCGTCCAGCGGCCTCCGAGCCATTCATTCCCCTTTCCCCTTCACCGGTTCGAGTTAGAGCCCCATCGACACCGTTCACCTCCGTCTCCGTCCATTTCGACGTCTCCGACGACATCAACCACCTCCGCCCTTCCACCCCCACCTCCGGCGATCCCTGGAGTACCCCCATCCATCCCTTCTGCTGTTTGCGCAACCCCCCCTGTTGAAACTGCGCAACCCCTCGGCGGACCCCTCCCGGAAGTCAGACGCGGCGAAGACGGAGAAGGAAGGAGGAGAAGAAGATGAGGGGGAGATAGGGGAGGTCGGACCACCTCCTAGGGCCCCTCAGCTCCTCCTGTCGACCCCCAGCTGCCGGCGAAGGTAGCACAACATCGGCGAGCTAATTGGCTTCCGCCAGTCCTTCCTCCCTGCTCGGAAACCCCCCCCCGGTGTCATTGAAGATCTTCGGCCCTCACCCCTACTCCGGCGAGGTCGTCCTCGGCGATGGAGTCCTCCGGCACCCCCTCCCTCCGTCGACAACTCCGGCGACGGCGGCTTCCGTCGGTTCCTCCTCCGCCCCCTCTGCCGCGGACGGGCCCGCGCGAAGACACGGCTCCGAAAGCCCTCGCCCGCGCGAGGCGCCGACGACGACACCCTCCCCCAACGGGGTACGCGGCGGCCGGCGCGCCGGCCACGTCTCCCGCCGCCGCGGCCACCCACGGGCGGCCATGATCCCCCTCGGCCCCGCCGTGTTAACTGGCGCTGGCCGAGTCGGCGCCGGTTCGTCTTCGCCGGCTGGCTCGGCGACGGTTCGCCTGCCAACGAGCCAAGCCGCCGGTCTAGCGTCCAGACCGGGTCCGACTGCCGGTTCACGCCCAGTTTAGGTTGGTTCAAGGCCGGTTCGGCCCGGTTCGACGGTCCAAAACCTGGTTCAGGGCCTAAACCGTCCGGTTCACCTAGTTTTGGGCCGGTTCAGGCTGGTTCAAGCTATTTTGGGGCCGGTTCAGGCCCGTTTTGCGCGGTTCGGGCATGATTCGACATATTTTGGGCTCGTTTTGACCGGTTTAAGCCCGGTTTTGCTTTTATTTCATGCATTTTAGGTATTTTGAGCCTCTTGAAGGCCTGCTGCAGCACCACGTCGCTGGTCAGTCTTGCCTCGTCCCGCATCAAATGGTATCAGAGCCTGAGATCGGCCCATTCTCATGAGCCGACTCCTGGGATGCTTCCGATGAAGTGTGGCGCTTGGTGGAACGTGACGGCAACATTTGAAGACAAATCAAAACTCGAGGACGAGTTTTCTCCTGGTAGAGGAGAATGATGGGGACCCGGTCCAGTCCATTTTGGGGTTTATTTACGTTTACGTCCTTTTGGGCTTCATTGTAAGTATTTGAAGTTTGTTGTAGCCTTTTCCTTTAATTTGGGTCCTTACGAGGACATGTATGTAAATAGTCATTTAGGGTGTCTTATTGGTAATAGGCTCCTCTATTTAAGAGGGCACATTGTTGGAATGAAGAGAGAGAGTTTTAGTTCAATTTTTGGAACCCTAGAGGGGCTGCCCCTTGTGCAGGGGCGCTGCCCCGTTCTCCTTCACCCCCTCCACGATGGAGGTCGTCCAGCTCCAACTCCGGTGAGGACCGGTCTCCTTCGCGACCCTCCGACGAGAGTGCCTTCTCCTTCTCCTCCGTCCAGCGGCCTCCGAGCCATTCATTCCCCTTTCCCCCTTCACCGGTTCGAGTTAGAGCCCCATCGACACCGTTCACCTCCGTCTCCGTCCATTTCGACGTCTCCGACGACATCATCAACCACCTCTGCCCTTCCACCCCCACCTCCGGCGATCCCTGGAGTACCCCCATCCATCCCTTATGCTGTTTGCGCAACCCCCCGGCGGACCCCTCCCGGAAGTCAGACGCGGCGAAGACGGAGAAGGAAGGAGGAGAAGAAGATGAGGGGAAGATAGGGGAGGTCGGACCACCTCCTAGGGCCCCTCGGCTCCTCATGTCGACCCCCAGCTGCCGGCGAAGGCAGACAGCATCGGCGAGCTAACCGGCTTTTGCCGGTCCTTCCTCCCCGCTCGGAAACCCCACCCCCCCGGCGTCGTTGGAGATCTTCGGTCCTCACCCCTACTTCGGCGAGGTCGTCCTCGGCGATGGAGTCCTCCGGCACCCCCTCCCTCCGTCGACAGCTCCGGCGACGGCGGCTTTCGCCGGTTCCTCCTCCGCCCCCTCCGCCGCGGATGGGCCCACGCGAAGACACCGCTTCGGAAGCCCTCGCCCTTGCGAGGCACCGACGACAACACCCTCCCCCGATGGGGTACGCGGCGGCCGGCCGCATCTCCCTCCACCTCGGCCACCCACGGGCGGCCACAATCCCCCTCGGCCCCACTGTGTTAAGTGGCGCCGGCCGAGCCGGCGCCGGTTCGTCTTCGCTAGCCGGCCCGGCGACGATTCGCCCGCCAACGAGTCAAGCCGCCGGTCTAGCGTCCAGACCGGGTCCGACCGCCGGTTCACGCCCGCTTTAGGGTCAGTTCAGGGCCGGTTCGGCCCGGTTCGACGGTCCAGAACTCGGTTCAGGGCCTAAACTGGCCAGTTCACCTAGTTTTGGGCCGGTTCAGGCTGGTTCAAGCTATTTTGGGGTCGGTTCAGGCCCGTTTCGCGCGGTTCGGGCATGATTCGACATAATTTGGGCCCGTTTTGACCAGTTTAAGCCCGGTTTTGCTTTTATTTCATGCATTTTAGGTATTTTGAGCCTCTTGAAGGCCTGCTGCAGCGCCACGTCGCCGGTCAGTCTCGCCTCGTCCTACATCACTTTGGTTATAAATGAATGTGTATGTTTATGTATTCATATATTTAAATGTGATTTCATTTATGTACTTATATATGGATAGGTATATATTTAATTTGAGAAATAATTAATATTAACAAACTTGATGTGTGTGAGAGAGAAGAGAGTTAGAATAGATCTTCATAAAATTTAAGCATATAACATATATTTTATGTTTATGAATCTTATATTTATGTAATAGTTTAAGTGATAGTGAAATATATTAATATGTTTACACTAGTCCAGGTGTGTGAGATATTGGTGATCTCGTTTCTCAGCTCCTCAACGAAGTCAAAAATCTCGCGAGATTTTGGCATGATGACTTTCCATGGTAGCTGCCACCTATCCAGGAAGGCGAGGTTGCCGATGCTTTATCCTCTTCCCCTTCTACTATTGATGGTTTCTTCCAAAGTTGCCATCTTTGTCTTGTCCATCTTATGGTCTTGGCACTCATGGAAGAAGAGGTAGATAGAGACTTCCCCTGTTGCTGTTCCCACCAATGCCACAAATACATCATAATCATAGTGAAACTAAAATAAGATGATTAAGAGGCCAGCTTATTAAATTAGGTTTTTTTATAATGGTAGACGGACACTGGGGCAAGCTCTTGGCTTGTATCGATGTTGGACAGATAGATAGGCAAGTCTCCCATTCTATACCGATCCTTTCTTCTCTAAGTTGGGACTAACCAACTCCATCTACTAAGGGAGGGAGGGTGATCTCACTAATTTAAGGGGGGGAGTTATGTCGCCATGTTATACCAACCCTTAGATTAAGTGAGGATACTAAGAAAGGATATATCATGTATCCAGTGCATGATATATCATGTCAGTTTGGGTGAGATCATGGTTATATGTAATTGCATGTACCCCCATGATTATATGAATGGCATTTATATCTTTATGTACTTATGTCTTTGGTCGGGGAACATTACATAACCTTCATGAATCATATGGAATGAAAACATAAGAAGAAGATCTTAAAACATTAAATGTGAAATTAATGATCTCAAGATGCTAATTTTTATATTCAGACAATTTAAGTACATTAAACTATAGTTCGAATGTGTGGATATCTATGATTGACCCTAGGTTTCATTTTCCAAGCTCCTAAGTCCAGATCTCCTAAAAACCTAGAGATGGACAACCCCAAATTTTGAAAATATGCCAAGTCCTAGGCCCCAGTTGTGTGGACTTTTACATGTCTTCAGTCCAAGACACATAATGATTAAGGGTTTGCTGATGGGATAACCCACATATCAAGTACCGAAATAGGGATGATGTATGTCATGATCGGGTCTTAAACCAGATTTCTGACATGATGGATTTCAGATCTGAGAATATCGTATGTCCGTATAGAACTTGATGTTAAGAATGAGGGATTGCCATGATCCTAAGTAACCCAACAATTAACCAAGTCTTACTGACCCCAACATGAGGGATAGTCAGAATAAGGACCTCTAGATATGCTAAGGTATAGGCCTCAATCCTTAGAGATGTTCTGAATCAGATTTTGACATATTTTGGATCCATAAAATTTCTAAGTGTAATTTCAAGATTTAAAATGAATTCATATTGTATCCTAAGTCCAATGCACGTAATGAAAACACTTAGAACATAATAAATGAAATAATAATGGACATGTTTCAGTCAGATGACATAAAAATCTGATTTCACTAAATCTAAAATGTTAAGACTTAGATAAAAAATGGAATTGAAGTAAGATAACGATCATAACTTCAGCATGAATTAAATTCGAAACATACTTTTAATAGACTTTGGAATTAATAAACTCTACCATTCAAAATATGTCCAATGTCAAGCATATGAATCAAAAGAGTGAAATACATGATAACTAGAATTCGACGTCACTAAGTTTGAGATGTTAATACTTAAATAAAAATGCTGAATTAAAATGAAAATCATATGATTAAAATACATAACACATGATGAAAGATGATCGGAATCATGTCATTTTGACCTTGGATCCATATTAACTTAAAACATATCTTGATGCTAAGACTTTGATTTAATAGTTAAATCTGCATAGAACATGCTAATATGTTATGAATCCACCGAGGAGCATGCCTTTGAGATGTTGAAACTTTAAAAATGAAATATAAATCAAATTCAAATCAAACTTAATGTATTAAATTTGCATTTCATTGAATTTATGGGGTTGTAGCTCTCACATGTATTTATGTTTTGTGGATATATGTTTTTTCTGTTGTGAGTTGCTTACGGCAGTTAGTGAAGAGTATTCGAGAATCTCGATGTTATTAACATTGGAAAATCACACCTTTTGATGGAGAGAGATTCAAAGATATTCTAATGAATCCCAAATCTTGTTATATTTCTATTTTTATGTATATCATGTATTTTGATTAATACTCTGTTGAACCAAAAAGAAAAAAAAAAAGAGGACGGGGGAGCCGCGCGGCGAACACACGTGGCAGACGTGCGCGCACACGACTGCCCGTGCCCACCCGGTCAAACTGGTGTCTCCTGGTCAAACCGTGGGAAGGCTAAAAAAATAGAAGAAAAGGAGGGCCGCGTCGACCACACGGGCCGACGGGCCACACGCGTATGGCGCGCACGCGCGCGTGGCCGCGAGTGCGCTCCCTCTGGTCAAAACAGCCACCGCCGGTCAAACAGGGGCAAAAAAAGGGAAAAAAAGAAAAGAGGGGAGACCCGGTCAAAACCGGCCTCCCCACGTTTTACATGACCAGGTGGTGCTCCCACTACCTACATATGGTCACCCCTAGGTGACCTTACCCCTACTTTGACCCCCGGTCAAACAGAAGCATAAAAGAGGGAGAAATGAGAGTAATCTCACCCCGGATCTGGTCACCTCCCCACTATTGCGAAAATGGAGATAATGGGGGTGATTTTTGTGACCATTTTACTCATTCAAGATCTCCTATAAATACCCTTCAATGGCCATACGTGAAAGAGGTTGGAGAGTGTTGGGGGAAGAGGTTGGCATTTGGTAAGAAAGAGAGTTGAGAAGAGAGAGAAGCTCTGAGTTCTCACTCCTTAGAAGGTAAGAAATATCTCAGTTTTGTGCTAACTTTCCATAAAAAGGGGCTAGTTTTGCGCTACCTTTCCATAAAAGGGGCTCAAAATAGTGAACTATTTTGGATAGGAAAAAGCCAACTCAACTTCGGTCTAGTCGAAATGTTGCCGAAATTAAGTGGTTTTGCGCTACCTTTTCATTAAAAAGGGCCAAAAAATAGCTTGCTATTTTGGATAAAAATATAAAACCCAAATCGGTAAAGCCGAAATGCCGGTCAAACCGAACGGGGATTCAAATAGAAAACCCAAATCGGTAAAACAAAAATGCCGGTCAAACCGAACGGGAATTTTAAACGAAAACCTAAATCGGTAAAGTCGAAATACTGGTCAAACCGAACGGGAGATCAAGATGAAAACCCAAATCGGTAAAGTCGAAATGCTGGTCAAACTGAACGGTAATTCAAATAGAAAACCCAAATCGGTAAAACCGAAATGCCGGTCAAACTGAACGGGAATTCTAAACGAAAACCCAAATCGTTAAAGCCGAAATGTCGGTCAAACCGAACGGGAAATCAATAGAAAACCCAAATCGTAAAATCGAAATGTCGGTCAAACCGAACGAAAAATCAAGGTGAAAACCCAAGTCGGTAAAGCCAAAATATCGATCAAACCGAACTGGAAATCAAGATGAAAACCCAAATCGGTAAAGCCGAAATGCCGGTCAAACCGAACGGGAATTCAAATAGAAAACCCAAATCGGTAAAGCCAAAATGCCGGTCAAACCGAACGGGAATTCAAATAGAAAACCCAAATCGGTAAAGCCGAAATGCCGGTCAAACCGAACGGGAAATCAAGATGAAAACCCAAATCGGTAAAGTCGAAATGCCGGTCAAACCGAACGGGAATTCAAATAGAAAACCCAAATCGGTAAAGCCGAAATGCCGGTTAAACCGAACGGGAAATTAAGATGAAAACCCAAATCGGTAAAGTCGAAATGCCGGTCAAACCGAACGGGAATTTAAATAGAAAACCCAAATCGGTAAAGCCGAAATGCCGGTCAAACCGAACGGGAAATCAAGATGAAAACCCAATTCGGTAAAGCCGAAATGCCGGTCAAACCGAACGAGAATTCTAAATGAAAACCCTGATCGGTAAAACCGAAATGCCGACGAAACCGAACAAGCTCCAGAAATGCTGCATATCAATCAAGCCATCCTTGGATATATAAATAAAATCTGGTTCGGTAAAGCCGAAATGTCGGAAAAGTTGAAACTCAGATCGGTAAAGCCGAAATGTCGGCAAAACCAAATAAGCTCTTGAAATGCCGCATATCAAATGCAATCATGCCATTCTTGGATATATGAAGAAAATTTGGTTCAGTAAGGCCGAAATGTCGGAAAAGCTGAAACTCGAATCGGTAAAGCCAAAATGTCAGCAAAACCGAAGAAGCTTCAGAAATGCTGCATATCAAATGCAATCAAGTCATTCTTGGATATATGAAGAAAATTTGGTTCAGTAAAATTGAAATACCGGCAAAGTCGAAACCCAAATCGGTAAAAGCCGAAGTGCTGGCCAAATCAAACAAACTTTGAAACTTTGACATGTGTTGAGGAACAAAGGCTCGAATGCCCCCTCATTTATTGTACTTCCATGTACTCAAATCGACAGGAAATAAATTCAAGTTTGATTGACCTGATGTGCCATTACAAGGATGACATATAATTCCCATGGACTTTGTGAGGTGGATAAAAATTAAATAAGTCATTTAAATAATTTTAAATTTTAATCAAATAATCAAATTTGATTAAATCAAATCAAATATTAACTTATTTATTGACAAAAATGCCAATATAATTAAATTAAATCCATGTCATAAAATCATACATAAACAAATAACCACAAATGGTTACAAAACATGTTAAGTTTGATTCCAACTTAACCATGAAAATTTAAATTAAACCAAGTGGATAGTGCTACTTAATTAAATAAGTATGCATAACAAAATACAAATTAAATAAATGATCAAAACGTTAATAAAATGTTAACATAATCCAATCAAAATTATGTCATTAAATAATGCATAAAAAACGTCAACCAATGACTACAAAAACAAGTTATGTTGGATTAAAATCAACCATGAAAAATTAAAGTGACCAATATTATTAAGAATAAATCTTAATAATAATAAGAAATTCACTTAAATCAAGCAAAAAATGCTAACAAACACACCCAAAAATGGAAATTAATTCCTACAAAAAAATAAAAAAAGAGAACTTAAAATTGTCTAAGTCAACAAATGACCAAAGACATAAACAAAACAAATAAAATCAAATCTTAAACCAAGGAGAAAATCAATGAACCCAAACTTAAAGGTTTGAATTAAGTTCAACCAAATTTCATCTCATGAGGCCATGGGGATATGTCTTCCAGCTTTGTGTTTATGTGGATGAATGACTTCGGTTCAATAGGTTGTTGTGACGGTTAATCAAGGGCTTTCGAGTGTTTGCTCGATGTAATTAACACCGGAATATCGCAAGCCCGGTGGAGAGAGGTCAAATTTTATTTTCAAAGAACTCATAAAACCTCACAAATCAAATTTGTGGTTCAGATCATCTAAGTGGTGGGTGATACCCACGTCGACACTTAGCAAATTTGTGGAACCATCGGTGTTCCTATAAGATAATACCACATCAAATTAATTAATACTTTTATGAATATCACATATTTTCATAGTAGTCAATGCTAGCCCCACGGAAGAAAAAGAATTTCAAAAAGGAATTCTAATCCGAACAAATTTTTCTTTTTTCTTTTAAAAGATGAGAAAAACGAGGTTTCAACAAATGGCACGCCCGGTGGGACATCTCTCTCCCTTCACCTTTCCGTTACAACAACTTAGTGAAGTCATAAATCTGCCAAATTCTTATATAACTTTTCATCCCTTTAGTCTGTCTTTGTTCTTTCAGGAAGGAAGACTCAAAGCACCAAGTAATAGAAAGGGAGACGAAGATCTTCTCGGAAGACTACGTCATCAACTGCGACAGGGGGGCATCTTGATGTACCCTTGACGTGTAGGGCATTCCCCTCAGTTATCTGGCGATCGGACCATCTCGGGGTGGATCAAGGATCGCGGGATCGGAATCGGAATCGGGATCGGTGGGTACCGATCCGATCCGGATCGGATCGGATTAGACCGATTCCAACCGATTCAATGGAAAAAAATCGATCCAGAATCGGTAAGAAAAAAAAAAAGAAAAAAAAGAAAAAAAACTGATCCGATTCCGATTCCGATCCGATTCCGGACCGATTCCGGCCGATTCGGACCGATCCGACTAGAATAGCAAAAAAAGAAAAAAAACGATCCGATTCCGATTCCGATTCCGATTCCGGACCGATTCCGCGGAATTCATGCCGGAATCGGTCCTTCCGCATGGAATCTCCGATCCGATTCCAGAATCGGTCGGAATCGGTCCGATTCCACCGATTCCGTAAACAATGGGGTGGATCTTGCCTCCCTAACAACTAAAGACTCAACCTTGAGTCCTTATGAAGCATTCAACACCACCATTAAGGCAATGGAGCCCATGCTCCCCATCCTTACCAAGGTGGATGTGGTGCCGACATCGGTGCTTGTAACTGTCGACCAAGTGTCAATTGTCCATGCACAATCTAAAAGGGCCCAACCAAACTTTAAGCCTGCAAGGCCAACCTTGCAACATGTTCATCCCACGAAGGAGTTTGATGAAGTCAAACCCGTTATCGGGTCATACGCCAGCATGGCACGTCGAACAAGGAGGAACTCCTCGACATTAAAAAAAATGATGACTTATCATTGGTCCAACTGCTCATGGCAAGAAACAAATCCCATGCCCGTTTGGTTATTACACAGATCTAAAGGTCTATTTTGTGATGACACCTTGGCTAAGGAATCATTTCCTGAAGATGAAGACCGGTTGGTTTCCACATTGATCAAAAGTCACTATCGGGCATTTCAAGCCCACAATGCCAACTTTGTAAGGGACATCACACTACCACTTTCCAACAGGTTTGCCCCGTTGGAGAGAACTAAGGAAGATAGATCCGTTATCGAGTCCCATGTCACTACTACTCTCCAGGTGAGGAAGAACTCCTCGGCCTTTAAAAAGACCAAGATGGACTCGGTACGAGTCCGACAAGCTAAGGCGGAGAACAAATCTCCTAACCACCCTGTTGTCTCAATGGGTCCATCACAGGCCCATTATGCAAGGACGACTCAGTAAGGAAACCACTCCCTGAAGAAGACGACCGGTCGGTATCCGAATCGACCAAAAGTCATTAAGGAGAGTGTAGAAAGAAGCTCTCCTGTCTCCTGAACTATCTTTCTGACTGGGGGCAAATCATGTGCCCAGAGGGCATCAACCGTTCGCGGGGAACCACTCCCCAAAATTCAAGCAAGTCTGGGTTCCAAAAACCCAAGTGCATCACATGGTTGCGAAATCAACCACCTCGGTGTACACCGAGCTGTTCAAAGGGGGAACCACTCCCCAAAATTCAAGCAAATATGGGTTTCCAAAACCCAAGCACATCACATTGTTGCTGATGCACCTCAATCAACAACGGGTCATGGATTGGTCCGACCCTGAAATCAACCACCTCGGTTTATGGGTTAAAGAATCACTTCTTTAAACCTACCGCCACCACAAAAAAACAACAACCCCAGGGGGTGTCCGTTTTCGAACGCCTTTCCTTCTCAGAAGAGCCTGTGGCAAAAATGCCACACCGGGGGCACGTGGCAAGATGACAATCTTCGCGTGCTACACGTTAAGTTCCAATAACCGGTCCGAGAATGTTAGGGAGGCTTCGAGACAGCCAGCCCAAATAGGTCCGGTTACACAACAACATGCAGCTTTGGCACAACAAAATCTTCTAGTTGATCTTTTTCAACAAGAAGAGCAAGGGGAAACACGTCATCAAGACCCCATGTGAAAGCCGAAGCCACACCTCCCATGCTATGGAGAGAAAATCAAGAGCTTAGGGCCGTTGTCATGAGTATGGAAGGGTTGCAGTCTCAACCTACACCACAACCTGGGCTAGTTGACATACATGAGGTCACCCAAGGGAGGCGTCTGGAACAACTAACACTCCCTCAACCAAATCAACAACTTGCTCCTCGGTTCCAAAACAACCCTAAAGGCAATGTTAACAACCAGGAGCAAAGCATATTGACGGACTACCTTGCAGTTGCTCATAAAATGATGATCAAGCAAATTGTGGATGCCAAGTTGGCAGAACATGACGATGGTATGACGACTATGGACTTGTATCGGACTCCCTACCGCGTCCACCGTCAGTTCAAATGGCTACATCAGAGGTGACAAAAGTCCCAAAATGTCTTAGATTTGATGGACGGGGGTCACCTAAAGAACATCTAGCAATGTGTCTGACATTACTTTTGCATCATTGCATACTCGGCCACTGTATTGTATTCTTTGTTGAAAAAATATCCTGTCAAAAAAGATCCTAATCCAAGCATTAAGACATTAACATATTACTACAACAATAAGTAAAACGATACTAAAGACTTAAAATTATACCAGCAGCGTAAATATCGTGGTGAAGTGTCTTACCCTATCTGGTATCTATAATCTTTCACCATTTTTTGTAGCTCCTTGGATGCTTCTCTTTGATCTTCATTTTGGCATTGTCCATGGCATCATATAAATACCCTATTTGGTTTTTATCATTGGAGTTAACCAATCTCAACACTTATACAAGAAGTTTTATGATTGACAGGTAGTATTGCATCTTTTCCCACCACTTGTTGTTCTCAATAAGGCTCTATATATTCAACTAAGTCTCATACTAGTCAATTATGGCTTGTGTTATATATCTATGTACTCTTACTAAACTGTAGAGATTATAAACCTCTTCAAATCAGTTCTATATTTACAGAGACTCTCTAAGGAAAAGAATTGTGTAGCAAATTTGGTTGGACCGGGTTGAATCAAATGATGACTAGCAGTGTGTTCTTTGATAATGGAGAGCAACTTGCGGTGCCTATAAATGAAAGATGTAATAAGTTGTTATTGACTTACCAAAGACCTCACTTTCTTCTTTCCCAATGTAGTTCAAGAATAAGTCAATTAAGTATACAACATATGGCACCCAAAACAAATGATTTTTTAGCTCCATTACTTTCTTGCTTGCAGCTTTGTATAAAGTCTCATTATTAGTGACAAATTGTACAATGTTCTCTCCAATCTCCTGGACAACACTGTTCTTCAGACCAAACAAGTAACTTGTGTTCTTCACCTGGCCCAAGAAGATGGTGCCTTTAGGATAAGGAAGTTGGTAAGGAACTTCCTTGTGATTCCCATCTAACACATCATAGTGCAATATCTTTCCTTTCAAATGAATTTGACTTCTTGTCGTAAATGTATTAGGATGTGAGGACTTTGAACCCTAGTCCTGTCTCATAAATGGCATCTGCCATTATTTGAAAATACAGACTACTCGCTTCATGAGCTGGGAGACCTACATGAAGGAAGATGATCACCATTATTAATGCTTATTCGAAAAATATAAGATACATATTTCAAAAAACTTTATGTTCATATACCTGAATGTAGAAAGTATTTACAGATATGCTTGACTGCTTTATTTGAAGCTCTTATAGTAGCCTTCACTCCCTTAAGTGCATGTCTGATAGTCCTTTGCCCCTGTCACTTTGCCCATGCATGGTGATGTTCGTTGGTCAAACTGACTACGATCGACAGAACTCACTATCCCGGGCTTGTGTAGGGCAAACACCTTGTACATCTAATCATGGGGCACTGGCACCCAAACCTCTTACTCCCTTTCTTCTTTCCTCATCCCTTTTAGCTTGAACCCTACTAGCATGTTTGGCTCTCCTCATCTTTGTCTCCTCATCATCTAAAGTGAAGAATCAACATATACCTGTGCTTGTCCTTTTCTCTTCTTATTCTTTCCCGACATGAGATCAGTGTCTCTTCGTCTTAACAACTTATCATGAAGATCTTGTCTTTTCCTAATTTTAACATTTATCTGTGATGCTCTTTTAGTTAAATATACTTTCATTTATTCCCTAAACTTAGTCGGGACTTTATCACACTTCTTCACACTATCACCCCTACTAGCTATAAGTTGTTTGAGGTGGTCTAAACCTCCATTCATGTCTTTTTGTCACTACTAACATCCCCTTCTCTTCTTTTCAACATCCAATAAATGACCATGTTGACATTCAATGTCGCGATGTGTAGCGGCACTTTGATTTTGCTCAGCATCCAATATTGTATTTACATCCAAATAGAATAAATTAAAAATAGTAAGTAATATGAAAGTCATGTTTCAGGGGTGAAAAAATTAGAAAACCACCCTTAAAGAGGTGCCTCTCGATTGCCACCCCTTTGGGGGTGACTATAGGTACCCCTTTGGGGTGACTATGCTCAATCACCCCTTCGGAATGGTGATTGTCAATCCCCTTCAGCGATGAGAAAGGCACCCCCGAAGTGGTGCCCCTAACAACCACCCCTCCGGGGGTGATTGTAGCTCTGTCAAATGCAACCCCTCAAGGGTGCTTTTCTCAGCCCTGAAGGAGACAATCACTCTTCGAGGGTGACTGCAAGAGTGACTTATGCCTTCGGGGGAGCCCCCTAAGGAGTGGGGAAAGGGGGCATAGGAAGGGGAGAGAAAATTACCTTTTGAGGGGGGATAGTAGTGAAAAGTAAGGAATGCCAGAGGGGAGTCCTATAGGGGTGGGGGCTAGAATAAGGGGGAGATCAGTTTGACATCAATCTGAAATCAAGTCTCAGATCGAGATCTAATTTTAGACATTTATGGATTTTGGGTTGACTGATTCCCAATTCAGTATGGTAGAATCGGTCGATCTAGGACCGAGCTTATTGATTTCGAACAAGCTAGTCGGAAGTCCATACCGGATGGGTAGTTCGGGTGAGAATCAGATAGGTAATAGTAGATCCAATTCGAGAATCGGTCGATCTTGATCTTGATCTACCGATTCTGTGAACCATAAGTTCCATCTAATGTCCCTCTGTCCAGTAGTAGGCTCTTCATTAGGCATTTTATCTGTATATATATCAAAATTAATTAAAATTTTGAATCAAACTTTAAAAAATTTAATAGTTATTATCAAGGGGGTGATCTCCCTTCCTTTCAAAGGTGAGAACAAGTCACCCCTTCTCACCCTTGACAGGGTGAATAGTTGACCACCCTTTTGGAGGTGACTACAGAAAGGGTGATCACTACAGTTATTTGAGGTGCTCGCCTCAATTGCCTAGGCAGTTAAGGTTGGAGAGGCGTTGGCAAAACATCTCGCCTTGCCCTAAAACGTCTTGCCCACCTAAGTAAAAGGAATCTGGTCAAATATGATCCATTTCTTAACTTAATTATGATATTTAATTTTTTGTTATTGATTTTCACTCTTATTAAGCTATTATGCAATGTTATGTTTGATTTTTACTCTACTCTTATTAGTTGTTACGATATTATTTTTGTTATTGATTTTCTTTTGTTGTTATAATATTGTTTATTGATGGTTACAATACATAGTTATTAAAATGATGTATTTATTTTAATATTACATGTATTTTTTTAGATTTATTTTAACTATTTATATTAGATATATGTATTATTAAAATAAAATAATTAAATAATATAAAAGACCTTTGGGCACCCGAGATGAGGTGCTAAGTCTCTCGCTTTGGATGCCTCATGCCTCAGATAACATAGGTGCTCACCCATTCAGGGATGAGAACAGCTCACTCCCAAAGCGGTGGATAGTTGGTCACCCGGGGGGGGGATTGATACTTTCCTGGGCTGGATCGGCTGAAGTGGTCATCAGAAGGGAGCCCTATACAAGAAGGGGGGGGGCACAAGAAGGAAGAATCGAGACGGGGGAGGATGGGGGGAGATTGGACCGAAATCAGAACTACTGAAGGCCCAATTCCGGAACTTATCAATGTTATGGGGAATCGGCCAATTCCTGGATTGATCTAGGATAATCAGGCGATCCGGTAGCAATCTGCTCGATTACCGCAGAACTTGGTTTTGGATCGGTTGTTTCAAAGGAAATCGAATTGGCAAGGGTCAATCCAATCTAAGAGTCAGCCAATCCTGATCCGGATCGGCCGATTCTACAAATCATGATCTACGTTATATGTAGGATACCAGCTTCAGTTAAACTGATCCCCTTGTGTCATCCTAGATCCCAGAATTATTGCATTTACTTCGTATATCTACAATTATATAACACAAACTAGTTATGAAATTTGCCTTCACTATTCCTGGCTTTAGCAGGGTTTTTTAGGTCCCAAAATTACCATGTTGTATTATTTTTGTTGTCATTGTAAGTTACGGGATTATATTTGTTGCTCCTTGTTCATCTAATCTACCGTGGCCTTCTGGTGACGTGGACGTTGGGCAGATAAAAGGTTATCACCTTCGAGGTCTTGGTTGGGGCACACCAATTAGGCTCTCGTGTTGGGTTGCTTCATTCAAGTAGTTGGCTTGTTTTTCATTTTAAATCATTTCCACTGAGTCACTGACCCTCATTACACTGCTCATCTAGTATATGTGGAACAAGCGTCACCAAGTCTTATAGTTAAGGTGGTGTTAAAAATCTAGGTCATTTCCAATTTTGTTATTGGACAAAAGTGCGATACAATGAATGAGGTATATCGGTTGATCAACTGATTTCGTGTAAGAATTTAAAAAGGTTTGGTCACTCAAGGAAGCCACTAGTTGAGGTATAATAAGATTTCTTTTTCGAAACAAACATATAGATGAGGTACTGTTAAGTCCTATGTCATTTCCAAATTGTTAAACAAACATATAAGATACAAAATTCATATTTCACCGTGTCAAAATTTTAGTTTCTTTAAAACAGCGTTTATGTTATTTTATAAATATAGGTGATGATTACTGGTGATCAAGCTCTCACTGCATGCCATGTGGCTAGTCAAGTTCACATTATCGCAAAGCCAGCTCTGATCCTAGTTATAGTGAAGACCGGAGGAACATTTGAGTGGATATCACCCGATGAAACAGAGAGAATTCCCTTCAGGTAAAGCCTTACTGTTGGCAATTGAATTATCATCAAAGAAAGATTTTTTATTTTGCTGGCTATTCTCATCTAAGAACTATGATCTTTCCTATCTTAGAATTTGCTTTTTTTTCCTTGGTACTGGGTGCTTGTAATGAGCACGGTTACATTGCTTCAATGATTTTGCTAATAGCCATGTGAATGCAGTGACAAGGAAGTTGGAGTTCTCTCCGAATCGTATGATCTTTGCATAGGTGGCGATTGTTTTGAAATGTTAGATAGAGCGTCAGCTATTTTGCAGGTTATTCCTTATGTGAAGGTAAGACTCCAATGCTATTTATTTTTATTTTCTAATTAATGCATAGGGTGCTTGCAGAATCATTTTTAGAATGAATGTGGTTTCAGGTGTTTGCTCGGGTTGCTCCTGAGCAAAAGGAGCTGATAATGACAACTTTTAAAATGGTGGGGAGGATGACGTTGATGTGTGGGGATGGAACAAATGATGTGGGCGCCCTAAAGCAGGTAATTGTTATGTTGTTGTACACGTTTTATACTTTTAGTTTACAAAGGAAACAAGTTCTAGTAGAAGGTAGGTTTAGAGACTTCATACTGCAGAATGGGGCTTTTAGGCTCAGTAAAGTTAATGTTTCCAGGGTGATGTTGAGGTGTTACCATCTACATTTTTTTTTTGGCAACTATGAATTTAATGCCAGTGAACCTTCAGAGCCTTATGTATTCTGTACACTTGAATTTAGCAAGCTAGGGGGATGTGGTATTGGTGGTTCTGATGAAATCTGTTGAAGAAATTTTACCAGAAGCATGACAACTAGTTGATTTTTTGCAGGCTCATGTTGGAGTTGCTCTCCTGAATGCTGTACCACCTGCTCAACCAGGTGAGTCGTCTTCCCAGTCCAAATCTGACATGAAATCAGTAAAACCAAAGAAGTCAAAACCTACAGCAGAATCTTCAAATGGGTTACCTAGCAGCTCGGGAACTACAAGTAATCGCCATATGGCTGCAGCAGAGAAGCAGCGACAGAAACTGAAAAAAATGTTGGATGAGATGAATGAAGAGGGTGATGGACGGGCCCCACCTATTGTAAAGCTTGGTGATGCCTCCATGGCTTCTCCCTTTACAGCAAAGCATGCATCTGTTGGGCCAACGCTTGATGTAATTCGTCAGGGCAGGAGCACTTTAGTAACTACTCTCCAAATGTTCAAGATTCTTGGACTCAACTGTCTCGCAACAGCTTATGTTCTTAGTGTCATGTACTTGGACGGCGTCAAACTTGGAGACGTGCAAGCAACGATAAGTGGTGTATTCACAGCTGCATTCTTCCTCTTTATCTCTCATGCACGGCCCCTGGAGACACTGTCAGCTGCGAGGCCTCACCCAAATATATTTTGTGCTTATGTTTTTCTCTCACTGATCGGGCAGTTTGGAATTCACATATGTTTTCTGATTTCAGCTGTTAATTTAGCTGGAAAGTACATGCCAGAGGAATGCATAGAGCCAGATTCTGATTTCCATCCCAACCTAGTCAACACAGTATCATATATGGTGAATATGATGATTCAGGTGGCTACCTTCGCCGTGAATTACATGGGCCATCCGTTCAACCAAAGTGTATCTGAAAACAAACCCTTCAAGTATGCTTTGCTAGCAGCGGTTGTGTTCTTTACCGTTATAACCTCAGATTTGTTCAGGGATCTCAATGACTGGTTGAAACTGGTCCCACTACCAGAGGGGATGAGAGGCAAGTTGATGCTGTGGGCTGGTCTAATGTATGTAGGATGTTATGGATGGGAGAGACTCTTGAGATGGGCCTTCCCTGGCCGTATGCCAGCATGGAAGAGTCGACAAAGGCAGGTAACTATTCTCGAGAAAAAGAAATTGTGATACATAGAGGTAGCCAGAGAATACAAATAGGTACTGCTTGAAGGATTAAGTGGAAGATGGACTATCGTGGCACGTAATGAACAAGGTATGACCATCCGTGGCCTGCTGTTACAGGTGCCTTTTAGCGCAGTGGCTGCACATACTTTTGATCGATTAGACCAGCATAATATTTGGCATCAAACGACGTCATCGCTTTACCCTTTTTTTCTCTTTTTGTTATCTTGTTCTCAATCAATCCTTTTTCACATCCTCTTCCATTGCGAATTTGTCATGGCTATAAAAGTACTTTTCCTGCTACATTATGTGAAGAATCTTATTCAATTGGAATTTTTAAATTATGTCAGTATACTTGGGTCTTTCTTTTTGTTACTATGTAAGAGCTGGAAGTACGCTAGTTTGCAGTGTCTTCCATCTGAGTGAGTGTAGACCCCGGCTCATGAAAATATGCCGAAACAAATAGTGAATTGACCTTACGGAAAAGTCGTCGAAGTTGATTGGTTTTAACCTTCATCGCTAATTCCTTGGTTTTTTTTATCGGCGTAATTCATGTTTCAAAGAATTTATCCTGTGTAAGCGTATTTTTTGTATGTTAGCCCATGCCTGGGACAGAATACTTTTCATTTAAGGCCTCTCAAATTTCATTCTCTCTTCTTACTGCATTATGAGTGTGGGTCCGCATTATGGTTACATGAAACAAGCGATTGCCATTTTTTTGGAATGTCTGCACTTTGTTTGAAGAACTAAGTAGGGCTTTTTACATTTAAATCTCCAAGATTAACATTATTTTTGTTTTCGTTAGATCAGTGTCAAAAATTATTTAGACATTACAGGGTATAATTTTGGAAATTTCATTTAGTTACCTGGATTGAGGAGCGATAGCCGATATGTGAATGTAGATGTATCCAAGGATAGGCGATTGCATCTTACGATCCCCGCTGTTGTTTCCCTTAATCTGTTGTCGTCGCTGGGCAACGGCCATGCTTCAAGAAATTAGAGTTATCTACGTCCGGTGCATTTTTTGTTTTTAGTGAGATGTATCAATTTTAGTAATTAGAGTCATATTATGATTTGACTTAGTTTTGAGTTACATAAGTAGAAGTCTTGTTTGATTAGGAGTCAAATTCAAGTGGGAGTTGAATTTAGGTATAAGTTAGGTAAGTTCGATTAGAACTTAGATTTAAGCCAATTTAAGATTGATCTTATAATGTTATTTGGATTGCTTTGTCTTATACTATAAATTAGATGTATTCTTTTCTTAATTGAGCAGTGTTTTTCTTCTGATGGATGTCAAAACTATTTTTTCTCTTTTCCTTTCCAATGGATATTAAAACCCCGATTCTACTATCTTTCACCAGTTATTCTGTGTGTATTATTATTTTTGATGTAATCAAGCAAGTCGCTCCTACAATGTCATCATCCATTGATTATTTGATAGTTAGAGAGTTGATTTCCATTACTGGTGGCCTACTTAACTGGTAGGGCTTAACATCTATATTGGTACATTTATATGCACTAGGTAAGGCCATGTTTGCTAATTATATTTAACACGTTTTATCACTATCAATTTAATTTTGAAATTGATAGTGATAGAAATCATCACTAGGTTTTTGGTTATCGCTCTATGACAAATTGCAAAGCCTTGTAAGATTGTCTGGCTTATATTGCCATAGGGGTGCAAACAAACCGATACACTCACAAATAGTTTGATACTCTGCTCAATAAATAAACTAGGCTCGTTTCGAGAAAAACTCAACTCGTCTCATTTACCATGTCAAACGAGAAAATTTGAACAAGGAAAAAGAGCATGATTCATAAATGAAAAGCTTAAGTAGTAGGCCCCTATTCAACTTGATACAATTTACAAGTAACTTGATTAAATAGTTGATCAATTACTCAGTTAAATATTTATTTAGAATTTTAAATTATAAGCATGCATAATAATATGATATCAATTATCATTTTTAAATAAAGTAAAATTTAATTTGGTTTGAGTTTAAACTTAGATAGAGCTTTATTTGTAAACTTAGATTGAACTCAACTTGGAGCTTCCTAAACAAGATTGCATTGAGCTTGAACTCAAGTTTGAATTGATCTTGAGTTAAGTTCCTATTTGAGATCAAGCTCAAACTCAGCTTGATTAGATGGACAAGTAGCTCAACAAGTCAAATTTGAACATAACAAGTTTTTAACAAGCCAAGCTTGAACACTGGTCAAGCTTCTTCATTGAGACTCGAGCTTGAGTAGAAATAAACAAGTTGTGTTCAAGTAACATACTAATCACCTCGACTCACACGCTTATTTAGCAATCTATTAACTTCATATTCTTTAAGTACTTCCTATTTGATACGACTACAAACGTTCAAGGTGAAGGTTATTATAGTCGAAGACTAGAAATGTTTGCTGTGTCGTCTCTCTTGGTCTTGTAAATGAGATGGAGAATCGGTTCACATTAATATAAGATCATGAATTCTTGTCATAAGTTATATTGATATAGAAATTTATAAGTTAACTAATCAAATTTACTTTAAATATCCGACTCAAGAACGAGAAATAAATTAACCTAACTTTTGATGAAATTTTAATGGACCCGTGTATATCACCAAGCAGAGTTTGGTTTATTATTAGAGACTATATCTATGTATCACTTGACTATGTCATTGATTTTACCTGTGTAAATGGAGCAACAAACTTATTGTGCTTCAATTGTTAGATATCCTTCTTGTAGACACGCCAAATTTGCCTAATTCAGAGCATAAAACTCATGTTTTATAGGGTAACATGTGTGATTAACATTAGAATAATGTCGGGTCTTTTAATGTTGATTTGGAGCTTCGCCAAACGAAATCGGATGTTTTCTGAAGTTTTTCGCACAAAGCCGTAATTTTCGAGTGAAAGCCACATGTAATTCGTGTAAACACGGAAATTGGCTAAATGACCAATGCCTAATGATCATGCATTTAAGGTTATGGTCAGATTCATACCCCGGACAAGTTTTGTTGCATACCGTGCCTTTCCGGTTTGCCGTCGGAGTCATTTTGACCAGTATCAGATCTTCTGCTCACTGTCCTAACTTCCAGAAAAAATTCTTAAGTTTTTGAGGGTGTGATGGCTGATCCAATGCTATACAGAGCTTATTCAGCCTGTTATCTTTCCAATGCAACAAACGGCGTTGAATTCCGAGTTCGGGAGTGTTCGCAATGGCTCCCGAAAGAAGGACGTGCAAAACAGTCCCATGCGCCCGGGTCCTTGGTCACATGCGCCCAGAACCCAGGGCACGTGCCCATGCGCCCTACCCCTGAGGCACGTGACCTTGTGCCCTGACTTGAGGGCACATGCGCCCTACCCTTGAGGCACGAGGAAACCAATTTTTCACCGGGACTCTACCGCTGAACGGATCGGACCAGATAAGACCGAAAATTTCAAAAAGATGCCATTCGCCCTCACTGGGAGGCACATGCGCCCCTCAGTGGGGCACATGCGCCCTGCACCAGGGTGCATGCGCCCTGGGGTAGGGCGCAAGGAGACCTATTTTTTAGCCTTGATAAGATCAGTTGTTCTCCTATAAATAAACTCAGATTCTGGTCGTTCCAAAGGCATGTGCACGACCTCTCAGGCATCTCAAGAGGTCCAAGATCCCTCCTGCATCCATTTTGTAATTTTTAGAGAAAGAATTTTTAGAGAGAGAGAAGTCGGTTCAAGAGAGAGGAAGGTTGGTCTACAGGTGATCTGTCAGGTCTCTCTTCTTCGGCCTCTACAGCAGCGTGTGGACGTCTGTTGCCCAAGCTCTCTTCATCAAAGTTCTTCCTCTCCAAGTCTTCTTCAGTTTACAATCGAAGGCACTTGATTCTTAGGTCAGGGCTGGTCATGACAAGCGCAGAAGCAAAATCACGCCTGGCAGATCCTGGACTGCTGCTCGGCTTTTTCGACAACCCAGATTTGGCCATATCTCTCTCTATTCTACTAAGAATCTTTCTGTTATTCTTCCTATCTCTTTGTTTCGTGATTATACATACTCCTATCATTTTTTTTTACATTCTTTTGCATTATTTTTAGTCTGTTAATCCGAAAATAAAAAAAGAGGGGTTAGAGATAACCCGAATCTGGTCAGTTTCTAGTCAATTGTGTGTTTCATGTCATTTTATTTACATATACTCCACTTTGTTTAGTTCTAATTGTATTTTTCACTTGTTTGTTTATCTAGTTTCATAGAAAATCAAGCACCCACGCGTTGAGGACTCTTCTTCATCGGCCGGCCGAAGAAGGAGAAGCTTTAACCCACACTCTTCACGCTAAGGTACATATGGTCAATATTTATTTCATAAATCGGAACCCGCGGTTCCTGGCAACCACATGTCTTAATTTCCTTATTCTCACATTCCTCCCACATGACCCGAACCATCTCTTTGGTGATCGAGCGACGCCAAGGGATGAAAGTTCGGGGATCAATGTGAGTGTGGGACTGAGGTGAGAGTTGCTTTCCATGCTTTGTTCTTTCTTTCTCATCCCCTCTTGAGGTGACGATCTGGATTCACGGACTTCCCTGAAAAGGAAGAGGCCCGTCGAATTTTCAGAGTCGACACTTCTATGTTATGTAAGATTAACATTGTTGTGGGAAACGATTATTAAGAAATATTTGATGGTAAATTTTGTTCTAACATCAATAATATGTGGATTCAGCTACATCTGATCTTGAGTGGCCACATTTTACAAGAAGAGTTTGTTTTAACTATGATAAGATGAAGGATACTTATTAAAGTACTAAAATTAATATTTATTAGAACCATTTGAGATAATAATTGATTCAAAGTTGGGACTGACGAGATTTTTCCAACATTAGATAATATTAAAAATTAACAAGAATTAATTTAATGCAATTTCACTTGGTTATGTACTTGGTATGATTAACTCCGCCATGGTTGGTCCCAAGCCTGGATGAGAAAGGAGGAGGGTTGTGGTAGGTGACAACCAGCGTAAAAATAAAGTCACATCTCATGATATGGATTCAAATGATATAAACGTTGGGGCGTACTCATCAAATGACATGTTACACCGGAGCCCGAGTGTGGCGAAAAATGCATCAAGGGTGAGGGTGTTCCCCACATGCGACGTGTCACATAAGTGCCCTATTGTGGTGTTAAATAAGCAAGGGTTCCCACATCAAGGATGGGTGTGGGTAAAGAAGTTAGTCCATAATAAAAAGTAAGATATGAGTTCTAGAATAAACTCAAATGTAAATAGACATTATTATAAAAAGAAATGTAAGAAAGAAAATATTGAAAGAAAGATAAGAATAGACACTTAGGAATATTGGATCTCTTACAAGAAAACTTATGGAACTTGTTGATAGTATGGAGAGGAGAAGGATAAATATTATGTGTATCCAAGAAGTCAAATGGATAGGAGAAAAAGGTAAAGAAGTAGGAAATACACGATATAAACTATGGTATAAAGGAAAAGAGAGAAATAAAAATGGGGTAGGTATCATTGTTGATAAAACATTAAAGGATGCAATAGTTTCAATACAAAGAGTATGAGATATGATTATTATGGTAAAAATGATTATAGAAAGAGAAATAATTAATGTAATTAGTGCATATGCTCCACAAATTGGATTAAGTAGCGAGATTAAAGAAAAATTTTTGGAGAATATGGACGATTTTATGCAGGGTATACCAAATGAAGAAAATATATTTATTGGAGGAGATCTCAATGGATATGTTGGAAACAAATGTCATGAATATGGAAATGTTTATGGAGGTTTTGGATATGAAAATTTAAATGAAGAGGGGAAGAATATTTTAGATTTTGCCTATGGCTTATGATCTTACTCTCACAAATACTCATTTTATTAAAAGAGAATCTCATCTAATAACATTTAAAAGTTGACAAAATAAAAGTCAAATTTATTTCATTCTCACTAGAAAATCCAATTGTGCTATTTGCAAAGATTTTCCGAGTGAAACTTTAGCAAGCCAACATAGGTTAGTGATTTTAGATGTTAAGATTAAAACACAAACAAACACATATAAAAGAAAGTCTTCTCCTAAAATAAAATGGTGGGAGTTAAAAAGAATGAAACAACAAATATTTAAGACCGAACTTTTAAAGATAAATGATTGGAAGTTAGACATAGACGTTAATGCTATGTGGATGAATATGACTAAAAATTAGAGAGATAGCTAAAAAAGTACTTGGAGAGTCTAAAGGACATGGTCCACCTAAAAAAGAGACTTGGTGGTGGAATGAAGAAGTGCAAAAGACGATAAAGAATAAGAGAGATTGTTATAAGAGATTGCTGAAATGTGATAACAATGAAGCTTATGAACAATACAAGATAGCAAAAAAAGAAGTAAAAAAGGTTATTAGAAGAGCAAGAGATGATGCTTTTAAGCATATGTATGAGAAACTTAGAACTAAAGAAGGTGAAAATGATATTTATAAACTAGCAAGAATGAGAGATAGACGGTCTCAAGATCTTAATCAAATTAGATGCATAAAGAATAAAGAAGGAAAAATTTTGATTAAAGATGATGATATCAAAGAACGATGAAAAAATTATTTTGATACTCTTTTTAATGACAACTTTGCTAAAAACATAGACGACATAGAGAATGTGACAAACTTTAATTTAAATTATATTAGAAAAATTCAATTTTCATAAGTTAAAGAGGCATTGAAAATGATGAAAACAAGTAAGACATGTGGTCTTGATAATATTCTTATTGAAGTGTGGAAGTATTTGAAAGATTTAGGAGTGGAATGGTTAACTCGACTTTTTAACAAAATCCTAATATCGAAAAGAATGCCGAATGAATGGAGAAAGAGCATCATTATATCTATTTTTAAGAAAAAAATGAGATATATAAGATTGTACAAATTGTAGAGGGATCAAACTCATGAGTCATACTATGAAATTATCGAAAAGAGTTATTGAGCGGCGATTACATAGCTGTACAAATATTTTAGCTAATCAATTTGGATTTATGCCTGGTTGATCTACAATTGAAGCTATTTTTTTATTAGAAGTTTGATAGAAAAATACCGAGATATGAAGAAAGATTTACATATGGTGTTCATTGATTTAGAAAATACTTATGATAGAGTACCAAGAGAGGTTCTGTGGTGGGTGTTGGAATGAAGGATGGTGCATGTTAAGTATATACAAATGATAAAAGACATGTATGATGATGCAACTACTAGCGTATGAACAATTGGTGGAGAAACAAGAGATTTTTCTATTTCAATTGGCATACATCAAGGGTCTATAATAAGTCCTTATCTTTTTGCATTAGTTATAGATGAATTAACAAAGACTATACAAGATGATATACCTTGGTGTATGATATTTGTAGATGATATCGTATTAATAGATGAAACACAAGAAGGAGTGAATAGAAAGTTAGAAATATAGAGAAATATTTTGGAGACTAAATGTTTCAAGATAAGTAGAACTAAAACAGAATATATGCATTATAAATTTAATGAAAGCCAAAGAGAAGTAGGTGAGGGCGTCAGTTTAGATGGGATAATATTGTCTCAAAAAAACTCAGTTCAAGTATCTTGGATTAATTATTCAAAAAGATGAAGAATGTGATGAAGATGTTAATCATAGGATTAAAGTAGGTTGGATGAAGTGGAGATTGGCTTCAGGGGTTCTATGTGTGTAGACACGCCAAATTGGCTTGATTCGGAGCCCTATACTCTTATTCCATAGGCGATATCTTTTATTTGACTGTTATCTGATCTGGATTACCTCGTGGAGATGAGCTAAGGACATTGGTGGAGCCCCCCCTTGTAAGTTGAGAATGGACCAATGATTTTCGGAATATTGCCGTAACCTTCAAGCGAGAGCCGCACGTGAACTGTAAAAACACGAAGCCTGCTCGATGACCGACCTTGAATGGTCCATAATTGAAGGTCTCGGGAGTCCCGCATGTGTTCCGTAACATTCAGGGTTTCCGAGAAGTCATTTCGGTAGGCGTCGGTCAATGACGGCTTTCGTTACGGCTTTTTCGATCTGTGCTGACACGGCTATCCCGGACCACATGTTAGGCCTTTCCGGTCATCACCGGGTCTTTTCAGGTCATCCGGGTCGATTCTAGCCGTATATTTTATCAACCGGGGCTATAAGGCCGGTTCGGTCAATTTTAGGGTTTCGCGGCTTTTACGGCTTTCGATTCACGTTTACCGGGTTAATCTCAGATTTTTCGATGACTTCGTATTGTCCGATCGTACCGGACTTGTTCGGTCATCATTTCAAGTCATCCCGAGTTGACCCGAGATTTCTCGACCGGAACTGTGCTCTTTCGGATCTTCGCCCCGGGTTTCGGCTTTCCGCGAGAGGGTAAACTGGTAGAAAGCCCCGTATGAACATCTCGGGAGTCATGCGGCTAGTTTACTGACTTGAGGAGGTGCGGTTGAAGGCCCTCTTTCCAACGCGACAAACGGGAGCCGAATCGGACATCCGGTTTGCAAGATACGGCTCGCGGAACACGCGCGTAGGAGAGAGAGTGTACCGTGCCCCCGCTTCGCTTGAAAGGGGAGGGTGCGCCCTGCGCGCCCTCAACCCGGGGGCGCGCCCTGCGCGCCCCCGGTTCCTTTGAAAAGCAGGGGCGCGGTCGGTTTCTTTAAATCGCAAATTACCCCGATTAGCATCTTCTAAACCGTATTTTTGGAAGGTTTCCGCGGAGGATTTTCGATCATTTGTACCGCGCCCCCGGTTCGGGGGCGCGTTACGTATGTCAAGTCGATTTTTAGCAATTTCTGGAAGTTTTCGTCGATTTTTAGCAGTGAGACGCGTAACGCGCCCCCGCCCCCTTTGAAACATGGGGGCGCGCAGACCGCGCCCCCGAACTGGGGGCGCGCCCTGCGCGCCCTTGGTTTGAGGGCGCGCCCTGCGCGCCCTCGTCTCCTTTGAAACGCGGGGGCGCGGTCTGTCCAGTTTCTAAATTTTGCACCGTCTCCCTTCCCCTATAAATTGAGGGCCATTCTCAACGACCCAAGGTTAACTCCCGATGCCTAGCTCGTCCCAAGGTCTTCCAAGCTCTTCTCCAAAGCCGTCCCGACGTCCAAAGGCGATCCGAAGTCAAGAAATCGATCCCAAGGTGAAGGAGAAGGCTCGATCCGGGTGTTCTTCATCAACCATCTTCATCGATTTATTCAGAAAATCCGAGGCTTCTTCTGCAAAAGTCTCCAACATAAAAAATTTTCCTCTCTTCGTCCTCTTTCGTCTCCAACTGACGGCACTCCATTCCGACTTGCCGTTTGTTCGTGGCGGTTGCTACACTGAGGGCGCGCATCCAGGTTCTGTTTTCGATATCCGCCCACTTTCATAATTTTTACTGACTTATACAGGAGGATTTATGAGAAGTCATCAACATAGGAACTCTTCCTCTATGATTCCTCCGTCTACTCCAACAAACGGAACTCGATTCTGACATCTAGGTCGTCCGTAGCATCCTCTACACCGAAGTCGCGCCAGAAGGGTGCAAAGCTACCCGAACTGGCCTTTTCTCAACCAACTCGGCTTCAACTCAAGCCGATCCATTCCATAAGCTTTCTCAACTCATTTAACTCAGTTCATTTACTGTTTTAAAGCATATTTCAGTTTATTTGCATCATTTTTACATAATCAAAAAAATACAAAAAAAGGGGTTAAGGCTCACCCCAATCCGGTGAGTTCGATTCCAATTGCTTCTTTCTCATATTCTCTCTACAGTTACTACACTTCCCATAGTTCTAATAATTTTCTTTCACTTGGTTTATTGTTCTAGTTTCAAAGGTTTATCAAGCTAGCATCGGTTGGGAGACTCTTCTTCATCGGCCGGCCGAAGAAGAAGAAGGTTGAACCCATATCCCGATCTCCCGCGCTAAGGTACACGGTCAAAACAACTCAATCTTGTTGTTATTCTATAAAGCGGAGCCCGCGGCTCCTGGCGACCACATTTCTCATGCTTTAATTTCATCTCCTCCTCACTCTCCTCCCACATGACCCGAACCATCTCCGGTGCTCTAGCGACGCCGTGAGATGAAAGCTCGGGGATCAATGTGAGTGTGGGACCGAGGTGAGGAGTCTTTACCGCTTTCCGAGTGTTTTCCGATCCACTCCCATTCCCCAATTTCATCTTCACCTTCTTCTCTTGAGGTGCCGATCCGGAACCCATTTTCGGAGTCGACAATGTGATCATAAAATTTCATTAAAGTTGAAAGGAAAATTTTATCGTACAAGTATAAGACCCACAATGTTGTATGGTAGTGAATGTTAGACAATAAAAGAAAAACATACTTCTAAAATAAGTGTTGCCGAAATGAGAATGTTAAGATGGATGAGTGATCACACTATATTAGATAAAATAAGGAATGAATATATTAGAGAAAATGTAGGAGTAACGAGAATTGTAGACAACTTGAAAGAAGGGAGATTGAGATGGTTTGGACATATTAAACATAGACCTAAAGAGGATCCAGTTAGAAAGATAAAAAATATTAAAATGATAGAAACAAAAAAGGGGCATGGTAGACTTAAGTTAACTTGGAGGAGGGTAATTCAATATGAATTAGATGGTTTAAATATCTCTGAAGAAATAACACAAAATCGACATGAGTGGAGAAAAAGAATCCATATGATAACCCCAAGTAATTTGAGATAAAAGCCTTAGTTGAGTTGAGTTGATGTACTTGGTATGATTATGTTATCACAAAATAATAAAATAGTTTTGAGCATATTATTGTAAAACTTTCATTCTCATGGAATATTCATTGCCTCTAGTTTTAGTTTCATTTCTGAGCTTAATAGAGCATATTCCACCTCATATATATCATGACTTTTGAAGATTGAAATTCAAATTATTTAATAATTTCAACAAAATTTGATCATATATGGGTTAACTTTGATAAGTTGATGGTGTAGAAGATTGTGCTATTCCTTATTAATTTCTCTAATCTTTTTACTTACGTAACACCAGCTATTATTTTGTTGATCTTCTATACCTTTAAAACCAAAGATTGTGATTATTCTTTCTGACCGGATGATAATGATGCAAAAGCAAGACAATAACAAATCAGATATATCCACATCCCTAGTGATTTTCTTAGAAAGATACGTATCCATTTTAGTAATTTAGGTCATATTAGGATTTTATTTAGGACATAAACTTAAAGTAGTCTTGTTTGATTAAGTGTCAAATTTATGTAAATATTGAACTTAGGTAAAATATTAGTTAGATAAGTGATAACCCTTAATTATTAACAATGACTAATGTGTAACCATACTAATAATGAGTTGAACTATTACTAATTGCAATATAACATGTTACTAGACCGAACTGAATCATTACTAAAGGGGTTGAATCATTACTAAACTCAGTGTAACTCGATACTAATCTCTGGTTCAATGACAGATCAGTAACAGTTCATTTTGGTTCACTTGAACCATCACTTAAGTGACTGAAAGTTTGTGATTGTCTCCTATTGGAAACTGAGGACACTCTTAGATGGTCATCTGAGATGATCCACGCTCTTTCATAAGAGGCACCCTTTAATTATAGTGCTTTTTACACAATGCCCATAATTAATGATTGTGCGAGGAACCAGGGAATTGATGCAAGTTCAAACTAGACAGAATATAATATGAACTCAATATTAAGGGTGATTCAAGGGTAACATTATATTAATGATGAAGAACGTTCCAAATAAATGTACATAAAAATTCTTTTGGTTACAATTGATGAGAATCATCGAGAAACTATTGATCTCATATATCCTTTGATTTTAGGGACAATGGACTATGCATTTGTTAATATGCTCGTTCCCCGGAAAACATTCCATTCTTTAAGACACCTGATGAAGAGAAGTTAGAGAAATTTAATAGTGAAAAGGTGGCATCGATCACTTGTATTTGCACACATCCATTGGAAAATCGCTTTGATAGCCCATTTATAAAATTCAAATATGATGAATGGTGTTAAACATTATCGTCGGTTGCGACAACTATGATACCCGATGGTGCTTATAAATAAAATAAAATAAAATAATGATATGGTAGCAACCCTTTTGGCTTGTCGACGGTAGGTGCATCTAAAGGCCGCCTTGAGGTGGTCTACTTCAGCATTTGGGGCTCACTAGAAATGGAGAAGACGATGGTAGTGACAATGAGGACAACGTCCCGGGGTGCCTGATAGGGGAGACATTGAACGAAGCTAGAAGAATTGAGACCCAATAGAAATATTCTTCATTAGTCTTGATTGGCATAGGCCAACATACACATATATGTATGAGTTCTATAACTCATTAGCCCTTTCTCCTTGTCTAACAAATAGAGAGTTGGTTAGTTTGTTCAATGGGATAAGACTCACATAGTGTTAATGATTCAAAACCATATACCCATATGCTTTCATCCAAATGAAACTCCTTAAATATTTATCTCATTAATATGACCATGTTAATATTAAGCTAAAGAATTGATTGATCTAAATCAACCTATTTCTTCTTGTGAGAAGCATTCACATATCATAGGTGTTCACTTATCTATTATGATTAAACAATTTTTTAAGCTCCCCACTTTGCCATTCAAAGTCATAGAACAATTATTATTTTCATAGCTCATAATTAATTACCATTTATTTAATCATGAAATATAGATAATGCTCTTATATAAGGATATAATAGCATTCTTAATGATTAAAACATCTTCGTAAAGTTATTAAATATTTGTATCTCCCACTAGTAATGGTGTAAGTTTTGCATTATTTCATATGTAGGTCAACATTTTATTTACTAAATCTTCATTTACTTGTCATTTTCAACAACTCTTTGCGGATGTAAGATGCATATCTAGTATCACATACCAAGAGATGCTTCTATAGTATCTTATAAAAGATATGCACATCTAGTTTCTCATAGTAGATATGCCTAATACTATTATACACACATATAGTATCTGATGCTATTAAGTGTATATTCAAGACAAGTAAATATCAATGATTTAGATGCATGAAGCTTCTCAAGCTCCACCTTTGCATTTTCTATTATGCTTACCATCATCATGATAGTAGAATGAGTATCTTATGTTTTATTTGGGTTTTATTATCGTGGTCGTCTATTTTGACTTTTAATTATGTTCTTCTATTTCCATCTAATGATCTTACCTTTTTTCTATTGGTCTCACCAAAAAAAAGTATTTAAGATATATTGTTTTTATAATTTACCAAAAATTAGCTCATCACCATGAGCCATGATAGATCTCAAATACATCTATTCATATTGCCTCTACAATTTTATATCACATAGAGGTTAACACCTAGTATAATGCAAACAATGCATCTTCTCTAACTATATTATGAGATAAGATCTTATCTTTTCTCATTGTAGACACGTCAAATTGGCTAAATTTAGAGCTCCAGACTCCTATTCCAATGGTGATATCCTTTATTTGACCATTATATAATCTGGATTACCTCATGGATATGAGATAAGAACGTTAGTGGAGACCCCTCGTGAGTTGGGAATGGACCGATGATTTCTAGAATAATATCATAACCTTCAAGCGAGAGTCACACGTGAACCATGAAAACACGAAGCCTACTCAATGACCAACATTGAATGGTCCATACTTGGAGGTATCAAGAGTCCCGCATGCATTCCGTAACATTCAGGGTTTCCGAGAAGTCATTTTGGTAGGCGTTGGTCTATAACGACTTTTCGTTATGACTTTACGATCCGTGTTGACACGACTATCCCGGACCATGTGTTAGGCCTTTTCGGTTATCACCGGGCCTTTTTAGGTCATCCGGGTCGATCCTAACCGTATATTTTCATTAACCGGGGCCATATGGCCGTTTCGGTCGATTTTAGGGTTTCCCGGCTTTTTCGAGCTTCGGTTCACGTTTACCAGGTTAATCTCATATTTTTAATAATTTCAGGTTTTCTAACTATACCAGACTTGTTTGGTCATCATTTTAAGTCATTCCGGGTTGACTCGAGATTCCTCGACTGGAACCGTGCCCTTTCAGATCTTCGCCGCGGCTTTTGGCTTTTCGCAATGGGGTAAACTAGTAGAAAGCCCCATGCGAATGTCTCTGGGATCATGCCAACTAATTTACTGACTTGAGGAGCTGCGGTTTAATGCCCTCTTTCCAACGTAACAAACAAGAGTCAAATCGGACGTTCCATTTGCAAGATACAGCCCTCGGAACACGCGTGTAGGAGTGAGAGTGTACCACACCCCCGCCCCGCTTGAAATGGGAGGGCGTGGTCACCACACCCTCACAGTGGGGGCGCGCCCTGCGCACCCTTGCTCCCTATGAAAGATGGGGGAATGGTCTATTTCCAGAAATCATAAATTACCCTGATTAACACCTTCTAAACTGATTTTTGGAAAGTTTCCCTGCTAATTATTGTTTATTTTGACCGCGCCCCCGGGTCGGGGGCGCATTAATCTTATCAAGTCCAATTTTTAACAATTTTTGGAAGGTTCTGGCAATTTTTAGCAATGAAATGTGTAATGTGCCCTTGGCTCCCTTGAAACAGGAGGGCGTGCCCTGCGCGCCCTCACCTCCTTTGAAACATGGGGGCACAGTCGGGCCAGTTTCTATATTTTGAGCCGGTTTTCCATCTCTATAAATTGAGGGCTATTCCCAACAAACCAAGGTGGAACCCACCATGCCTAAATCGTCCTGAGGTCATCCAAGCTCCCTCCCAAGGCTGTCCCGACATCCAAAGCCGATCTGACGTCGAGAGATCGATCCCGAAGTGAAGGAGAAGCCTGATTCGTGCGTTCTACAGCATCATAAATTCATCGACTTCTGTAGAAAATCTGGGGCTCCTGCTCCGAAAGTATTCAACATAAGAATCATTCCTCTCCTCATCCTATTTTATTTACAACTAGCAGCACTTGATTCCGACTTGTCGTCTATCCGTGGCGATTGCTGCACTGAGGGCATGCATCCAGGTTCAGTTTTTCCCTATCCATCCACTTTCTGATTTTCTACAGGCTTGTATGGACGGATTCCAAAGAAGTCATAAATAGGAGATCTCTTCCTATCCAAGTTCCCCATCCATAGAAACAAACAGCACTCGATTCTAACATTGGAGTGGTCCATAGAATTCTCTGCACCAAAGTCGCGCCACAAGGGTGCAAGGCTACCCGAACTGGCCTTCTTCAACCAACTCGGCTTCAACTCAATCCATTTCACTTCATAAGTTCTTATTAACTCATTTCATTCAATCTATTTATTTGTTAGAACATCTTTTATTTTAGTGTGCATCATTTTTACATAACCAAAAACACAAAAAAGGGGTTAAGGCTCACCCTAAAGTCGATGAGTTCGGTTTCAATTGCTTTCTTTCTCATCTTCTCTTTACAGTTACTACACTTTCCACAAGTCTAATCTACCCCTTCACTTATTTCTTTATTTAATAGTTCACAGATTAATCAAGCTAGCATTGGTTGAACTTCCCCTCATCGGCCGGCTGAAGAGGAGGAAGGTTGAACTCACATCTCAATCTACTGCGCTAAGGTACACACGGTCATCTAACTTAATCTCTTGTTCAATTCCATAAAGTGGAGCCCGCAGCTCCTAGTGACCACCTCTTTTATTCATGTTTTAGGTCAATTCATTCCTCACTCTTCTCCCACATGACTCAAACCGTCTCCAGTGCTGGTGAATGCTAATATGACAAAGTGCTGCGTCTACCATTGGTATCCTGGGCATACAGTGGAAATTTGCTTCCAATTCAAAGATTACATTCATGACCTCAATGATCAGGGGAATATTGACTGGGCACAGATGGGAGAATCCATACAAGCTATGAAGGCACAGCAGAATCAACCACGGTGATAGCAACCTCAAGCACAACAGTAGCCCAGCCTGGGCATAGTCCAAGGTCCGCTCCTAGTACATGCACCTGCTCAAGCACTGGCACCAGCACCGCCAAACCAGCAACTTGGCCTCATCCACTCCACCATCAAGGAGTCAATCCACCACTCCCAGGGTTGGCAGGTTGAGGATTAAACCGCCATGCCCGCCAGACCAACCCCACCTACAAACCGCACCATACTCTTCATATCGAGAGCTGCATCCAGCCCACAAACTACCCAAACACCACAAAGCCCAATCTCACCAACACTGCACTCACCAGCTCTTAACCCTCCATGGTGCCTAATCATTAGACTGCCACCAGCATCCCAACCAGCACCTCAACTATCGCCCCAACCTAACCCATCAACCATCATTCCTCCCTGGCATCTAATCATTAGACCGATACCAACACCCCAAACATCACCTAACCTACCGGCCTCCACCACTCCTCGGCCTCTCATTATCTGACCGTCACTCAACCTACCAGTCGCCACCACTCTGCAACCCTTAATCATTCGATCATCACCACCAATGCCACAACTATCACCCAACATACAAGCCTCCACCACTCCACGACCCCTCATCATCCGATCCTCACCGCCCCTACCTACTACGCCCCCCTCAACATCCCAACCAACCCTACCATCACCATCATCACCACTCCCCCCTACCACGCTGGCGCTGGTGCTTCGTAGCGGGAGGATGTTCCAAAGGGTTTTCCCCCAGGCTGGGATGCAACCACGGGATCAAGTAGAAGAGGAGGTGGTAGAAGAACCGTTGCTCGACATGGCATATGACTTGTTGAAGCACCTAGACAAAATGTTGGCATAGATTTCAATTTTGAAGTTGATAAAGAGGTCGAAGAATCATCAAGACATCCTACAACAATACTTGCAGTGGGTCATGGTCAATAAGGACCTCCTTCCAGAGAAAATCATTACAGTCTTGACCCTGAGGAGTGAGCATCTGGCACTTACATTTACACAGGAGGAGTTGGCACGGCCCGAGATCAGAAAGTATGCCTTACACATCGCAGTAGTCATCAGAGGCGTGGAGATTAAGTCTTGCTTGATTGACACCAGAGCATCTATAAATGTCATGCCGCCAGAAACATTGCAACTTTGCGGCATCTCCGATGAAGAAATCGAGCCTTCTGTTGTCATAGTGACAGCATATGACAACTCCTGGAAGCCAGCACGAGGGGTGGTTACATTGGAAGTAGGGCTTGGGTCGTATACTATCACTGCCAAGTTCCATGTATTAGAACTGGACCCCACTTTCAAAGCTATTTTAGGACGCCCGTATCTTGGGGCAATAGGAGTTGTTGCGTCCACTAATCATCAATGACTAAAGTTTCCATACAAGGACCAGGTAATCAAAGTAACCAACATCCCCATTTAGAATGACGTGGATGATCTCTCTTTTGCACTGCCGATATCAGAACTTATCCAGCCGTTGGTTTCAACTACAGAGCTGCTTGGGGTCATGGTGTTGACAACGCCTCTAGAAACAGTTGCCTGGTGGATGATGGAAGGAATGGGCTATCAGCCAGGAAAGGAGCTGGGAAAGGAACTACAGGGGGTTGTGCACCCTATTGAAGCTATACAAAGATTGAGAAGGCACGGGCTTGGCTATAAGCCCAATTTCACTCCGAGGATGGTCTACCGGCAAAAAAATGTCATTGGACTTCAAAGATTCTTCATCTAAGGGGAGACCATGATGATGGCCGGGGACGAAGAAGAAGAACCAACCAAGAGGAGGAAGGCACTAGAGCAAGAGGAAGAAGTGGACAACCTGAGTACATCTTTAGCTCGGTTGTTCATGGAGGAGGAAGAACCAGGCAAGGGTGCGTCCATCCCTAAACAACTTGTCCACTCAAACTCACCTCCAATCAGCATCCTGCGTGAGCCATATCCTATGGTCATGTACTTCAAAATCCTCACGCTCTCCCTCCGGTATGCACTTGATGGGCTTTCTAGCCCAATTTCCAACTCTGGGCCGGCTTGGCCACCCAAACTGATCACTCGGCCTGAGTGCCCATTCAAAATTTCTAACTCCATTGGGCTTCTATGCCCATTTCATTTCAACAACATTAGGTCCGCGTGCCCACCAACTAGGCCCATGTGCCCTTTAGATTTCTTTTCTAGCTTTGGGCCCACGTACCCACCCCTTGGGCCCACGTGCCCCGTAGATCTTTTCATTAGCTTTGGGCCTATCTGCCCATTTCTTGTCATTGTCAGGCCCACGAGCCCATCATTCTTATGTTTGCTTAAGCTTTTTGTTTCTACTCGAGCCCCACCGGCTCATTAATGTCTTCTCATTGAAAACATCAAAAACACACAAAAAAATGTCTTCTCACAAACTCAGTTTTTCGTTGAGGAGACGTCTCTACTTGTCTCAGAGGGTGCTCCCAACCAAGGACCCCACTTCTCTGACTCACTGATCGATCTGCTCGATCCCTCACCCACTGTAGATAGCGCTTTTCCAATTTTGTCTTCTTTAGGAGTAGTTAGGATAAGAAAAAAGAAAACTCGAGGTAAGCGCATTCCAGAGAGATATCTCCAGCAATTAGCTCAGAAGTGCAAGGAATGTGCAAGGCTGCCAAGTTTTTTGGAAAATGCTATCCAGCTTAACGAAATCCAATATGAGTATGAATTCAATATAGATCATACACAAGGAGTCTATGAGGTTTTAATCAGAAAAGGATCCTGATTTCAAGGAAGGAATTGAGGACATAGCTGATGCGTATGCATCTGGACTTAAAAGGTTTAAAGAACCATCAGTCACGGTGGATGAACCAACAAAAGAATTAAATCTTGAAACATCGGAAGATCTTAAGACAATCCTCCTAAGTGAAAACCTCACTCCCACTGAGGAATAGAGCTTAATTAAAATTTTGGATGAATATAAGGACACGTTCGCATGGACCTATGAAGACATGACAGGTTTAGACAACTCGTTGGTTGAACATCGTCTAACTTTGAAACATGGAGCAACCCGGGTCAAACAAAAATTAAGGAGATTCCACCCTGATGTTGCACTTAAGATGAAAGAAGAGGTCAACAAGTTACATAAAGCTAGATTTATTAGGGTCGTCCTTTATCCACAATGGGTGGTAAACATAGTCCCTGTCATAAAGAAGGATGGACGAGTTCGGATCTGCATAGACTTCAGGGACTTGAACCGAGTGTCCTAAAGATGACTTTCCTCTACCTCATATTGACGTGTTGGTCGATAACACCGTTGGATTTGAAATGCTGCCATTTATGGATGGCTATTCCGAGTATAATCATATCTGGTTAGCCGAAGAGGACTAGGAGAAGACCTCGTTCACCACACCTTGAGAAACTACTACTTTGCCATCATGCCCTTTGGACTGAAGAATACTAGTGCTACGTATTAGAGAGCCATGATGGCTATCTTTCATGACATGATGCATACCCTTGTAGTGGTGTACGTGGATGACCTGGTCGTTAAGTCCAAAAGCAGAGAAGATCATCCTAAAGTGCTAAAAAGGGTCTTGCAAAGGGCTAGGGAATATAAATTAAAAATGAACCCAAAGAAATGCACATTCAGAGTATCCTCAGGAAAATTGTTGGGGTTCATAGTGAGCAAAAGGGGTATAGAGATCGACCCAAACAAGGTCAAAGCAATCATTGGTATGCCTCCTCCAAAAAATATGAAAGAACTTCAAGGATTAACCGGGAGGCTACAGTTTGTTCGCCGATTCATCTCACAACATTCCCAAATATGTAAACCTCTCTATGAGTTGACCAAGGTGGGGGCCGAGTTTAAATGGGATTCGAAGTGCTAGGATGCATTCGATGGTTTGAAAAGATACCTGGCTAGTCCCCCGGTGCTTAGACCACCAGTCCTTGGCAGGCCCTTAGTTTTATATATCTTTGTTTTGGAAAATTCTCTTAGGGCAGTCCTTGCACAAGTGGATGAAGAAGGGAAAGAGAGGGCAACTTACTATTTGTCAAAGATTTTCGATCTGTGTGAGCAGAAATATACTGTAGTGGGGAAGACCTGTGCTGCACTAGTTTTAGTAGTTCAGAAACTCAAACACTATTTCTTAGCTCATGAGGTCAATCTTATCGTCTGCATCAATCCCATCAAATTCCTCCTTGAGAAAACTATTCTAACTGATCGGTTAGGTCGTTGGTAGAGTTTCCTTTCACAGTTTGATATCACCTATGTCCTCCAGAAGGTGATTAAGGGCTATGCCATTGTCGAACATCTAGCCTATCACCCTATACCCCTCTTTGACCCAGTCTAGTCAGAGCTCCCGGATGATGAACTAATGTTGATCCAATCTTTCCATCTTTGGACATTGTATTTTGACAGTGTAGATACACGAATTCGGCCAGATTGTAGGAACTACAATCTCATTCTTATAGATAACACTTGTATTTTCTCGGTTAGGAAAGTCGGTTCGACATAAAAATGACCAAATCTTAAAAACTCTCTAAGCGCCTTGATATCACGACACTTGGTGTCGTGACATCGGAGCGCCTAGTACTTCCCGCCTTTTCCCCCTTTTATCCGGCCGAACAACGCCGTATTCAAAGTCATACGACAGTCCAAGCGCTCCTCTGCCGGGACGCCTAGATTTTCGCCCGTGATGACCGACTTTTCAAACCGGTCAACGGAGCGTTGTCGAAATCGTACCGATGATGCAGGCACTCCACTGCCAGAGTGCCTGGATCTCCGTCGGCAACTGACACCGCAGGTTCCGCGTGCGCCGAATTTGCAGTGTGTCAGCCGTGGGTTGTAGGTGCTCTCTTGTCAGCGCCGGGATTTCTGTTGACAACTGACACCTAACACCCAGAGTGGTAGGTGGCGACCGGTATGGTCGGATATGCTAATCCGCCGATTTGTGGGTGGATTAGCAGGCGCTCCGAAGCCGTGATGCCAAGGGACCTGTCGGCGGAGCGCCTGGGTCACTTCTGCGGATCTATAAAAGGGGACCCTTATCCCACATTACGGAGGTTCAAAAAAATATTCCTAGAGCTTTAACTCCACAGAGAGGCCCTTCTTTGAGCATCCTAACACCCTCTCATCATCTTCCAAGTCACTCTAGAGCCCTTAATCTCATCCCCAAGTCATTCAATCCTCCCATCACACCTCTTCCATCCCGTCCATTCCACACAACCGAGAAACCATCCCAAACATCCCCACACCATCAAAAGCCATTGAAATCATCCCAAGAGCCTCAAGGAGCCTCCAAAATGAGTTAGAAGTCTTGACACCCCTTGTTGGAACCGGGAGAAGATCGTGTCGAAAGTTGCCTTGGGAGGACTTAAGCGCTCCTCCGACGGGATGCCAGGCGACCCGGCTTCAGAGCGCCTGCAACCTCCAGAAGCTGGCCCAATGATCTCCTTCCTTATCTTATTCTCGTTTCATTTTTCGTTCGGCTTCATCATGCACATCATAATAGCATAGTCTAATGCATCTTTAGCACTAGGTCATTTAGATCCTTCTTAAGAGGGGTTAGGAGTTAGTCCTAATCCGGTTTGTTCAACCCCTTTTGTCATTCCTCTTCTTTTATGAATAGTTGCTACTTTCCACTTAGTTCTAATCGTTGTTTTTTGTGCTTTCATCCTTAACTTCTTTTCAGGCAAGCGAGTTTCTTCAAGGCTCTCACTCCCTGGTCGGCCAAGGAAGGAGAAGATAGTACCCACCACAATATCCCCATTCAGCGAGGTAACCGGTCACCCTTCCCCCTATCAGTTCATTTTTTTTCTTTTAATCATCGGAGGCTCCTTGGCTCCTGGCGACCACACAATCTCTTCCTCTTTTCGGCTCATAGGTTAAGTTCATGTTAATAATGCCACCCACTGTCTGATCTTCTTTCCCTTCTATTCTCCTCACAACCCGGGCCGGTCCTTCGATATCCAAGTGGCATCAAGGGTTGAGTAGTCCGGGGACCAAGGTGAGTGTGGAGAAATAAAGAAGGAGAAGAGGTGGTAACAGGCCAATTCATTGGGATCATCCACAACCGCGTCTATGGCGTGATTAACATAAACCAACCCTATCGGAACTGAAAAGAAGAAGACATAAACAGCACACACACGCGCACCGCGGGACGACCCTGGCGTCCACAGAATCTTTTAGCGACCATAGTGGGACATCTAAGGCCAAGAGAAAGTCACTTGTTACGCCTCTTTGAATGAAAGCATTTTCCATCAAGTAAGTCTTCTATTCACTCTCTTTGTCTTCATGTTCACTCGCATTTAGCTTCCTTTCTTTTAAGTCGGAATCTCTCTCACTCACCGCGTGAGCCACTACTCCTTGGCTCCCGCGTGAGCCACCTCTCATTTCCCCGCTCACCACGTGAGCGGTACATTATCGGCCCCACGCAGCCATCTTCTTCTGTTAACCCTGTCAGAGGGACACTAGGCGCTCCCCTACTGGAACATTTGCAAACTGAGCTCCACGAGCCCGAAACCTCTACAAGTATCGACTCTCACGCGAGTCAACTTTACTTTTTAGCACTCGTCACTTGTCAAGCATTGTTATTTAATGCTTTTCAACATCACATCACTTTTACGTCCCTACAGGACCCTTGCTTTCTAGTTTCTTTTAAAATTTGCCAGCTTACGTTTAAAACGTCCCGATATCACGATGCCTGGCGATGCGACATTGGAGTGCCTGCAACCCCCCGAAACTGATTTCGGTTCCTGTTTTCCATCTCACTCGCCAACCCCTCTTACACTTACTACCCTTTAATGTTCAGCATGCAAACTTGTCTTGTTGTTTAAATCTCATTGCACTCTATCATCTTTTAAGCTTCTTTGTTTGTCTCTCAAGTTGTGTTGCTCTTATTTTGTTATTGCTTGCTTCTTTATCCTTGCTTATTCTCCTGCATTAGCTTGCAATGGGGTACCGGGTTCCATCCGGCCCCGTAGGTCATCCGAGAAGGGGGGCTCACTCTCTTCCCAAAGCCATACACATCCAAAACACCATTCTTGGTGGATCTCGACTTCTCTTCCGGGGATTCCCTCTCGGTTGACTAAGTTGGTTTCCGCCAAGGCCTCCGTAAGTCCCTAGACGTGAAGGATTCCCTCTTCACCGATCGGGCTGGTTGTACCATTTCCCCAAAACCCGAAGTTAACCCATCACCTATCCGTGTGAGAAATTGTTTCACCTTACGTTGCTCGGCATTGTGTGAGCATAGGGTCCCACCCATTTATTTGAGTGGACAATATTTCTCTAAACAAGCCACTAATCTAAGGTTGAAACCAAAAAATATATCGCGTTAAGCATTCCAAGTCTTTGCTTTAACTTGTTTGTGCAACCAAAAGAGAAAAAAATCAAAGGAGAGAGGAAACTCTCTCCCACAAAAAAAATCTAAAATCACCTAAAGAAATTGTTTCTTTGAGGTAAGACTTCTTTGATCACAACAATCAAAAGAAAACAACCTTTAAGAAACAATCCCAAAAACTTTCAAAGAAAATTTTGCTTTCGGCTAAAAACTTGTCTTCTAGAATTAACAACGCAAAAAAATAAAAAAATCTCTTCGGAATCAAGAAAACACCCTAAAAAAGAAACTTCATCTTCTCTTTTCCTTTTTCCTTGCTTTATGCCTGTGTCGCTCAGGTCCGGACAAGTCATCATGGATCAACATTACGAGCAATCAGAGTGTGAACAAGCTTATTTTAGGGCAGAAGGCAAGCCATCACTCCTTCCCGACGCCGTCTATGCCATCAACGAACCGGGGGCTCCCGCCGAACCAGATCAAATTTCCCCTCCACCCAATCCGGGTTCTCTTTGGGAGGCATTCTTTCATGCTGACCCCACTCAACTTCAAGCCATCGAGGCTATCCTCAAGGGCAAGTCGCCCATTAATCATGACCCCCTCACTGGCGGTCTTCGTATTTCTACCCCCCGTTCGGTGGCACGTCAACCCGAAATGGCTGCCCATGGCCATTCTTATACCGGGCTGACGCCCCCAAGTTCTCCTCATCCGGTGGCTATCCTAAACCATCCGGAACCAAATTTGGCCGCACCATCATGGCTGCCGGTCTATTCTTCTAATGACCTTAATTTTCCTCGTCAAACTATATGCCCGCCAACTCATGTTCCATGTCTGGCTGCCTCGGCCTACCTAGCTCCCCCTCCAGTGTATCAAACACCCCCTCCTCCCCCAATTGTTCGAGAGCCCTCTATTGACCAGGCCATGTTGAATTGCCTAAGTCACATGGAGGAGTAGTACAAAGAAATCCGCCGTCTCGTTGGCACCAAGGCTGCCCCCGAGATCTCCCTCCCCTCTCTCCCTACTTTTCATCTACCTCACTCCTAAGTGACGGTATTCCGCCGCTACAACGGGTCCGGTAATCCCTTCCTCCACGTCAAAGATTTTTTATACGAGTCCGTCACATGGCAAAATGATCCAAGAGCCCTTGCTTTTCTATTTAGTAGATCATTGGAGGGCTCGATGCTTGAGTGGTTTTACTCACTCGATTCAACAGAGGCCGATAACTTTGATATTGTCAAGGCCAAGTTTTTGCAAAGGTATCAAGATTGGGTTGGGATAGCCTACTCCATCACGGACCTCGTAGCCGAAAGAATGAAACCAGACGAGGATTTTATCAAATATGCTGATAGATAGAGAGCAATGGCAGAAAAGCTTACAGATCTGATGTCAGAACCAGAGCAAGTCAAGTTGATTATAACAAATGCAACCCAAGCCATGAAAAACATGCTAGCCCTTCATCATCCCACTTCCATGAGTGAGCTTTACGAGAAGGCATGGTACATCCAGACTCAGCTCCGGGATTCACCCATCATGAACCTGTTTGATCCACGACCTCGGGTCACCAAGAAAACCGTCCCTTTCACCTCCGGACCGGTAACCGAGGGAATAGTAAACCATGAACATGTTAGTGTTGTAGGGAATCCCCCTAACAACTACCCACATCAATACAGAAACCCTCCTCCAAATAGGAATGTTCCAGCTTTCAAGCACCAACAACCCCGGCCTCAACTTCCCCCATGGCCTCCCCAGTACCAGGTCTAACCATACTGACCCCAGAATCAACAATCCCTAGTGCCCCGAACTCCACAACCCAGGGCCCCATAAACTTACCACCAGGCCCCTCCTCCAGCTGCATATCAGCCAAGAAAAATCGGACCCCGACGGGAGAATTACCCCCCATAGCCCTATTCCCTCAGATATTTTCAACACCTTGATGGCCGCACAATAGATAGAGCTTCCAAAAGAAAGACCTTTCTGGCCAGGTACGGCAAACACTGTGCAGTATTGTATGTACCATCGATACCTAGGTCACATGATCGAAGATTGTTTTCAATTCAGAGATTATATTCACGATCTTCATGACCAAGGGAGCATTGATTGGGCGCAAATGGGGACATACATCGAGTCATTAAAAGCACAACAGCCGAAATCACGAGGACAGCAGCAGCAACAACAACAACAACAACAACAACAACAACAACAACATGATCACGGCCTTGGAATAGTGCACAACCCTTTGCCAAACCAAGCACCCGCACCAGTGGCAGCACCACCCCGCAACCCCGTTAACCCTATACTAGTCCCGACTGAAGAATCATCCAACCAGGGACAAGACTGGCAGATGGACCTGACTACTGCCTCCTCCCAATCGTACACCCCCACCACTCCAACAAAGCTATCCTATCTATTCCCCGTACCTTACCCAACCTACCACCCATCATCCGTGCACCACAACGACCTGTGGATGGGCCCGTCACCACGACCCCTCTTCCCTTGGGACCCATTATCCGACCACGTATACCACCACCATTAGCCCCCACGTCCCCTCTACCGCCTATCATTAGACCAGCACAACCATTAACCAACCCGGCACCCACCATGCCACCAAGAACCCCACAACCTTTGCCCCTCCTTATTCGACCAACCAGCCCGCTAACGGCCCCGCTTAGCCCCGTCAATGCCCCACCACCACCACCTAAGCTCACCCAACCCAACCAACCAAGTCACACGCTGGTCTCCATCGAAACACCATCTTTCGGGCCCACACTACCCCTTGCTGCCATCCTACGAAGCGGGCACATGGTCCAGCGTATCTTCCCTCAGGCTGGTGCAACACAAGCAGCCCCAGAAATGGAGGAAGAACCAGTTGAAAAACCAGTACTAGGAACTACATATGATCTACTGAATCACCTTGATAAAACACCAGCTAGGATCTCTATTCTAGAGTTGATCAAGTGGTCCAAGATTTACAAGAGGTGCTTCAACAATATTTACAGAGGGTACTAGTCAGTGAAAGCCTCCCACCTGAGAGAATCACTGTTGTCTTAGCTTCTCGAAGTGAACACCCAGCCCTGAATTTTACTAATGAGGAGTTGGCAGCCCCCGAAGTCAGAAAATGTGCATTATGTTTAACAGTGAACATTCAAGGCACCCCGATAGATTCATGCTTGGTAGATACCGGTGCCTCCTTGAATATCATACCACCTAAAACACTGAGCTTCTGCGGTGTCTTGGAGACAGAAATCCAGCCCTCCCACATCACTGTGATTGCATTTGATAACATGAAGCGACCCGCGCATGGCACCATTCTTCTTGATGTCGAGCTCGGCCCCAAAACTGTCATGGTTGACTTCCATGTGTTAGAAATGGATCCTATCTACCGAGTCATTCTGGGCCATCCATATCTCGAAGCATTAGAGGCAGTAACATCTACCAATCACCAATGCATCAAGTTCTCTCACAAGGGGCAAATTGTAAAGGTGACCAGTTATGTAACGGCAGCGCCAACTACTGGATTACCGAGTCAGCCGGTGTTCACATTGATAGAACCTCCAAAAAGAAAGTGGCAGCCTAAACAAAAGAAGAGGAGCACAGAGGGGCCAATAGGGTGGCACATCATGAAAATCCTGGGGTATCAAGAGGGCCAAGGATTGGGCAAGTTCTTGCAAGGAATCACAGAACCCATCAATCCCGCCAGCCGACTCACTAAGACCGGTTTGGGGTACGATGGGACGATTCAGAATGGCAGGAGGCCCGGACATCAGGCAGTGGATGAAGGGCTCGCAAAATATTTTCTAAAATGGGAAGTGATTCAAGTTAAAGAAGAGGGGTCAGGCTATTTGAATTATCCCTATCTTTATCATCATTATTTCTAGTCAAGGAAGTAGAATCGAGGAAAGAACCACTTAAGTCGTCGCAGATCAAAAAATGTCCTGACAAGCAAGCTTGCCATGGCTCCCTGATCATCCCGCGAGGGCCTCCCCTCAACTACTCATTCTCTGGAGCTAACCCACTCTTCTGGTTAAGTCTCTCCATGGGCTCCCAATGACCTTTCATGTCGGGCCCCTCATGACCCGTGCGGGGGATGCACCACCCCCGTTTCGCACGATAATCACTGTCGGGCCCGAGAGCCCTCTCCATTCTACCTTGTTTAAGGCCTTTGCCTCCCTGGCCATCATGCCAGTCCAATCTTGGGTCGAACCAGATGACCCACCCAATTCACTAAGTTCTCCCCTCCAAATCAACTCATCTCCAATTGGTGAGGATCACAACCCCACTCCAGATCTTCTTCATATCTTTACCTTCCTTTCCCTTCATGATGAAAAGAGTGCCTTAATCCATCCCATACACATTATTGGCACCACCAAAAAAAAACTAGCATTTCAATCGAAGAAACGTCCGTCTTTACCCCTGAGGGCCTTCTGACCTCGGGGATTGAATCTCTGAGCGATTTGCTCTATCCTCCACCTCTTGTAGATATTGTTCCTCCCAATCTCCCCTCTTCATCGTCATCTTATTCTTTCCTCCTAGGATCAGTATCCAAGAGAGTCCGAGCTAAGGGTAAGAGGTACCGGATCGGTATCTGCATCAATTAGCTAGCAAAAGCATAGAGTGTGCAAAATTGCTAGGATTTTGGGATAATACTGTTCAATTGGATGAAATCTTCTATGAGGATGGAGAAAACATGGATCAGTCTTTGGGAGTATATGAAGTCAGTTTAGAAAAGGATGTCGATACGGATGGAGAAGAAGATATAGCAGATGCCTATGCTTCTGGTTTGAGGAGATTTGAAGAACCTCTAGCTTCTGCTGATGAGCCCACAAAAGAACTTAATCTTGGGACACTAGATGATCCTAAAGTTGTTCTCATCAGTGCTAGTCTCACTCCCTCCCAAGAATCGGACTTGATAGGGACTTTGCAAGAGTACCGGGACGCATTTGCATGGACCTACCAGGATATGCAGGGACTAGACAATTCACTAGTCGAACATCACTTGACACTTAAGGATGGAGTTGTCCTAGTAAAACAAAAGCTTAGGAGATTCCACCCAGAAGTGGCCTTGAAAATGAAAGAAGAGGTCGATAAATTGCATCAAGACAAATTTATCAGAGTCGTCCTTTATCCTCAATGGGTGGCCAATATCGTCCCGGTAATGAAGAAGGATGGCAAAGTCCGCATCTACATCGATTTCAGGGATTTGAACAATGCCTGCACTATGGATGATTTTCCTCTTCCCCATGTTGATGTACTTGTTGATAATATAGCCTGTTTTGAAACCCTCTCATTCATGGACGGATATTCTGGGTACAATCAGATTCAGCTAGCAGAAGAGGATCAGGAGAAGACATCATTCACTACACCTTGGGGTACATATTGTTATGTCGTAATGCCCTTCGGACTAAAGAACGCAGGAGCAACCTATCAGAGGGCAATGATGGCAATTTTCCATGATATGATGCATCAATGTGTAGAGGTGTATGTGGACGATTTAGTAGTCAAATCCCAGACCCGAGATGAGCACTCTGAGGTTTTAAGAAAGGTCTTGCAAAGAGCTCGAGAATATAAGCTGAAAATGAACCCGAAGAAATGTGTGTTTGGTGTATCATCAGGCAAATTATTGGGTTTCATTGTTAGCAAAAGGGGGATTGAGATTGATCCCAATAAAGCCAAGGCTATCATTAATATGCCCCCACCAAGGAATTTGAAAAAACTTAGGGGGTTAATTGGAAGGCTACAGTTTGTCCGCCGATTTATCTCACAACATTCCTAAAGGTGTAAGCCTTTCTATGAGTTAACCAGGGCAAAAACAGAATTCAAATGGGATCAGAAATGCCAAGAAGCTTTTGATGGTTTGAAGAAGTATCTTTCTAGCCCTCCTGTGCTCCAACCCCCGAATCTGGGCAAGCCTTTGATCTTGTACATCTCGGTGCTAAGTGAATCCTTAGGTGTAGTGCTGGCACAAATAGACGAGGAGGGGAAAGAACGGGCCTCTTACTATCTTTCTAAAATCTTTAATCCTTGTGAGATGAACTATACTGCCATGGAGAAGACCTGTGCCTCTCTAGTTTGGGTGGTACAAAAACTCAAGCATTATTTTCTTGCTCACGAGGTCAACCTCATCGCCCGAATGAATCCCATCAAATTCCTCCTTGAAAAATATGTCCTCACCGACCGACTCGCCAGATGGCAAAGTTTTCTCTCCCAGTTTGACATCACTTATGTCCAACAGAAGTCGATCAGAGGGTATGCCATTGCTGAGCACCTGGCTCACCATCCCATTCCTAACTTTGACCCGGTCCATTCCGAATTGCCCGATGAGGGACTCATGTCCCTCCATCATTCTGAATTATGGGCCCTTTATTTTGATGATGCTTTAAATTCCCAGAGAAGGGGAATCGGAGTTGCCCTTTTGTCCCCTGAAGGGGTCGTTATTCCCCAAGCTTTCCAACTCTGCTTTCCCGCCATTAATAACATTGCTGAATACGAGGCCCTCTTAGCTGGGTTAGAGGTTGCTCGCTTCCATGGAGCCACCAAGTTAAGAATTATAGGTGACAGCCAATTGATTCTTTGGCAAGTGCTCTCCAGATATCGAACATCTCATCCTGGACTCAAACCATATCAAGAACTCACTTCTTCTTACATCAAGCTCTTCACTAAGCTAGAATTTGTTCATATCCCTCGTGCTCAGAACATCCTTGCTGATTCTCTAGCATCATTGGCATCTTCTTTATCAATCCCGCTAAGCATGTCTGATAAGACCATTTCTGTCCAGTGGAAGATGATACCTGCTATTGAGGATGCTCGATTTCTTGATATTAAGGAGAGGTTCGCAAGGAAGGAATCACTCGAGCAGAGGGAGGAGTTGTCACTCGTCGAGGTTGAGGAGTTAGGTGAAGAAAAAGAGAGGCCATGGTACTGTGAGATTGCTCAATATTGCCGAGATCAGACTTACCCGCCCGAACTCACGGCTAATGAGAGAAAAGTCGTTAGAAGGATTTCCCATAAATATCTAGTGCTGGGTGGGACACTTTTTAAAAGAAGCATGATGGGGGTCTTGTTACGTTGCGTGGACGAAAGAGAAGCTGAATTTGTGCTTGAAGAAGCGCACTTGGGGGTATGTGGGGGTCATGTTAGTGCTCAAGCCCTTGCCAAAAAGATCATTCAGCAAGGGTACTATTGGCCCACATTAGAAGAAGATTGCTCGATTTTTTTCTGGCATTGCCATCAATGTCAACTTCATGCCGACAAGATCCACTCTCCTACATCTTCTCTCCATCTTATCCACACCCCCTGGCCTTTCGCTATGTGGGCTTTTGATATTATCGGTCCCCTTGGTGATCCTAACTCCGCGAACAAAACCAAGTCTTTTATACTCACCGCCATGAAGTACTTCACCAAATGGGCGGAAGCAGAAGCTTAAACGGAGATCAAGGCTTCAACGGTATGCACATTTGTCAGGCGCAACATTTTGTCCAGATTCGGGATCCCCGGCGACATCGTCACCGACAATGGACCTCAGTTTGTCTCTCAGGAGCTGCAAGACATTTGCAACAGGTATCGCATAAAATTGCATCATTCATCTCCATATTACCCGCAAGGCAATGGTCAAGTAGCAGCCACTAACAAAACCTTGATAAAAATCATTAAGAAAACATATGAGTTCAGCAGGTTCGCGGATTGGCCAGATAAGCTGATTGATGCTCTATGGGACTACCGCACTTCGGTCCGAACCCCAACGGGTCAGACTCCCTATGCCTTGGCATACGGGATGGAGGCGGTAGTCCCATATGAAGTACTCGTTCCTTCCCTTCGAGTTCAGATCGATCGAGACATCCCCACGGATGACAGGTGGGAGTCTCTCCTAGCCCAACTCGAACTTTTAGATGAAAGGAGGCTGGTTGCCGCCAAACATGCCCGGACTTATCAAAATAGGCTTAAAAGGTTTTATCAGAAAAGGGTGGTTGAGAGAAAATTTGAAATCGGTGAGGTTGTGCTCAAAAGAATTTTCATAAAACTGGGCAGTCCCCGCTCAAAACTTCAACCAAATTGGGAGGGACCCTTTGTAATTTCAGAAACCTACCCTGGCAATTCCTACAAGCAAGTTAATGCAGATGGAGAAGAATTAACCCACCCTTGGAATGGACTCTACCTAAAAAAATATTTCCCTTAAAACAAAAACAAAAAAAAGTATAAAATACAAAAAAATTGTGGAAGAAGTTTACTCTCACCTGTCCTTGCTTGCTATTAGGCCCGCCCGTTCAAATGAGGGTTAAGAATAGGCATCACACCATGCACATCGCACGCCTAGACTCCGGGATTCGATGGCCAGAGCCGAAAAAGAAGACCAGGTAGCGCTAGGCAAAGGAGATCAGTCTTACCCTATTCTTTTCTCACTTTGACCCTAGGTGGGGTTTGAAGGATTAGATCAAGGAATACCGAAAATGCCCATCATCTTAGAAGGGTGAAATCCTAGAAGGTTTGATTTCTCAAAAGAAAAGGCACCAAAAGATGGGCAATGAACCCCTCAGGTCAACAAAAAGAAAAAAAATGTATAGACCTGTCTGAATGAGTGCCTAGAGTAGCCCCAAAAGGAAAAGGCTCCAAAAGATGGGCAATGAACCCCTCAGGCAAAAATGATCTGTCCAAATGTGGGCCATAAAAATGGGCAAGAAGGAAGGACCTGAAAAGATCAAACCTGATGGATGGATGGGCATTAGTACGAAAACACGCTCAACACCCTTCAAATTCTACTAAGGGCTTGTCCCAACTTCTTTCTTCTTCAACCACCATGGGTAGGGAGATTAACCGAGCCCGAGCAGGACCCTGGTTTATTGAAGGCAGAAAGCCTAAGAATCCCAGAAGAAGGCACATCACCCACACGTGACGCCTGTTCTTAACCACTACACATACCATGAAAGGGGTGCCCAGTCGCAAGCAAGGCAAATAGTGAGAGCACCTACTTCATCCACAAACAAAAAAAAATGAATATATCCAAAACCCAAACAAATCTAAAAATTTCAAAAGAACAAAAAAATGTACAAATTTCCAAAACTCCTGCAAACAAGTTAGTGCTTGTAAATTGACTACATGTTTAGTTGCATTCATGTTTAATTTTCTGTCTTGCACGTTTCATTTCTGCATTACATAGTTATGTTTCTTATTTGCCTAGTTAAGAAGGCCCATGCCTCTTGACATCTTGCAAGAGGCTACGCCTAAATAAAATTTAACCAATCTTCTAGTTCAATGAGACAGGCGACAGGTGCTCGAGTCAGAATATAGAAAAGGAGGAGATACACTGGCAAAAAAGAGGTAAATCCACTATAAATCCAAAAATGTACAGTGTATTAAGTGGCAGAGGGGGCCGGCACATCAGAATCACCGCCTGCCTCCGCCGATGGCTCCTGGGGAGCCGGCTTTGCTACAGGAGGGGGGAGGGGAGTCCTCTCGCCGCCATCCTGAGAGGTGGTGCCCGATTGGCTCAGGCCATGGAGCGTCATCCGCGGGAGTCGGTCCGGTACAACTGACCTTGTGACCGCGAACGGGCCAGCTCCAGCAGTTCCGCCGCCCACAATGACTCTAGTGCCCGCACCTCCTCCAGGTGCTGGACCCGCAACCGAAGGATCTGCTCGCTCTCAGGGAGGGCCTGGGCACTCAACTGCTCCAGCTGCAAGGTCAAACAAATGTCAGGAACATCAAACGAAGAAAGAACAAGACTAGAACAGCTTCAGATAGAAACTCACCTCTGTCAGAAGGGCAGGGTCGGCCGGAGGAGGTCGACTCTCCAACTCAGCCACCTGGGTCTGAAGTCGGGAAACCTACAAAAAAGGGGATTAGATGCCACAACATAGCAAGAAGACTAAGTGGATCGCATACCTGATCCCAAAGAGCCCGCTCGGTCTCCTCGGTAGCCTCCCGGGCACCAGCAAGCTCGGTCACCTGAGCCCGCAACTCTTGAACCTACATGAGACAAGGGTCAGAGCGATACGACCAAACAGTAAAAGGGAGAGAAGCAGGGACTCACCTCCTCGCGGAGCAAGGTCTCCGCCTCTGATGGCCCCTCTGTCGGGACCTCCACTGTCGGCTCCACTGCTGTCGAACTCCCTGCAGCCAGCTCGAAAGTCGCTGGCTCTCCCTCCTCCTCAGTCACTGGGGCCTCCTTCGGAACGACACGACGGAGCTTGTACGCCCGCGGAGGCCGCCGGAAGCCGCTCGGGCCCGCCTCCTCCTGGTGCCACCTCGGAGACGGGGCCACGGCATGCTGAAAAGAACAGATAAGATAAAAGGCAAAGGAAATCAGAAGCAATTGACCAGGAAAAAGAACAAAACCTGCTCGAGCTGGGCCTCCAGCTCACGGATCCTATCATCCCGCTCCGCGAGCTGGTCGCGAAGACGGGAGAGCTCCGTCTGGGTCGCCTACAAGAAAGAATTTGTTAGAGTCAAAAGCAAATCAAGTGGACAAAAATAGAAAGAGGCAGAGGCAGGCAACGTACCATGTCAGTCACCGCGAAGAGGTGGGCATAGAACTCAGAGAACTGTTGTAAGTACTCCGATCTGTCCTCTGCCTGGGAGACCACCGGGGTGCCACCCCGCTCCCAGATCTCTAAGGCCAGCCGGCCTGACTCCTGCCAGTCCACCTTGTGGACCAGCCCCCGGGTACTCCTCCCCATCTTCGGGTAAGGAGGGAGGGTAACCCACTCTTGAGAGAACCCCAGTGACCGCATCGAAAGACGCAGCCACAGGGGCTCAATCGCGTTCAGGCAGATAAGGTAGGTATCCCTACCAAATACTGCCTTGGACTCCACCACCCAAGGCTGGGCGGTGTCATCCTCCTGGAGATAGGGCCTCCACACCACCCGCTGGATGGGCAAATGCAGGTAACTCCATACCAAAACACGGCAAACAGGTCAGGTACACAGGTATGAAACAGATATTTATTTGAAATAAACTGTGTAAAAAAAGTTACCTGGAGGAAAGGAGTGAAGCCGCGATGCCGATAGGGCCCGACTCCAAGGCGAGGGAAGAGAAGAGGTGCGCCAGCATGGCAGTACCCTAGGCATACTCGCCTACCCGCGAAAGGCGGGCGAGTAATGGCAGGAACCGTAGGTGGATCCTGTATCCCTTGCTGCCCAGCAAAAGCCGGGTAAGCAAGAACAACAAGAACCGATGAAGGTCCCTGTCTGCCTGCTCTATCCCCTCCTCGCCACAGAGCTCTGCCTTGACCTCAGAGGTCAGGCGACCCCTAACCTCTGAGAGAAGGGCACCCTCCTTGGGGACTGCCGCCGAGCAGAATCCCACAAGTCACCTGATGTCCTCCCGCTCCAGCATCCTCATGCCGCCGGGATATGTCAGAACATCAAGACCCAGGAGGTCCCGGCAAAAATCAGAATAGTCCTCATAGGTCTTGCCGGTCACCGGCCGGCCGTGTACGTGCATGCCCGTGATATGGACCACGTCCTCCAATGAGGGCACCATGTGCCCCCAAGGGAAGATGAAGGAGCGGGAGACCGAGTCCCACCGCTCCCTCAGGGCCTGGATCAGGGAGAGATGCCCCATATCGCAGTGCAGGAGAGGAGCAGACCAAAGCCCATGGCATTTAGTCTGCTCTTCTAGAAGGCCTGGAAGCCGTCGTACATGCACATAACTAGCTCCCATGAGATGTGGGAGCGGAGCTTGCCCTGCACACAAAGAATACTTCTGTTAATTTCATGCATTTTTAGATAAATTATCAAATGAAAGGTAGAAGGAAACTTACCTTGAGGTGGGGGTGCGGCCTGGCCTCCGGCGTGACAAGTGGAACCTCCTCGGTTGGAGGAGGTGACTCCGGGGCCAACGAAGGAGACCTCCGGCGGGCCCGGGAAGAACGGGGTCGCCTCGCCATCTGCAAATCCAAAAATAGGTCAGTGTTATGCAAAAACAAGCAAAAATCCGAAAAAAAACCCAAGTTTCCGGAATTAGCAGGCGCTCCGCCTTCGGAGCGCTTATCCTAGCGTCCCGAAGTAAGAGCGCCAACCTGGCGCTCCAACTTCACGACGCTACCAGAAGCGTCGCGAAGACAGAGTGCTTAGATAGCACTCCGCCTTCGCGACGCCACGATGCCAGGCCGGCCAGAATTGACAGACTTTTGAGCCGTCAAAATCGGTCGAAAAATCCCGTAAATTTCAGAAAACTCATGCAAACGGACAATTCACAACCTGTTCGACAGCTTCTAAGAAGGAATCAACTGACCTGGGTGTATGTGAATGTCACACGGAGCCCGGAAAAACATAAGCTTTTTGAACTGGAACGAGATACTGTGCACGTGAAAATGAAGTTACTACAGTAACTTCATATATATAGTGAGAGTGAGAATTTTTAGAATATTCCAAAAAAAATCATAAAAATCACCATAATTCTCTAAAAATTATAAAAAATAAAAATCCACCAACCTCGAGGATTTTCCGTCAACGGACAGATCAAAAATTGAGAGGAATGTGAAGGGGCACTGGAAAGCCCGGTAGCCCGGATCCGGGACGCCTGGCATCTTCCTGCCACGACGCCAAGCGACCTAGTATCGGAGCGCTTAGAAATCCGGTGGCCAAAATTTCTTGTTTTAACATTTCTTGCCTTTCATTCAACAAACATCATAGCTTCCCCTATTTGTTTACTTAATTAGTGTCTAAAGGTATCATTGCATTGTTCGTGACAAATATCCATACATGTGTATCCTTTTGGAAAAATGCTAACCATTTTGCAGAAAAAAGAAGTTCAAATTCGGCCGAAGCCTCCAATACAAATGGCCACGTAGGGCCTAGAAGACAACAAGCATGAAATGGGCACGCAGGGCCCAGAGAGACAACAACAGACACCATGGCCATGCAGGGCCCAGAAGACAACATCACGGCCACGCAGGGCCCAGAAGACAACATGATGGCCACGCAGGGCCCAGAAAAACAACAGCAAATAACATGGCCACATGGCCCAGAAGGACAAGCATAAAACGGCCATATAGGGCCAGACAAAAGATCAGATACAAGTGCCCCCGCCACCGCAGCGATCACTGAAAGAGGGCCCACAGCCTAGCGAGTAGCGCGCCACCCTGTCACCTTCCTCTGACACTCCCGCACCCGGGAGGAAAACCCTGCAAGCTCTCCAGAGCTCAATAATGCTCTGACACTCCTCCGCATCATCAAGAGTGCCAAAGTGACAATCCTTAATGGTAGGAAGTTGGGAGAGGTAAGGTACCTTGGACCTTAGCTCACTAATCTGGGGAAAGCAATGGTGGAGGTTGTGCATCACGAAAGAGGAGCTAGTAATCAGCCTGAGATCAATGCCTGGAGAATGGCAAACTCGAACCTCTCTTCCTACCATGGGAGGAGGAGGGCATAGAAAGGCAGAAAGATCATTGGCCAAGAAATACTCGTGCCAGTCTTGGCGAGTCTTCACTGACAGGAAGGTGTTAACAACCCTCTCTTCCATGCCCAAGACATGGGTGATCATATGAAGTGGGCTATGACGGAAGTAGCGAGAGGACACATTATGATCTACCACATTGAATTTAAAATGCCAGTCAGACCAAGCCGCAAAGAGGAGGAGACTGCCATGTGTCGACTCCGAAAATGGGTTCCGGATCGGTACCTCAAGAGAAGGTGAAAGATGGAATAAGGGAAAAGGGGGAAAGTGAGTGAATCTAAAAACACTCGGAAAGCAGTAAAAGGTCCTCACCTCGGTCCCACACTCACATTGATCCCCGAACTTTCATCTCACGGCGTCGCTCGAGCACCAGAGATGGTTCGGGTCATGTGGGAGGAGAGTGAGGAGGAGATGAACTTAAAACATAAATAAAAGAGGTTGTGGTCTCCAGGAGCCGCGGGCTCCGCTTTATGTAATGGAAATAGAAAGAAGTTGACCGTGTACCTTAGCATGGGTGATTGGGATGTGGGTTCAACCTTCTTCTTCTTCGGCCGGCCGATGAAGAAGAGTCCAACCGGTACTAGCTTGATCAACATGTGCAACTAGAACAATAAACCAAGTGAAAGAGGTCGATTAGAACTATGGGAAGTGTAGAAACTATAGAAGAGGAGATGAAATAAAGAAGCAACTGGAATAGAACTCACCAGATTGGGGCGAGCCCTAACCCCTTTTTTGTATTTTTGGTTATGTAAAATGATACAAATGAACTAAAATATGCTATAAAAATTAAATGAACTGAGTTAAGAGAAACTTATAGAATGAAACGGCTTGAGTTGAAGCCGAGATGAGTACAACAAGCCGGTTTGGGTAGCTTTGCACCCTTCTGGCGCGACTTTAGTGCAGAGAATGCTACGGACGACCCCGATTTCAGAATTGAGTGTCGTTTGTTGGAGTAGATAGAAGACTCAGAGAGGATGAGTTATTTTGTTGATGATTTCTCCGAAATACTCTTTTAGAAGTCTTTAAAAATTATGAAAGTGGGCGGAAGTGGAAAACAGAACCTGGATGCGCGCCCTCAGTGTAGAAACCGCCACAAACAAACGGAAAGTTAGAATTGAGTGCCAACAGCTGTAGATGAAAGAGGACGAAGAGAGGAACAACTTCTATGTTGAAGACTTTTGCAGCAGGAGTCTCATATTTTCTTCAGAAGTTGATTAAGTTGGTTGATGCAGAACGCCCGGATTGAGCCTTCTTCTTCACTTCGGGATCGATCTCTCGACGTCGGACCGGCTTTGGACATCGGGACGGCCTTGGGAAAGAGCTTGGACGACCTCAGGAAGAGCTAGGCACGGAGGATTCACCTTGGGTTATTGAGAATGGCCCTCAATTTATAGGGGAAGGAAGCCAGTGCAAAAAATGGAAACTGGACCGACCGTGCCCCCGCTCTTCAAAGGAGACGAGGGTGCGCCCTCACTTCGAGGGCGTGGTACAAATAATCGAAAATCACCGTCGCAAACCTTCCAAAAATCCGGTTTAGAAGGTGCTAATTGGGGAAATTTCTGATTTTTAGAAACTGACCGCGCCCCCGCTTTTCAAAGGAACCGGGGGCGCGCAGGGCGCGCCCGCGCAGGGTGCGCCCTCAGGTTGAGGACGCGCAGGGCGCGCCCTCCCTTTTCAAAGGGAGCGGGGGCGCGGTAGACTCTCTCTCCTGCGCGCATTCCACGAACCGTTTCTTGCAAATGGGATGTCCGATTCGGCTCCCGTTTGTTGCGTTGGAAAGTGGGCCTTATGCCGCACCTCCTCAAGTCGGTAAACCAGCCGGCATGACTCCCGAGACGTTTGCACGGAACTTTCTACCGGTTTACCTTCTCGCGGAAAGTCGAAACCCGTGGCAAAGATCCGAAAGAGCACGGTTCCGGTCGAGAAATCTTGGGTCAACTTGGGATGACTTAAAAGGATGACTGAACAAGTCCAATACGATCGGAAAACCCGAAGTCATCGAAACATGTGAGATTAACCTGGTAAACGTGAACCGAAACTAAGAAAAGCCAGGAAACCCTAAAATTGACCGAACCGGACGTATGGCCATGATTGATGAAAATGTTCAGCTAGAATCGACCTGGATGACCCGAAAAGATGCGGTGATGACCGGAAAGGCCTAACGTGTGGTCCGGGATAGCCGTGTCAATACAGATCGAAAAGGCCATAACGAAAGCAGTCATTGACCGACGCCTACTGAAATGACTTCTCGGAAACCCTGAATGATACGGAACACATGCGGGACTCCCGAGACCTTCAGTTATGGACCATTCAAGGTCGGTCATCGAGCAGGCTTCTTGTTTTTACAGTTCACGCGCGGCTCTCGCTTGAAGGTTTTGGCATCATTCCGGAAATCATTGGTCTATTCTCAACTCACAAGGGGCTCCACCAATGTCCTTAGCTCATATCCACGAGGTAATCCGAATCAGATAACGATATAATAAAAGATATCGCCTATGGAATAAGAGTCTGGGGCTCCGAATAAGGCCAATTTGGCATGTCTACACCATGCATGGGTCTGCCAATGCACGCTGAGGAAAGGTCATCATAAAGAAAGCCAAGAACAGAGGTGATGATCCTCTCCCTCTGCCAGAAACCCCGAATGCTAGATAAACAACCGGGATGAATCCAACCATCCTTGGTTAGGAAAAGAAGGGCGGAGACAAGAAGGGTAGCAGCCCCTTTCATGCCAGGGAGGAGGTCAGCATCACAGCTAGCTCCTTCTATGGCCCCTATGGTCCATTTAAGGAGACCCTCTATATTGATCTTGTCCCCTAGGGTGATCTGGCGGGCTGAGGTGGAACTAATGAACTCCTTAAGGAACTCATGAGCCGACAAAAGCTCAGTAGGGACAAAGGTGAAGAGTTCCTGTCGGCGAGGGATGGCTTGAAGGCCAAGAAGGATCTCGGCCTCCTCCAGGAGTATGGTGCATTCATAGGTGCCCATGATGAAGGTATTGGTCTCGGGGTACCAAGACTCGACTAAGGCACCAAGGAGGGAAAAGTCCCAATGATATCTCTGGATATTGATGGCATGAATAAGAATGCCCAGAAGGCCCCAATCGTGGAAAAATGCGCCGGTCTGGTGACACAAGCAGACAAGGAGCCGCTCCATCCAGCCGAGCAATCCGTAGCAGCGTGCACCCAGGAACGCTGGGGGTTCCTGCACAGAACATGGATGAAACAGAATCAAAAACTGCTATCGGAGATAGCAGGTGCTCCGACGACGTGACGCCTAGCATCGTGACGACAGAGCGCTTAGTTGCATCCGATAGAAGGCAAGAAATGGCAGAAATGGAGGTGAAAACCAGCCAAAAAAGGGTCCCGAATGGGAAGAAAAACAACGTAAAAAGGTGTGGATAGGCATCTAAAAGAAGATCAAATGCAAAAACTCACCACTCCTGCTGAAACCCAGTTTCGGATGTGCCTTGGAATGGACGAAAACCTCTTTTCCTTCAACGGAGTGGTTGGCCAATGAGGAAGCTCCATTGCACCAAGAACAAGCAAGGAATGAGGCAAGAAATAGTGCAAGAGGCCACCCAAGAAGAGCTAAGAGGGTTTCCCCTCCCCTTGAACGGCCTAGGGGTCATATAGAGCCGGATTGGAGGAGGGGGAACCCCCCTTTACCCATGACAAGATGGGCGGCAGAGCCTTGACTGGAATCCGCACAGGGAATGCAGGCGCTCTAACAGGAGGACGCCTGGCATCGCATCGAGGGGATGCCTTGATAAAAAAAAAAATATAAAAATATATGTTGTTGTCTTGTTTTCACTTAAATTTGCAAGTTAGCTATCAGCATAGTAGTGTCTGAAATGTTGAAGACCGCAAGTTCAAAGAACACCGGGCCTGAGGACCCCTCTGACAAAATCAATGACGGAACGGTCGTTTAATGAACTTGCAGATAAGCCAAAATCACAAGTTTGGGGACGATAGTTCCTGATCAGTATCCTGACCCATCACTCATTATCTATATCTTCAACTATGTTTCTTAATGTTAATTTTTATTTCTTTCTTTTACCCAGCATACATCCGCATGCATCATCTACATTTGGTTACCATCATTTTGGTTGTCTTTATGAAAAGTCGCCTTCTCTAACAAGGCAAACAAGTGTCTCTATTGAAATAATATATCATTCCACTTCGAGCCGAATCAAGTTCCCGCAAGAACCCAGATGAATCCTAAAGGCTTAATCCCAGTCGATTGGAAGTTCTTTTGATTTTAAAATCAACTTCTGTTCAGCCCTTCTTGGTACAAGCACACCACAGAGCTGGGCCGCTAACCAAGATGAACTCACGAGCCGCGCTCGGAGGTTCCCCGCACGTAGGGAGCATGCTTTTTATTTTCCTCTCTCGTGCCCACGGCACACCTCTCTTCCAATCAACTACGGAGGTAGTTCGGAGGAAACAAAAAGGTGATTACGGAGCCCGAGAAAGCTCAATTTGCCTGGTTAGGTTGCGAGTCACGTATCTAAATCTACACCTTGGTGTCAGTTTTTCAGTCCGCCACCGCTTCATTCCACTGCACCTCACTACTGTTGTCTCTGCTACACTCCGCGCCACTCCCTTGCAAAACTGACGCCAAGGCGAGGTAAGATATAGATACGCGAATTCGGCTAGATTGCAGGAACTACAATCTCATTCTTATAGACAACACTTGGGTAGGCACCCGGATGAGCCGGCTCGGCTCGCGCGCGCGCGTCGGCGAGGGAGAGAGAAGAAGAGGAGAAGGAGCGTGTGTGGTGTAAGGTGAAGTGTGTGGTCGCCAGGAGCCGAAGGCTCCAAAGTGTGATTGAGTATTAAGCAAATGAACTAGAAGGAGTTTGAGTTTGACCGTCGTACCTTGGGGATGTAAACAGGGGGAGATTGTTAGGTTCTAACTTCTCCATTCTCGGCCGGCCGAGAAGGGAGAGCTTTAGGGAGTTCTTTCACCTACGATCGGATTGAAGCTTCACTCCGGTCGATCTACCTAAGAATGTCCTGCACAAAACATGAAGAAAGACAAATGAAAATCATTAGCTCTGGCGCAAGTATAGCATCATGCTTGAGAACGACTCTGAATCATGCAAAAGGGGATGAACTAACCGGTTCGGGATGGAATCCCAACCACTATTTTTGGTAGGTTTTTAAACATATATGAGATGCAAAATGATCTAAGACATGCCAAAAAACATGATGAACAGTGCTAAGACGAAAGAAGAAGACAAAAACTCGATTAAACGGGCGATCGGACTCCGAAAATGACAAAATGAGCTTCTGCCCCCCCTGGTGCTCTATATATAGGCGCTAGGAGCAGGTGCCCCCCTTATGGGGCGCGTTGACCAAAGTCAAAGCACCCTGTATACAGGGCACTAAGTCTGGCCCGAACAGATTTTCTTTCCCTCTTCACAACGCCGCTCCGGAGTGCTGGGCGGCTTCCGGGATGAAGTAGTGGCTCTTCCTTGTAGACAATACTCAAATGAAGCCAATGGAAGGTGGTTTGAATGCTGGGTAAAAGAGGAGAGATGGATAGAAGCTCTCAAAGTTGGAGAAAAAACATGTTTCTGGGTGACGGAAACATAAGGTTTTTTGGGTTTTGGTGGACGATTTTGGATCGGTTTGAAGGCTTATGGTGGGTAAGAATGGCTTAGAAACGTGGTGTTGGATGAGCTCTAGGGTGGCACGAAGTTGGAACCTCCTCTAAGCTCCAAATGGAGGTCTATTTATAGCTCAAAAGAGGACACTTTGGCCATTTTCAAAAAACAGTGCCACGCGGCATAGCGCCCTGTATATGGGGCTCCAGCATCATGAGGTCTGTCAGGTCGACAAGACGAGTCACTGCGGGGGGTCAAATCAGCCGGTCAAATCGATTTGATTTGGTTCCAGGCGCCCTGTATATAGGGTGCCTGGTGCCCTATATACAGGGCGCCAGGTGCCCTATACATAGGGTGTTTGGCTCGGCTGATTGCTCTATTGATCCTCTTCGGATCGTGCCAGAAACTTGATCCGTCCGGAAAACATGATCTGCTTTAAGTATTCTCCATGAAAACAAGATTTTAAACTCTCCAACTGGGCCAAAATTACGTATCTACAACTTGCCTCGCCTTGGCGTCGGCTTTGTAGGGTAATGACACGAATGAAGCGTAGGCGAATGTAGCGAAGCATAATGTGGCGTAGCGGAATGAAGTGGTAATGAACTGAAAAGGTGACGCCAAGATGTAGATTTAGACACGCCCTCATTGGCCTTGTTGAGTGGAATAAAACTTTACCGGACTCCGAGATTACCCTTTGTCTTATCGAAACCTTCCCTCTGGTTGATTGGTTAAAGAGAAGAACAGTACTGAAAGTAAATAACTAAAATCCCACGTGGGGGAGAACTATTATCGGCCAGGACCCGAACTGCATGGTGTGCTGGGCTCGGTGGAAGGTAAGTTGCGAAAAAGTAAAGATGAAACCAGTAATTAACCAAGGTTGGGTTCTTCAAATTCATCGGGTTTTGCTCAGGAATACCGGTGTAGTTTGAATGAAATAACTTTTTGTTTTGATGAAATCATTGAAACACGATTGAAACCGGGTCTTCCAGGCAGACCAAATCCTCCTTAGAAAGCCATAGAAAGACCGTAATGGAAAGGTCGGTATGAGTATGATGATGCATGAGATGATGTATGATGCATGCTGAGTTTAAAGAAATAAATATAATAAAATAGTTGAAGATATAGGTCAAACGCAACGGGTCAGGACATCCGTGAAGACACCGTCGTCCCCGTTTATCTGACTTTGGCTTATCCGCGGGCCTAAAAGGTGACTGAGTCCTTCATCGATTTTGTTGAAGGGGTTCTCCGACTCAGTCCTTTTAGACCCGAGGTCTTCAACGATATATATGCAAGATGTATATGATAACCCACGTGGGCGTGGCTTATCCACGGCCCACCCAAGGCTCCAGATGCCCTACTTGTAGGGCTCCTTGTGCCCCGTTTACAGGGTGCCAGGCGCCCTGTTTATAGGGCGCATGGTGCCCTATTTATAGGGCGCCTGGTGCCCAATTTATAGGGCGCCAGGCGCCTTATAAGTGGGGCACCTGCGCGGTCTTTAAGCTTGCTCCTTCCCGAGGCAGTCTTTTGAGCTATATAAGAAGGGGGGACCTCCCCTTCTTATCCTCCACACCAGCTACGGTGTTCTTCTTCTTCCTTCGCTCCGATGGCATCTTCCTCCCCTCGTCCAACCGGTTCAATCGAGATGAAAAGTTTTTCTGAAGTCCCGTGCCATATTCGGAACCGAGTGTCCATGGGAGTGGGAGTGGCTTTATTAGGCACCCCTTTTGTTTTGTTTCGAAACCTTTTTTCTGATTGCGTGATTATTCTGCAGGACCTTCCAAATTCCCCCGGTGCTCGCCGTTATGGTCAGGTGCTGTGGATAGCTCGTTTGATGGCCGCCATCAACATCCATGTGCGGACTATTCTGAGCGGGTGGGGCTTCTCCGGCATCCTAGTCCACGCCAACCATCTCCTTAAATATTTCTGGGACTTTTCTCTGGCGGGTGCGCTTCTCGAGATGTGGCATCCTGATACTCACACTTTTGTCTTAGACTCCTTTGAATGTACCATCCTCTTAGAAGAGGTGGAGCTATTCCTGGGGCTTCGTGCCATGCCTGCGTACGGCCAAGCCATGTTCATTCTTGTTGGACCGGTCACCGGTTTGGACTTTCTCCGTGGCTTTATGATCACCGGAGAGGCTCGGTCCATCATGGTAGGTGGGCGTATTTACACCGAGGCACTGGCGGATTGGTCCATTGGCGTGATGCAAGGCGCCGGTGACAATGAGGACCTACTGCTGCCGGGTGCCAAAGGTGTTGCTGCTTGCCTTGCCTCGGTGCTCATTTACCCGTGTGAGGATGGGTGGCTCGATCCTACCTGCCTTCCTTGTATCCAGGGCATCTGGTCCAATGAGTGCATAGCCCACGCGGTGTTGGGCTATCTCTATGACGGCATGACCTCTGCTAGCATTGGTAGGCCTATGTTTGGCAGCATCCTTCTGTTCATGTGCTGGGCTGACTGGCATCTCAAGTTTGACGTGTGCTTTGGACCAGCCACGGCTTACCGGCTTTTTTCTCGGAGCCCCCTCCAGCCTCTCACCAGCCGTCTCTGCATGGAATACAAAGTGATGAACAAGTGCCCTTCGGTGAAGACCCGCGCTGACTGCGGTTTGTACTTTTCGGCTATGAGTAGTGGTGGATTTGTCTGTCCTACCGAGGCGGTTATGCGCCAAAATGTTTGTGCCTCTACCACTCCTGGGGTGGATCTTCGGTTGATCACCGGCACCTCCTTCATCATCTACAACCCACATTGGTGTCTTCTTCAGTTGGGCCAACCACGGCTCAAGGTTCCTCGTCTCTCTCATTTTCCGTCTGTCAAGGATCGTCAGATGGGCACGGTGGCTGACGATGAAGAATGCCAGAGCAATCTCGCTATCTGGGGAATCTGCAAGAGTTTCTCGCCGAGTGCCTACATGGACGAAGACGAGGTCTGGAAGAGCCGATACGTGGTGAAGCTGAGGAAGCTGCGCGGTTGATGACTTGTATCTGCTTTTGATTGTGTCCAGTCATATGTTGTTTGCTTTTGTTGTGTCTAGGACTTGATCAGTGTAGGTCTAGGGCTTGCTTGATGTGGTTTCTTTTCAAGTCGTGTATGTGTCCTATCAGTGTTAGTAGCCAGCAAAAATATGCGAAAAGGAATTGAATATCAATGTTTTGCTAATGAATTTGTGTTTTTCATGAAGAATATTACTTGCAGACATGTTCTAAAAATTTTGAAAATTTTGACCATGACACTTTATATTTTCACCCCTGCACCTTTTCTTCATTTTACCATTGACTTTTCTAGTTTTTCTACTGAGTGGGACCTTCTCAGGGTGTGCAGTACGCCGTGCGGATTCCACAGTAGTTTCTTCCAACTACAAACTTGTAGTTTATTCCGTTATCTTTGTTTTCACAGAAGGGACCGAACCGATCCGGAGTCGTTCCGGATCGGAACGGGGAGAGAGAAGGGGGCCAAGCCCCCTAGCACCCCCTTGATGGGGCGCTAGGCTCTGCCTGGCGCCCCATCATTGGGGCGCCAGGCGCCCTATCATGGGGTCGCCTGGTCCAGGCGCCCCATAAATGGGGCACCTGGTCCCAAGCCCCTGTCTTCCTTGTTTTGCTATTTTGGGCCCATTCTAACACTTTGAAATGATGCAAATGACAAAGAGGTCCCGTGTCGAGCGTGGCGATGCCTCCGGTGCCACCGGAGCCTCTTCTTTCGCCGGCGCTTCCTCCTCCGCCGGGGCTTCTAGTTCGGCCGACCCTGGCCCATCGGAGCTGCCTTCCCTCCATCCTCCTCCGACCGTCTCGGTAACCAAATCTTAACTTCCCCTTTTGAATTATTCATGATTGTTGTTTCTAACATGATTGTTTGTTTGTGCAGGGGAAGATCAAGTCCCGGATATCCTGGGAAATGGTCTTCCATGCCTACAAGGGGTTGAAGTATTTCCAGAAGGTACGACTGGATGCAATGGGTTTCGGCCCATTGCTCCGCTGCTCTGCCTTCTGGGAAGACCTCCCCCTGATCCAGACTTTGAGGGAGATATGGGATTCCACTACCCATTCCTTCCTCTTTCCCTTGGGGCATATGGTTCCCACCTTGGAGGACGTTTCCCAGATTACGGGTCTTCGCGTCCATGGTCGCGCCGTTACCGGTAAGACCTACCGCGATTACTCGGCTATGGTCCGGGACTTTCTAGGTCATCCGATCCCACACTGCCCCGGCGGACTGCGCGTTATGAAGCACACAGACATCGGGAACTTGCTCGGTTTGGGTAATGCCAGTGTGGGGAAGGATGACTTAGTGGCGGATGTACTCGACGCGTTGACGAAACGCGTTGAGCGCTACTTGGTTGGTGAGGAGGGCACTGTCTAGGCAAACCAGGATCTCCGCCGTTTCTTCCTTTTCTTCCTTACCCGTCTTCTGCTGGCCTCGAAGACGGATAGGGTGCACTTGTGGTTCCTCCCTTTTCTTGCCGACCTGTCGAAGGTCGGTGAGTATGCGTGGGGTGCCGCCATGTTGGCCCATCTGTTCTCCTCGCTGGCGATGGAGAGCGGTCCGGTTTCAGTAGCCGGCTTTACTCCATTCCTTCAGGTATGCCTTGTTCTTTTGTTCATCATTAATTCTGCCTTGTCTTTTGGTGACTAACTGAGTTTTCATTGACAGGTATGGAGTTACTACTACATCCCCTTGGGTCGTGCCTTGCTGAAGGCTGACCCCGAGTACCCGCTCATCAGCAGCTGGGTTGCCACTCGGTCTGCTTCTTCCCACCCCTACCAGGTGGAAAACCTGAGGCAGCTGCTCTGCTACCCCCACCATGAGGTATTCTGTTTTTTTTCTTTTCAGTCTCTCGATTCTTCTTATTCACTGTCTTGCCTTGCTTTTTTAGGTGGTCTGGTGCCCATATTCAGACCTTCATCTGGATTAGCAGCCGTGGGTATCGGAGGGTCGTCCGGTCTTTGGCCGTGACACCTTTCTGATTTGCCTGAACGAGATGGAGCCACTGTGGGTGCATCTCACGATGCGCTCATTGGGGCTTCACCAGGAGTGGGTAGACCTCCCCCCTTACCCGCGCCTGGGTCATTCTACCCGCGGCCTGATCCAGGAGATTGACTGGAAAAAGGAGGGCCAGTTTGCTGTTCGGATCTGGAAGAGGGGTGGCACCCCGGTGACTTCCAGTGCATCTGACAGTGGTGATTATCTGTGTCGCTACATGGCAACATTTGCCCACCTTTTTACTGAGGGTGGAGAGGTATGCACTTGTTGTTTTCATTACCGTCCTTCCTTTTCTTGATGTCTAACCGTATGTTGTTTTCATAGTATTCAAGAGGAGCTGTCTCGCTTGAGGGCAGGGACAGTATCTTTGGAGGCTGAGCTGGAGCGACAGGTATTTTCTGCACTTTGCACCTTCCATTGCCAGTCAACTAATCCTTCTTTTCTTTCTTTCAGCGATGCCGCTATCGAGGTGCGCGCCAACAGCTGCATGGGCATGACGATGAGGTAACATTCTTTGCCTTTCTTTAATATCTTTGAGTGTTGTTGACTGTTTCCTTTGCCTCTTTTCAGATCTCACGGCTCCGCGAGCGCGTGGCTAAGCTAGAGTTGGGTTCCCACCCAGCTGCCCCCGAGCCGACGGTCTTCGATGAGCCTCCAGAGGCCCCCTTCGAGCCGTTTGACTTCGGCCAGCCCATGGGTCCTGAGCTCCCTCTTCACCATCTGCTGGTCGATCCTCCTTCCTTCATACCTACCGACCCCGGGAGCAATTTTTCTTAGACGGGTTTTCTCCTTGAGGTGATTACTGTTTCTTTCTTATGCTGTCTTCTTCCTTTATTTGCCTTGCTAACCTTCTTTTCTTTTCTTGCAGATTGCCCAGCTGAAGGAACGGGTGCAGGCTCTTACTACCGAGGTGAATTTCCGTGATTTCCTTCTGTTTTACTTTGCTTGATTCTAACACTCTCTCTTTTGTAGAACAAGGATCTTTGGGCGAGGATCTCCGACCTCTCTGCGGGGGGTGCTCCGCCTTCTATTAGTGATCCCTCGGGTCTTCAGGACAAGGTACATATCTTTCTGCTTTGTTCATCATCATTTTCTTTCTTTCCTGACATTCTTCCGGTAGGTGATGGAGCTACAGAGGGAGCTCGGGCTCGAGCCCGTCGTAGGCATTCCGGATCCTGGTCCTTCTTCTTCCGAGGTACGATGTCTTTATTAAGATTTTAAGCTGGGAATTCATGGACTGACGCTTCTTTTGGTTTCTACAGACTGCTCAGAGAATAGAGGAGCTGACACAAGAGGTACAAGTTTAATTCTTTTCCTTAAACTGCTTCTCTTGTAGCTGATGCATCTCTTTGTCATCTTGTAGGTCGGGAGACTGGAGGCTCGCGTGGTCGAGCTGTCACGACCAGAGTCCGAGCAGATCCTCCATCTTCGCCTTGAGCACTCCAGAGAGCTCAATCGGGTGGAGGCGGAGCATCGTCAGTTGATGATGCAGGCATTGCAGTCTCGATCTCGGAGCCACTTCCACCGCTCCGACTCCCGTGGGACCACGCTGAGGGGACCTACTTACTCGGGTTCCTCTCAGACTAGTATTCATAGGAGGAGAGGTGAGGAGAGACTTGCCATGCCACCTCCGGGTGATCAAGCCCCAGCAGAGGGAGGTGGCGATTTGTGATGTGCCGGCCCCTTCTATCTTTGATGTACCTTTCTTTTCATAGTGATAGTTGTTGGCTTCTTTTCCTGACTCCCTGTGTTTACTCAAAAGGCGATTAGAACTTTATTTAGGCTTAGTCCCTTGCAAGAAAAGGGCGAAACTGCCTTAATCTTTTGTCAAGGGACATGGGCCTTATCAAGGTAGAATAACAGAAAAATATAAGTATGCACAAAAAGAAATATGCAAGACTGAAATTAAATATGAATGCAAAGGCAACTAGTCAATTTAGGAGGCAAATTTTTAGGTGTTTCAAGATTTCAGATTTGTTTTGGGTTTTGATGGTTTTACAATGTTTTTTGGTGTTTTGGAACTTTTACGATTTTTTTGGTGTTTTGAATATTTTATTTTTAAGATTTTTGACTTTATAGATTTGTTTGGTACTTTTTGAAGTATTTGATTTTTTGTTTGGTGTGAGGGACACGATTATCTCATCTTTTGCTTTGCTTGCCGTAGGTGCCTTTCATTGTTACCTAAGGGTTAAGAGTAGGCATCACGTGTAAGAAAGTGCCTAGTCCGAGATCTTCTGACCTTCCTCCCTTGATAGGCCATGGCTCTTTTGGATCGAGTCGGTCAACCTTACCCGCAAGGTTAAAGAGGGAAGAGGATTGGTGGTAAGTCCTTAATAGGATTCGGGGGTGTCGAATCTGTTTCTTTACTAGTGCCCGCGTTGCATGTTTGGGATTTGACATCCTCGGGTCCTTCCTTCTAACCCTTTTCCTTGATGGCCCACATTCAGACAGGTCTTTTTTCTTTTGTTTGATTTTGACCTGAGGGGTTCATTGCCTATCTTTTGGAGCCTTTTTTTTCTGGGCCTTTGTCGGTACACATTCAGACAGGTCTATTCTTTTGCCGACCTGAGGGGTCATTGCCCATCTTTTGGCACCTTTTTTTTCTTCTTTTTAAGAAGTTAGACCTTCAAAGGCATTTTCCAACTAAGGCAATGGGCACTTTCGATACTCCTCATTCTAACCCCTTTCATCTATTCTGGACCAAAACGAGAAGAGAACGGGATTAGGTTGACCTTCTTTTGCCAAGCGTTGCCTAGCTTTCTCTCTGACTTCCGATCATCGGATCTCAAAACTAGGCGTGTAGTGTGTGCAGTATGATGCCTATCCTTATTTCCCTAAGTGACAAGTTGGTGCACCGAGCAAGCAAGCATAGGATGTTGTCATTATTCTTCACACCTTTGAATTTTATAGATTTTTTGTGATTTTTGTTTTAAGGGAAATATTTTTTGAGGTATACACCATTCCAGGGATGAGCTAGTTCTTCTCCTTCTGCATTAGTCAGCTTATATGAATTACTGGGATAAACAGCCGAAATAACATATGGACCCTCCCAATTAGGTTGAATTTTGGAGCGGGGATTGCCCGGCTTAACGAATATTCTTTTAAGCACAACCTCACCGATTTCAAATTTTCTCTCCACCACCCTCTTCTGATAAAATCTTTTAAGTCTGTTTTGATAGGATCTAGCATGTTCGGCAGCGGCCAGTCTCCTTTCGTCTAAGAGTTCGAGTTGCACGAGAAGAGAATCTCGGCATTCATCCATCGGGATATCTCGATCAATTTGGACTCGGAGGGAAGGAATGATTACTTCATATGGGACTACTGCCTCCATCCCAAATGCCAAGGCATAGGGGGGTCTGACCCGTTGGGGTTCGGATAGAGGTGCGGTAGGCCCATAGAGCATCAACTAACTTATCTGGCTAGTCTGCGAACTTGCTAGACTTACAAGTCTTCTTAATGATTTTTATCAGGGTTTTATTGGTGGCTTCTGCTTGACCGTTGCCCTGAGGATAATATGGAGATGAATGATGCAATCTGATGCAATACCTGTTGCAAAGGTCACGCAGCTCCTGGGAGATGAATTGCAGTCCATTGTCGGTGATGATGTCGCCCGGGATCCCGAACCTGGCAATGATGTTGCGTTTGAGGAAGGTGCAGACTGTTGATGCCTTGATTTCCACATATGCTTCTGCTTCCGCCCAGTTGGTGAAGTACTCCATTGCAGTTAGGATGAAGGATTTGGTTTTATTTGTGGAGTTTGGGTCACCGAGGGGTCCAATAACATCAGAAGCCCACATAGCGAAGGGCCATGGGGCGTGAATCGGGAGAAGGGAAGATGCGGGAGAGTGAATCTTGTCGGCATGAAGTTGACACTGATGACAGTGCCGGACAAAGATCGAGCAATCTTCCTCCAGAGTAGGCCAATAGTACCCTTGCCTGATGATCTTCTTGGCGAGGGCTTGAGCATTTACATGGCCTCCACATACTCCGGAGTGTGCTTCTTTAAGCACCAATTCAGCCTCTTCTTCATCTACGCATCTTAATAGAACACCGGCCAAGCTCCTTTTATAAAGTACTCCACCTAAGATGGTGTATCTCTGGGAGACCCTTCTTATGGCTTTCTTCTCTTCGGCAGTTGATCCTAGTGGATATATCTGATCCTGACAGTAATTTGTAATCTCATGATACCATGGTTTCTCACCCTCTTCTAATTCCTCCAACTCAATCAAAGATACTTCCTCCTTTTGCTCAATGTACTCTTTCCTTTCAAATTTTTCTTTAACCCTCAAGAATCGTGAATCCTCCACTGCCGGAATGGTACGTCGGCGGGCATAGATCGTCCTAACTTGTCTGCCTAGCGGGACAGATAGTAAAGATGCCAGAGAAGCGAGAGCATCGGCAAGAATATTTTGAGCACGAGGAACATGAATGAATTCGAGTTTAGAGAATAGCTTGATGTAACAGGTGGTGAGTTCTTGGTATGGTCTGAGCCCGGGATGAGTTGTGCGGTATTTGGCCAGTACTTGGTGGAGAATCAACTGACTATCACCGATTACCCTTAGTTTAGTGACACCATAAAAGTGAGCGGCCTCCAGTCCGGCCAACAAGGCTTCATACTCAGCTATATTGTTTGTTGCTGGAAAATGGAGCTGAAAAGCCTGTAGAATGGTGACACCTTCGGGTGATAGAAGAACAATCCCTATCCCTCTACCCTGGGAGTTTAATGCCCCGTCGAAATACAAAGTCCATAGATTGGAAGATCGAATGGACATCAATTCTTCATCGGGAAAATCTGATTGGATAGGGTCAAAGATTGGGATAGGATGATGTTCAGCAATTGCATAGCCCTTAATTGCCTTCTGTTGGGTGTAGGTGATGTCAAATTGGGAGAGAAAGCTCTGCCAGCGTGCCAAACGGTCAGTCAGGACAAATTTTTCAAGAAGAAATTTGATGGGATTCATGCGAGCAATGAGATTAACCTCGTGGGCCAGAAAGTAGTGTTTGAGCTTCTGGACCACCCAAACCAGGGCGGCATAGGTTTTCTCCATGGTTGTATACTTCTGTTCACAAGGATCAAAGATTTTGGATAGATAGTATGCTGCTCGCTCTTTCCCTTCATCATCTAATTGTGCCAATACTGCTCCCAGGGATCCTTCCAAGACCGAGATGTATAAGATCAAGGGTTTGCCGGGAACCGGAGGTTTGAGCACAGGTGGGCTTGACAAATATTTCTTTAAACCATCGAATGCTTCTTGACATCTCGAATCCCATTTAAATTCGGCCTTCGCCTTGGTTAACTCATAGAAAGGTTTGCACCTTTGGGAGTGTTGTGAGATAAACCGGCAAACAAACTGTAGCCTACCAATTAACCCTCTCAGCTCTTTTAGGTTCTTTGGTGGAGGCATGTCAATAATGGCTTTGGCTTTGTTGGGATCGATTTCGATGCCTCTTTTACTGACGATGAACCCAAGTAACTTTCCAGATGATACTCCAAACACGCACTTTTTGGGGTTCATTTTGAGCTTATATTCCCTGGCTCGTTGCAAAACCCTTTTCAATACCTCAGCATGCTCATCTTGGGTTCGAGATTTGACCACTAAATCATCCACGTACACCTCTACAAATTTATGCATCATATCATGAAATATTGCCACCATGGCCCTTTGATAAGTTGCTCCGGCATTCTTTAGTCCGAAGGGCATGACAACGTAGCAATAGGTTCTCCAAGGTGTAGTGAACGAGGTCTTCTCTTGATCCTCTTCCGCTAACCAGATTTGATTATACCCAGAGTATCCATCCATGAATGATAGGGTTTCGTATCCAGCTGTGTTGTCAACAAGAACATCGATATGAGGAAGGGGGAAATCATCTTTTGGACATGCTCGGTTTAAGTCCCTGAAGTCAATGCAAATTCAAACCTTTCCATCTTTCTTCATGACTGGGACTATATTTGTCACCCATTGCGGATAGAGGACAACTCTAATGAATTTTGCTTGGTGTAACTTATCGACCTCTTCCTTCATCTTTAATGCTATGTCTGGGTGGAATCTTCTTAACTTTTGCTTGACCGGGGTAGCTTCAGGTTTTAAAGTCAGTCGATGCTCTACCAATGACTTATCTAACCCCGGCATATCTTCGTATGTCCAAGCGAACGTGTCTTTGTATTCTTGCAACACCCCCATTAGGTTCTTCTCTTCTAAACGGGCGAGGTTGGCACTGATGAGGATATTCTTAGGATCTTCCGGTGTCCCAAGATTAAGTTCCTTAGTTGGTTCAACCACCGTGGCTGATGGTTCTTCGAATCTTCTTAAACCGGATGCATAAGAATCATGTGATGAGGACGACCGATCTCATTGGTCATTAGTGTGGAGACACTGAGATACACATGTAGGTGCTCATTAGTTGAATGAGTTCACTGAACTGACCGAATTAGAAACCCTGAATGGTATCTTACCGAACTGTCTATCAGGGTTTTCTATCATCACGGTTGCATGGTTGGACCTTTGACCTGAGTCGCCAAAGATGCCTTGTTGGGTGGAACTTGTGCTTTGACCATTGACTTATGGATCACAATTTAGATGGTCCTATATAGCGATGGATCGGGTACAAGGAAAATCCGATGGAGGCAATTGAGCGGACAACAAGGGATCATCCACTCTCGGTAAGTGAGAGTGAATGTCCTATGGGATAGTACTCTAAATCCCTGGCCAGGGTAGATAGGATAATTGGAAAAGGAGTTTTCCAATTGATCCAATTCCGAGTACATGATCCTATAGAGTCGGTACACTAAGGAGTTGACAGTCGATGCCGTACTCCTTTACGACCGGGACATTGGATGGATGAGGGTTTATATCCATGTGGTAACTGATGATGGAAAGGCTCAATGGAGATGAAATTATCCCCATAGCCATTTGGGATCATGGGATGTGGCTTGTACCCTTCATGATCGGTAGGCCGATTAATCTGTTATCGGATAACAGATTTAATTAAATTAAATAGAATTGTTCTATTTTATTTAGGCCTCAACCAAATAGGTTATTGGGCCTAGTGGGTCACACACAAAAGGACTTATCCACAAGTACAGGGGCAAGGACGTAATTTATAGAGATTTTGGGTTTTTATGAAAAATTCCATAATTCTCTATAAATAATAATGGTTTCAGCCAAACCCCATCAAGCCAAGGGTGAAAACCACGTCCCAAGTCTCCTCCTTACCTCCTCCTCTCTCTAGAAGGTGTCCATGGTCGATGGAGCTCCGTTCGGGAAGAGTTCTCGAGGCCGGCGCGAAGGGAGAACCTGCTGTGGATGAAGTTCGTGTGGATACTGCTGGAGACCGTACACTTGAACGGTTAGTAGAGCTTGATAATATCATCTCCTTCCTCTCCATGGGATTATATGAATCCCTATCAGGTATATTCGAACCCGATTTGATCGGTTTTCGGTTTTCGTCGTTCGGTTTTGATTGAGACGGATTCTAAAGGAACCCATAGGAATCGTCGCTTCCGCTGCACCAAATTTTAATGGACGATTCCTTACAGTGGTATCAGATCCAGGTTCAAGTCTCGGTCGAAACCGACGTCGAATCGACATTATTTCATGTTATTTATGTGTTCCCGAATCTGTGCAAACGTCTGTTTTGACGAGGCCACCATATTCTGTGTATGACTCAGATAATAGATTGGTTAGCCTTGGTAGAATCTCGTGATATAGGGATTTCCAACTCCGCAAACCTTTTGAAGTTTGGATATCTTTAGTGTTCGGGAGTAGCCTCAAAACTTGGTGTTTCTGTCATGCCCGAACCGACACCCGGATTTGGGGATTTTGTGAAATCTCCGTCCACAGAAGAAATTGAGGCTTGTAAAAGGTTTATGAGATGGGTAATATGATTACCTAACCTTTCCCTTTGATCTCCAGCTTTGAACGACGGCGGAGGATGAGAATTTTTGAGTTTTCCGACGAACTAGGGTTCTGCGGAATCTGGCGGCGCCGACTTGTTTCTTCCTGATTTCCCGTTGATAGAGAATTTTTCTATGAAGGGATATATACATATTTGGAAACTTCATATGATGATTATTATAAATTGTATTTTTTAAGAATATTTGGCTTCCTGGATAAGGAGTTATCCTCGTTGCAAAATAGAGATTTCTGCTACGGAATTTGGGTGACCGCCGCCTCTTCTTCCTCATTTTCCGGACGATTGGGATTTTTTTCCTGAATATGAAGCCGACTATTTTGGATTCCTTATTTGATAAGGATTCTAACGCATATTTTTTCGAATTTTTCGGAGTCCGGTATAGGGAGTTAGAGACCTGGTTTTATGGAAACACTCCTCCCGGATGAACTTGCCTCGCCCGGCCCTTAGCGGGCGGAGAAGAAGACGTCCGGATCCGATTCGGACCCGGTCGCTACAGTAGCCACGGGCCGGCGCACCAGGCGGGTACACTGTAGCGGCGCAGCGCTAATTGAAGGCCGGCGCACCCTGCGGCGCATACGGGCGCACGCATAAAGGGCGCTGTGCGCCAGCGAGCTTGGCGCAATGCGCCAGTTCTTTCTCAAATGATTTTAAATTGTTTAAAATCATAGAAAAATCCGTAAAAATGCCAGAAAAATCCAGAAAAATTCTGAAAAATTATATAATATTATTTAAAATGTTTTAAAGTGTTTAATGACATGTTATATGATGTTTAGTTCTATTTACATAGATTCACTCATGGTTAAACTTTAAAATTGTTTTAAAGGTTTAACTTCAATTATTAGTGTCTTAATTAATTCTGTAAAATGAGATTTTACATAATATAAATTGGGACATTAATTTCTGACCTTGCACAGTATTGGGAATGCATGAATGTTCTAAATAGTTTAGTTTTGTATGTTCATTTCATATAAATTGTTTATATGTTATTGTCATGTTATTTTCATGTTATTTATTTCATGAAAAAAATCGACATGCATGAAATTGAGAATTTCAAAAATAAATTATATAATTTTATGCTGATATATATGATATATCTCATATAATTATCACGTATGCGCTCTATGTTCATGTGATGAATGTTAGTGTGTGTATGGAGGTGATCATAGACTTAATTGTGCTTGGCTTGTGATTGCTTTTAATTATGTTGGTTATGTTATTAAATGGGGCCTGCGTGTGCCTCCTCTCTCTCTATACAATCTGATTGTACATTCTACCTCCCTCCATTAATGTACTCCCCTTGGTTAAAACCAAGGTTTCTTATTGAGTTATGTACATTTGTGGGGTCTGCATACCCTTAAGCCGCTTGTAAGAGTTAGAAGCCGGTTCGTGGAAGGTTGGAGAGTGGGACCACTTGGAGAAGCACCCTTATGAAGTGGGAGCATACCAACTCAAGCATCTGAAGCAAGGATTTGCACCTATAGGGGTGCCTTAGGTGCATGCTTAGGGTTAAGTCCATGATCACTTAATTTTGTGCATATTTGATATGTGGATGTGTGCTACAGGTTATACCTTAGATATATGATATTCCAAAGGTATTATATATACTTAGCACATATTATTGATGAGACTAAAATAAAATCCCTCCTTGTCATAATTAGGTTGATAAACGTGTGACATTAAGAATGACTCACGTAGCCTTCCGTTGTTATGGTCTTGATGAGCCAATCTTAGATTGGATGGGTTTGTTGTGCTACCACAAGACTCATTCGGCAAGGGATTGGTGATCATGGCTAAGGCATTTGCCGAACCTTGGGGTGGACCATTTGCATGGCTTTGTTGTGCTACCACAAGGGCTGTGTGAAGAATCCATTCTCATAACGTAACAAGCGGGTTTGACCTAACTAGAGTATATGGCTTGTTGTGCTACCACAAGGTCATAACTTTAGAGGCTAAATGACTAAGAGTTGCAAGAGTTGCAACTGGCAATAGTTGCCTACCTATTAAGTATGGGGTGATTTGTTGTGCTACCACAAGGTCATCACCATAAAGTTAATAGGGTCTTAGTCCCCACTAGGATTTCATCGTGATATCCCGTCTTTGCATAATGAGGGTTATGCAAATTCGTCGAAAATTAGTGGGAGCATAAATTAGGATAAAAGACCATATCTTAATTTTAATGAATGGACGCAATGTTATTTTGATAAAATTATATCTCGGTTGTAGAATACGATAATAAACCACCATTAGTATGGCATATTAGATGCCACATAGCTTAATGGCCCACACTTCTTAGACTGGTTTAGAACTAAGAGAATTGTTCTCATAGTTGACCAATTAACTATTCTACTTGAGAAGTAGGTGTCTCCTAAATTATCTAGTGATATGAAAGAAAGATAAGATCTTATCTCATAGACAAGATGCATTGTTTGCCTTAAACTAGATGTTAGTCTCTATGAGACATAATTATAGAGACAACATGGATAGATGGATATGAGATCCATCATGGCTCATATTGATGTGTTAACTAAAGGGCAACTTAGATCAACAATACATCTTAATTACTTCTTGTTGGTGAGACCAATAGTAAGAAGTAAAATCATTAGATAAAATAGGAGAGAGTTAATAGTAAAAGAAGGTGGTCAAGATAATAAAGCCAGAATAAGACATGATTCTTACACTGTCATGATGATGATAAGTGGAAGAGGAAGTACAAAGTGTTTTGTATATAATGCAAAGGTGGAGCTTGAGAAGCTTCATGTATCCAAGTCATTGGCACTTACTTGTTTTAAATATACACTTAATAGTATTAGATACTATATGTGTATATCATAATATTAGATACTATGGATGCATCTAATGGTATGAGATACCAGATATGCATCTTATATCTACAAGGAGTTGTAGATGATGACAAGTAAATGAAGGCTTAATAAAGAAGATGTTGACCTACATATGAAATGGTGCAAAAGTTGCATCATTATTAGTGGGAGGTGCAATTCTTTAATAGCCTTATGGAGATGTCTTAATAATTAATATTGCTATTATATCCTTCTACAAGAACTTTATATGATTTCCTACTTGAATAAATGTTGATTTATTCTAAGCTATGGAAATGATAGATGTTCTAATAGATTGAATGGCAAAGTGTTTGCCAGTGGGAGCTTAATGAATTGTTTAATCATATTTGATATGTTAGCTCTCGTGTTATGTGTGAATATTCCTTTTAAGAGGAAATGGGTTGATTTAGATCAATCTACACTTTAGCTTTATATAGACATGGAGAATGGGTTAATGAGTTATTAGAACTCGTACATCTAGATGTATGTTAGCTCATATCTAGTAAGGCTAAAGAAGAATATTTCTACTTCATTATTTCAAAGATGATGTCTCTAGGTATGGATACATGTACTTTATGAAGTACAAAATCTAAGACCTTTGAGAAATTATTTGAGATTAAGAATGAAGTAGAGATACTAATGGGAAGAGTATTAGAACTCTTTGATGAGATCAAGGAGGGGAATACTTAAGTACATAATTCACATATAATTGAAGGATAATAGAATCTAATGGACACCTCTTTACACATTTTAGCTTAATTGAGTAGCTAAAATGAGAAGTCATATTATGTAAGACATAATATGAACAATGACAAGCTTTGCAAAATTCCTTTTGTCTAATTTGGCTAAGTACTCATTATAACCACTTGTTCTTAATAGGTACCTTCTAAGTCTGTTCTGATCATTCCATATAGGATATGGAAAAGGGGTTAAAACTTGACCTTAAGCAAGTTAAGGTTTCGGAATGTCCGACCTGGTGAAGAAGTATAACTCTAACAAGTTGGAATATAAGACTATAAAGTGTTGGCTTGTGGAATATCCTAAGAAAACTTTTGGATATTAAATATACAACCCTTATGTATAAGGGTATGTGTTGCTCAGCTCACTATATTTCTAAAGGAAAAGTTCCTTCTTAAGAAAGATAGTGGGAGCAAGATATATATGGAAGATGTTCCAGTCCCACAACTCAATAACACTTCTATTAAGGTGCTAGTTAATAATTACACAAGGACAAATCATAGGTCTTTACTTGTGTCCATTCTACCTAAGAGATATGTGAGACATATCTCTGATAGATGAAATGAGGCATAAGATAATAAGGATATTGATCCTAGGATCTATATAGAACCAATATGAGATATTGATTTATTAATGGGAAGAGACAATAAAATCCGATATAAACTTTATCTATTCTAATCAAGTTTAGAACTTGATAGATCCACCTAAGGATATAGTATCCATAAGGAATAAATGGATCACTAAAGAATAGATTGGAGTGGATTAGAAGGTATATACCTTCAAAGGTGAGAATAGTTGAAAAGGATATCATTGAAGTCAAATGGTTGACTATGATGAGATCTTTTACCTATTCCATGGATTAATCCACTCGGATTTTGATTGTTACACTCTATGATTATGAGATAAGGTAATTGGATGTTAATATAGTATTCCTCTAAAGTATTTTGAGGAATAGGTGTATATGATACAACTATAGGGAATCAAGTCCCAATAACATCCAAGAAGAGTATGTATTAAGTTCATTTATGGACTAAAGTAAAATTTCCCATAGATCATATATAAGGTTTAATGAGATTAAATCTTATGACTTCGTTAAGAACGAAGAGGAGCCTTGTGTATTCAACAAGATAAGTGGGAATGCTATTACTTTCTTGACATTTTATGTTGATGACATACTACTCATTGAGAATGAAGTAGGTGTGTTATCATAAGTGAACCTAGCTATCATATTGATCCTCCAAACACAATTTGGGTTTTGAGATCTATGTAGATAGATATAAAATCAATGCCCAGTTAATGTACGTAGTCACCATAGTCAAATGGTTTGACATGATAAACTCCAAGATAGGTTTCTTACCTATGTGGTGTGGAGTTGATCTCTGTAAAGTGTTGTCTTTATAGACTCCTTGAAAGATAAAGAGATCACATAAATAGAGCCCTTATGCCTTTGTCATAAGGTCTATTATTTATATGATGCTATGTACATATGTGATTAATGCTCTAAGTGTTATGAGCATTCATCAAGAAGATCCAAGTGAGAGTCATTGGATAGTTTAGAGATATATCATTTGGTACTTGAGAAGCACTGAGAATGTTTCTCTATACACTGGAGGATAAGACTTGAAGTCTTGTAGTTTTACAAACACAAGCTTATAATCAAATAAGTTTGATATTAAGTCAGAATAATGGTGGTGCAGTGAGTTGAAAGAGTTCTATGTGATAGAACATTGTAAGTTCTACAACATATGTAAACAAGTTTACATAGTGATTGCACACTACTTGAGAAGTAGTCTAGATGAAGTTTTTCATCTACATATTTGATATGGGATTGTCTCAATTTTCTCTGAAAGTGTATCATTATTTTGAGAAAACAATGGAGTAGAGCCGATGTCTCATCAGAAGTTTAGAACTTCTGTGGCGATACCATACAATCAGAGAGATTGCAACTTATAGAGATATAATTAAAGATAGAGTATCTACCGTTAATAACATTGCAGATCCACTAACTGAAGCAGTTACTCAAAGAGTGTTTGAGCTTCACCTCGAGCTGATATAGATCAGCCAGATGGGTGATTAGCTTTAGTGCAAGTGGGAGATTGATAGAAATGTATGCCCTACAAGCCAATCATATATGATATGATTCGACATCTCTAGAAATATCTCATTCAATTAATTAGGCAAATCTTCATTATAAGCTCTTATTAGAAGCGAATATCATAATGAAGTCCTTGATCAAATACAATCATGATGAGATCATGATAATGAGATTGATCATCTAGAGGTATTTGATCTAAATGTTCCTAGTCATAGGATACTTGAGACGGGACATCAAGGATCCGGATAGACTAGTGTATGTGATGTCTTCTTATGTGATGAGGACGACCGATCTCATTGGTCATTAGTGTGGAGACACTGAGATACACATGCAGGTGCTCATTAGTTGAATGAGTTCACTGAACTGACCGAATTAGAAACCCTGAATGGTATCTTACCGAACTCGTCTATCGTGGGTTTTCTATCATCACGGTTGCATGGTTGGACCTTTGACCTGAGTCGCCAAAGATGCCTTGTTGGGTGGAACTTGTGCTTTGACCATTGACTTATGGATCACAATTTAGATGGTCCTATATAGCGATGGATCGGGTACAAGGAAAATCCGATGGAGGCAATTGAGCGGACAACAAGGGATCATCCACTCTCGGTAAGTGAGAGTGAATGTCCTATGGGATAGTACTCTAAATCCCGGCCAGGGTAGATAGGATAATTGGAAAAGGAGTTTTCCAATTGATCCAATTCCGAGTACATGATCCTATAGAGTCGGTACACTAAGGAGTTGACAGTCGATGCCATACTCCTTTACGACCGGGACATTGGATGGATGAGGGTTTATATCCATGTGGTAACTGATGATGGAAAGGCTCAATGGAGATGAAATTATCCCCATAGCCATTTGGGATCATGGGATGTGGCTTGTACCCTTCATGATCGGTAGGCCGATTAATACGTTATCGGATAACGGATTTAATTAAATTAAATAGAATTGTTCTATTTTATTTAGGCCTCAACCAAATAGGTTATTGGGCCTAGTGGGTCACACACAAAAGGACTTATCCACAAGTACAGGGGCAAGGACGTAATTTATAGAGATTTTGGGTTTTTATGGAAAATTCCATAATTCTCTATAAATAATAATGGTTTCAGCCAAACCCCATCAAGACAAGGGTGAAAACCACGTCCCAAGTCTCCTCCTTACCTCCTCCTCTCTCTAGAAGGTGTCCATGGTCGATGGAGCTCCGTTCGGGAAGAGTTCTCGAGGCCGGCGCGAAGGGAGAACCTGCTGTGGATGAAGTTCGTGTGGATACTGCTGGAGACCGTACACTTGAACGGTTAGTAGAGCTTGAGAAGCTCATCTCCTTCCTCTCCATGGGATTATATGAATCCCTATCAGGTATATTCGAACCCGATTTGATCGGTTTTCGGTTTTCGTCGTTCGGTTTTGATTGAGACGGATTCTAAAGGAACCCATAGGAATCGTCGCTTCCGCTGCACCAAATTTTAATGGACGATTCCTTACAAAGAGGACGTTTTTTTTTTGATCTTTTGGAGAAGTACTAAACATGAACACAGAAGGGGTTTGGTTGGTCGTAGTTTCCAACGCGGGTTGAGATATTGACAGAGAGGGGAACACATCAAGCAAAGATGGGTAATCTGGTGGATTTGATGGTGAATTTATTGGAAACGGGTTTAAAGAGATGACATGGGATGAATGCCCTGGATTCTGACTGCCAGAAGGCTCATTGCGGAATGATTCATTACTTGACCCTTCTTCAGAAAATAACCATGATACGTCGAGATATGTCTTATCCTCTAGGTTGTCCACCTTCTTTCTCTTTGCTTGTTCTTGCGGTTCTTGCTTTTCAATCATTTGTATTGTTTCTCTCTTGTCGAAGAACTTGTGTAAACATCCCCGGAAGTATTTTTGGCCGGTCTTTTGGCCATTATCACATGTCCCATCGTACCCTATCCCGTTCCTTGATGTTGTCTTTACCAGCTGGATGGGTTCTATGATACCCTGCAGTTCTTTCCCCAGCCCTCGGCCTTCCTGATACCCCAGATTCTCCATCATACGCCACCCAAGAGTTTTGGCGTCATCCTTCTTCTTTCTCCAAACTTGCTTGTACTGCCTTCCATCCCTCAGTAGATCGAGGATTGTGAAGACTGGTTGATTTGGCAAGCCAGGAGGGAGAGTAACCAGGCAGTCCACGGGCATACTTACACCTTGACGACTTGTCCCTTGAAGGGAAATTTAATGCATTGGTGATTGGTTGAAGCTACGGCCTCCAATGCCTCAAGGTAAGGCCTTCCCAAGATAGCTTTGTAAGTTGGGTCCATATCCAAGATGTGGAAGTCGACAGTAACAACCCGGGGTCCGAGTTTGACTTCAAGTGTGACCATGCCATGGGCGGGCCTCTTGGAATTGTCATATGCTGTTACAGTGATTTGTGATAGCCGAATATCCTCTTCTGGGATTCCACACAACTGTAGCGTTTCTGGCGGCAAGACATTGATGGATGCACCGGTATCGACTAGACAAGACTCAACATTTGTTTCGTTAATACTGACAGTGATACAAAGTGCATATTTTCTTGCTTCTGGTTCGACCAATTCTTCCTTGGTGAAAGTGAGAGCGGGGTGTTCACTTTTCGGGGTCAAGATCGATGCAATCTTCTCTGGGGGAAGGGTTTCATTGACCATCACTCTTTGTAAGTATTGCTGAAGAACTTCTTGATGAGCTTTGGACCTTTTGATCAGCTCTAGAATGGAAATCCGTGCAGGGGTTTTGTCAAGGTGCTTCAGCAAATCATAGGATGTCCCTGGCACTGGTTCTTCTGGGTGCTCTTCTTCTTCTTCTTGTGACCGTCCTGGTTGATCGGTCTGGGGGAAAATTCTTTGAAACATGTGCCCGCTTCTAAGCACCGTGGCGAGCTGAGGGGCTATGGTTGGTGTAGCGGAGGTAGATGGAGGGTTAGGTCGGATGATGGAGGCCTAGGTAGGGGTGTAGTGATGATGGTCTGGGTTGTAGGGATGCGGGTAGGTTGTGGTGGCATGGTTGTATGAGGTGGTATGATGATGGGTCCTAATGGCGATGGTATTTGCGGAGGCTCGACCGGGCGGATCAAGGTCCTACCCGGTTGGAGTTGTACGGCTGGTGGCGTCATGGTTGGCTGCGATAGAGTGCAGATAATTGGTGGTAAGCTTCTTCTGGCGGTGATAACTCGTGGTATGGAGTGAACGGTTCGGTTAACGTGGTTTGGAGGGTTAATGTTCATGAAGGAAGCTGGTCCCTCGATTTGCCAATTCTGGCCTATATCATGGGGTTCATCGGTGGAGGTTAGAATAGGATTAACCCTCTGGTTTTCTGGTGCTATCGCGGGTACATGCGCGGGTAGCGGGTTCTGAATAATCCCCAGACCATATTCTTGTTGTTGTTGTCGGGCTGGTGCCTGTTGCTGCTGCTGAGGCTGGTTCTTTACTGCCTTGATGTACTCGCCCATTTGACCCCAGTCAATACTTCCCTGCTCGTGGAGGTCATGGATATAATCTTTAAATTGAAAGCAATTCTCCACTGTATGCCCCGGGGATCTGTGGTTAAAACAATATTTGTCTGTGTTGGCATTTTGCGGCCACTCCAGCTTTTCTCTTGGCAATGAGATCTGCCCTCCCGCCATAAGAGCGTTAAAAATGTCTGTGAGAGAGTACGGTAACGGCGGGTAATGGTTTCTTCTAGGCCCTGGTCTTCGTGGCACGTAGGTGGCGGGGGGAGGTGCCTGGTTATAGGTGGTTGGTTGGCGGGGCGGTTGAGGTGCAAAGGTTTGTACGGCCAGTTGCCGGGGTTGCTGGGGGATTGGTGTCTGCATTGGTTGTTGGGGATACTGGTTTGGTGTTTGGTGGCGGAAAGGTTGGGGTTGGATCTGAGGGTGAGGTGCTGGTTGGGTTTGGTGGGGGTTTCTGTACTGCTGTTGGTGGTTGTTGGGCGGGTTCCCTACGATATTGACATGTCCATTGGTTACAACGCCTTCGGTCATGGGCCCAGTGGTGGTGGTGGTTGTCATTTTGGTGATTCGGGGCCTAGGGTCGAAGAGGTTCATGATGGGAGAATCTCGGAGTTGGGTTTGGATGTACCGTGCTCTCTCATAGAGTTCGCTCATTGTGACAGGGTGATGTAATGCCAATACATTTTTCAGAGCAGGAGTGGCGTTGGTGATGATCATCTTGACTTGTTTTGATTCTGACAGTGCATTTGTCAACCTTTCTGCCATTGCCCTCCATCTATCAGCATATCTTATAAAATCATCATCGTTTCTCATCTTTTCAGCCATAAGATCTGTGATCGAATAGGTAGGACCGACTCGATCTTGGTATCTTTGCAAGAACTTTGCTTTGACAGTATCAAAGTTGCTAGCTTCCAAGGGGTCAAGTGAATAAAACCATTCCAACGCAGAGCCCTCTAATGATCTCCTAAATAGGTATGCAAGGGCCTTCGGATCGTTTTGCCACATGATAGACTCATAGAGAAAATCTTTGATGTGAATGAAAGGGTTCCCATTTCCATTATATCGGCGGTAAATGGGCATTTCAGAAAGAGGAAGATGGAACACGGGGAGAGAGGAAAGGGATATCTCGGGGAGAGCTCGTGTGTCGATCAATCGCTTGAGCTCTTGATATTGTTCATCCATCCTATTGATTTTGTTAAGCACAGTTTGATCAACGGAGGATTCTCGGACAAGAGGAGGGAGGATAGATGCTTGGTTTGCCGGCATGGCCATCGGATAGGCGGAAGCGGCCTGGCAAGGAGGGTATATTGGGTGGTGCACTTGAGGTCGTGCTTGATCGAAATGTGTGGAAGAATAGACCGGTGGCCTAAGTGGTGTTGTGTTGTTTGGGTCCGGGTGGTTCAAGATGGCCACCGGATGGGGTGAGTTTGGAATCAAGGGTCCATTGTGAGAATGGCCCGGTACCGGTGCGCCAGGTTGGTCAGTTGCTAACTGGGGGGTAGAAGTGTGGTGACCACCCTCGGCATGGGTGTGATTGACAGGAGATTTCCGTTTCAGGATGGCCTCAATGGCTTGTAATTGAGTTGGGTCGGCATGAGCGAATGCCTCCCATAGAGCATCTGGGTGTGGTCGAGGTGAACTGGTTTCAGGGAGCATCTCGGGTTCATTAACGGCATATACGGCATCCGGGTGGGGATAGGATTGGTCATACTCCAACTGCAACGGTTCGTATCCTTGGTCCGTCATCTCAATGACTCACCCTGATCTCAAGTTCATAAATGGAAGGGAAAGGTGACGAAAAACACAAGAATCCTTTTTTTAGTTTTAAAATTTTCCTCCTTTTTTTCGGCTTTTGATTTTTGTTTGAACAAACAGGTTATCAAGCAAATTAACCTCAAACAAAGATTTCTTTTGTGTTTTTGTTAAGTGTTTTCAAATTTTTGGTTTTTGGTTTTTAATTTTGATTTGTAAACAAGTGACAGCACAGACCTAGAATGATTACCGCAAATTTTTTTGTGTTTCAACCTTGAATTAGTGGCTTGTTAAGAGAAATAATGTTCACTCAAATAAATGGGTAGGACCCTATGCTCTCACAATGCCGAGCACTCTAAGGTTGTCACTCTTTTCACAATGATAGGTAGTAGGTACTCCGGATTTTGGGATAAAATGGTACAACCAGCCCGATCAGTGAAGAGGGAATCCTTCACGTCTGGGGACTTACGGAGGTCTTGATGGAAGCTACCCGGTCCTTCCGAGAGGGAATCCCTGGAGGAGGAGTTGGCAACCACCAAGAGGGGTGTTTGGGTGTGTAGGGCTTTGGGAGGAGAGAGCCTCCCTTCTCGGATGACCTAAAGGAGTCGAAAGAACTCTAATGCAAACTAAATGCAAGTGAGATATCAAGGAGTGAGAAGCAAACAAGAAGAAAATAAAAGCATGCAATGATCAAGAAAATATTGGAAAACAAGTAAGCAAGGCAACAATGTAAGGTGAAAGCAAATATTAATTCACTAAAGATGCTTTAGAGGAGAACTTAGACTTCCTTTTTTTTGAGAAAAAGAAAATGAGCAAAGATGCTTAGCAAGATAATGCAAAGTCAAAGTAAATTGATTAAAGCAAGCCTAAAATTAGATGGTACCCCCCCCCCTTTTCTTTTTTCTTTTTTTAAAAGAGGACCCACGGAAAGCAAGTAAACCGGAAGAAACTAAGTGATGCTAAGGTGAAGCAAGTAAATAAGCAAGCAAGTGAATAGGAATGCTAGGAGGGTGTAGGGATTCAAGCAAGAGCCAAAGCAAGGATGAATATGTTGGACATTCTTTTAAAAGGTGAAAAGAACTCACTTAAGCAAGAGTTGTCCCACCGTGGTCGCCAAAAGGTGTAGGCACCCGGATGAGCCGGCTCGGCTCGCGCGCACGCGTTGGCGAGGGAGAGAGAAGAAGAGGAGAAGGAGTGTGTGTGGTGTAAGGTGAAGTGTGTGGTCGCCAGGAGCCGAAGGCTCCAAAGTGTGATTGAGTATTAAGCAAATGAACTAGAAGGAGTTTGAGTTTGACCATCGTACCTTGGGGATGTAAACAGGGGGAGATTGTTAGGTTCTAACTTCTCCTTTCTCGGCCGGCCGAGAAGGGAGAGCTTTAGGGAGTTCTTTCACCTACGATCGGATTGAAGCTTCACTCCGGTCGATCTACCTAAGAATGTCCTGCACAAAACATGAAGAAAGACAAATGAAAATCATTAGCTCTGGCGCAAGTATAGCATCATGCTTGAGAACGACTCTGAATCATGCAAAAGGGGATGAACTAACCGGATCGGGATGGAATCCCAACCCCTATTTTTGGTAGGTTTTTAAACATATATGAGATGCAAAATGATCTAAGACATGCCAAATAACATGATGAACAATGCTAAGATGAAGGAGAAAGACAAAAACTCGATTAAACGGGCGATCGGACTCCGAAAATGACAAAACGAGCTTCTGCCCCCCTGGTGCCCTATATATAGGGCGCTAGGAGCAGGTGCCCCCCTTATGGGGTGCGTTGACCAAAGTCAAAGTGCCGTGTATACGGGGCACTAAGTCTGGCCCGAACAGATTTTCTTCCCCTCTTCGCAACGCCGCTCCGGAGTACTGGGCGGCTTCCGGGATGAAGTAGGGGCTCTTCCTTGTAGACAATACTCAAATGAAGCCAATGGAAGGTGGTTTGGATGCTGGGTAAAAGAGGAGAGACGGATAGAAGCTCTCAAAGTTGGAGAAAAAACATGTTTCTGGGTGACGGAAACAGAAGGTTTTTTGGGTTTTTGGTGGACGATTTGGATCGGTTTGGAGGCTTATGGTGAGTAAGAATGGCTTAGAAACGTGGTGTTGGATGAGCTCTAGGGTGGCACGAAGTTGGAACCTCCTCTAAGCTCCAAATGGAGGTCTATTTATAGCTCAAAAGAGGGCACTTTGGCCATTTTCGAAAAACAGTGCCACGCGGCATAGCGCCCTGTATATGGGGCGCCAGCATCATGAGGTCTGTCAGGTCGACAAGTTGAGTCACTATGGGGGGTCAAATCAGCCGGTCAAATCGATTTGATTTGGTTCCAGGCGCCCTGTATATAGGGCGCCTGGTGCCCTATATGCAGGGCGCCAGGTGCCCTGTTTATAGGGCGCCTGGTGCCCTATAAATAGGGCGCCAGGTGCCCTATATATAGGGCGCCTGGTGCCCTATACACAGGGTGTTTGGCTCGGCTGATTGCTCTATTGATCCCCTTCGGATCGTGCTAGAAACTTGATCCCTACAGAAAACATGATCTGATTTAAGTATTCTCCATGAAAATAAGATTTTAAACTCTCCAACTGGGCCAAAATTGCGTGTCTACAACTTGTATTTTCTCGGTCAGGGAAGTCGGTTCGACATAAAAATGACCAAATCTTAAAAACTTTCTAAGCGCCCTGATATCACGACACTTGGTGTCGTGACATCGGAGCACCTAGTACTTCCCGCGTTTTCCCCCTTTTATCCGGCCGAACAACGCCGTATTCAAAGTCGTACGACAGTTCAAGCGCTCCTCTACCGGGACACCTGGATTTCTGACCGTGATGGCCGACTTTTCAGACCGGTCAACGGAGCGTTGTCGAAATCATACCGAGGATGCAGGCGCTCACCTGCCAAAGTGCCTGGATCTCCGTCGGCAACTGACACCGCAGGTTCCGCGTGCGCCGAATTTGCAGTGTGTCAGCCGTGGGTTGTAGGTGCTCTCCTGTCAGAGCGCCGGGATTTCTGCTTCTTAAGAAGCTCTCCTGTCAGAGCACCGGGATCCGCAGGCGACCTGTTGGCAGAGCGCCTGGGTCACTTCTGCGGATCTATAAAAGGGGACCCTTCTCCCACATTCAGGAGGTTCCAAAAAAGATTCCTAGAGCTTTAACTCCATAGAGAGGCCCTTCTTTGAGCATCCTAACACTCTCCCATCATCTTCCAAGTCACTCTAGAGCTCTCAATCTCATCCCCAAGTCATTCATTCCTCCCATCACACCTCTTCCATTCCGTCCATTCCACACAACCAAGAAACCATCCCAAACATTCCCACACCATCAAAAGCCATTGAAAGTCATCTCAAAGAGCCTCGAGGAGCCTCCAAAATGAGTTAGAAGTCTTGACACCCCTTGTTGGAACCGGGAGAAGATCGTATCGAAAGTTGCCTTGGGAGGACTTAAGCGCTTTCCGATGGGACGCCAGGCAACCCGGCTTCAGAGCGTCTGTAACCTCCAGAAGCTGGCCCAACGATCTCCTTCCTTATCTTATTCTCGTTTCATTTTTCGTTCGGCTTCATCATGCACATCATAATAGCATAGTCTAATGCATCTTTAGCACTAGGTCATTTAGATCCTTCTTAAGAGGGGTTAGGAGTTAGTCCTAATCCGGTTCGTTCAACCCCTTTTGTCATTCCTCTTCTCTTTTATGGATAGTTGCTACTTTCCACTTAGTTCTAATCATTGTTTTTTGTGCTTTCATCCTTAACTTCTTTTCAGGCAAGCGAGTTTCTTCAAGGCTCTCACTCCCCGGCCGGCCGAGGAAGGAAAAGATAGAACCTTCCACAATCTCCCCATTCAGCGAGGTAACTAGTCACCCTTCCCCCTATCAGTTCATCTCTTTTCTTTTAATCATTGGAGCCTCTTTGGCTCCTGGCGACCACACAATCTCTTCCTCTTTTCGGCTCATAGGTTAAATTCGTGTTAATAACACCACCCACTGTCTGATCTTCTTTCCCTTCTATTCTCCTCACGACCCGGGCCGGTCCTTCGATGTCCAAGTGACATCAAGGGTTGAGTAGTCCGGGGACTAAGGTGAGTATTGAGAAAGAAAGAAGGAGAAGAGGTAGGTAACAGGCTGGTTCGTTGGGATCATCCACAACCGCGTCTATGGCGTGATTAACATAAACCAACGCTATCGGAATCGAAAAGAAGAAGACACAAACAGCACACACACACGCACCGCGGGATGACCCCGGCGTCCACAGACGGGACTCTGAATTCACATGGTAAGGGAATAGGAATCATCCTTCTATCACCCATGGGTGTCACCATTCCACAGGCATTTCAGCTCAACTTCCCATCAACCAATAACATAGCTGAATACAAAGTCTTGCTGGCCGAGCTGGAGGCCGCTCATTTCTATGGTGCCACAGAATTGAGGGTGATAGGTGATAGCTAACTAATCCTTCGCCAAGTCCTAACCAAATACCGAACTTCTCATCCAAACCTCAACCTTACAAAGAACTCACCTCTTGCTACATCAAACTCTTTTCAAACTCACTTTTGTCCATGTTCCCCGAGCTTAGAACATCCTTGTGGATGCCCTAGCCTCCTTAGCTTCATCTCTATCAGTCCCGCTAGGTAGACATGTGCGGACTATCCATGTCCGTAGAAGGTCGATGCCGGCGATTATGGATGGTCAATTTCTGAAGGTCAAGGAGAGATTTGGCAGGAAGGAATATCTAGAGCAGAAAGAGGATATTTCTCTAGTTGAGTTGGAAGAGTTAGATGAGGGTTAAAAACCTTGGTTTGATGAGATCGCAAGGTATTGTCAAGATCAGTTGTATCCACCTCGATCCAATGCAAAAGAAAAGAAGGCCATCAGAGAGTAGCCCAGAGGTATGCCACCCTAGAAGGGGTGCTCTACAAGAGGAGCCTAAGCAGAATCTTACTGAGATGCGTTGAAGAAGAGGCAGAATTGGTGCTTAAGGAAGCACATTCTGGGGTTTGTGGGGGCTATGTCAATTATCAAGCTCTTGCTAAGAAGATCATCAGGCATGGGTATTATTGGCCAAACCTAGAAGAGGATTGCTCCCTCTTTATCCAAAGCTGTCATTCTTGCCAACTCCATACCGATAAGATCCATTCTCCCGCATCTTCCCTTCATCCGATTCATGCCCCATGGCCCTTCGCCATGTGGGCTTTCGATATCATTGGCCCTCTAAGTGATCTTTGTTGACTCTAAAAATTCGACGGGGCCTCCTCCTTTTCAGGGAAGTCCGTGAATCCAGATCGTCACCTTAAGAGGGGATGAGAAAGAAAGAAGAAAACATGGAAAGCAACTCTCACCTTGGTCCCACACTCACATTGATCCCCGAACTTTCATCTCACGGCGTCGCTTGATCACCAAAGAGACGGTTCAGGTCATGTGGGAGGAGGGTGAGAATAAAATAAATTAAGACATGTGATCGCCAGGAACCGCGGGTTCTGATTTATGAAATTAAATTGACCATGTGTACCATAGCGTGAAGAGTGCGGGTTAAAACTTCTCCTTCTTCGGCCGGCCGATGAAGAAGAGTCCTCAACGTGTGAGTGCTTGATTTTCTGTGCAACTAGATAAACAAACAAGTGAAATAGACAATTAGAACTAGACAAAGTGTAGTATATGTAAATAAAATGACATGAAACACACAATTAACTAGAAACTGACCGGATTTGGGTTATCTCTAACCCCTCTTTTTTTATTTTCTGATTAATAGACTAAAAATAATTTAAAAAATGTAAAAAATTATAGGAGGATGGAGAATCACTAAAAAAAGAGATAGGAAAAATAACAGAAAGATTCTGATAAGAATAGAGAGAGATATGGCCAAATCTGTGTTGTCGAAAAAGCCAAGCAGCAGTCCAGGATCTGCCAGGCGCGATTTTGCTTCTGCGCTTGTCGCGACCAGCCCTGACCTTGGAATCAAGTGCTGTTGATTGAAAACTGAAGAAGACTTGTAGAGGAAGAACTTTGATGAAGAGATCTCAGACAGAAGACATCTACACGCTGCTATAGAGGCTGAAGAAGAGAGACCTGATAGATCACCTGCAGACCAGCCTTCCTTTCTCTTGAACCGACTTTTCTCTCTCTAAAAACTCGAAATTCTCTCTCTAAAAATCACAAAATAAATGAAGTATGGAGGTTGGACGTCTTGAGATGCCTGGGGGATCGTTCTCATGCCTTTGGAACAACCAGAATCGGAGTTAATTTATAGGAGAACGAACAGTCTTATCAAGGCTAGAAAATAGGGTAGATTGCACCCTACCCCAGGGCGCATGCACCCCACTGAGGGGCACATGTGCCTCCCAGTGGGGACGCATGCTATCTTTTCTGAAAAAATTGATCTTATCCGGTCGATCCGTTCAGCGGTAGAGTCCAGGTGAAAAAATGGTTCCCTCGTGCCTCAAGGGTAAGGCGCATGTGCCCTCAAGTCAGGGCACAAGATCACGTGCCTCAGGGGTAGGGCGCATGGGCACGTGCCCTGAGTTCCGGGCGCATGTGACCAGGGACCCTGGCCCATGGGACTATTTTTGCGCGTCATTCTTCCGGAAGCCATTGCGAACACTCCCGAACTCGGAATTCGATGCCGTTTGTTGCGTTGGAAAGATAACAGGCCGAATAATATCTCTATAGAATTGGATCAGCCATCACACCCTCCAAAACTTCAGAATTTTGTCCGGAAGTTAGGACAGTGAAGAGAAGATCCGATACTGGTCAAAATGACTCCGACCGCAAAACCGGAAAGCACGGTATGCAACAAAACTTGTCCGAGGTGTGAATATGACCATAACCTTCAATGCATGATCATTAGGCATTGGTCATTCAGCCAATTTCCATATTTACACGATTTACGTGTGGCTTTCGCTCAGAAATTATGGCTTTTTGCGGAAAACTTCGAAAAACATCCTATTTCATTCGGCGAAGCTCCAAATCAACTTTAAAAGGACCCGGCATTATTTTAAGGTCAATCACATATGTTACCCTGTAAAAGATGAGTTTTATGCTCTGAATTAGGCAAATTTGGCATGTCTACAATCTTAACTCTGAAATCCATTCCAAATCATTCATCATGATGGCAAGAGAGTACTTCACCAAGTGGGCAGAAGCGGAAGCATTCGTGGAGATCAAGGCATCAACAATGTGCTCCTTCATCAAACGCAACATCATCGCTAGGTTCAGGATCCCCAACGACATCATCACCGACAATGGACCACAATTTCTCTCTCAAGATCTACACGATCTTTGTAACAGGTACCGCATTGCATTGCATCATTCATCTCCATAATACCCGCAAGGCAATGGTCAAGCAGAAGCCACCAACAAAACTTAGATCAAAATTATTAAGAAAACCTGTAAGTCAAGCAACATCGCGGACTGGCTAGATAAGCTTGTAAATGCCTTATGGGCTTACCGTACTTCTGTGAAGACCCCCACTGGTCAAACCTCGTATGCTCTTGCATATGGGATGGAAGCGGTGGTCCCGTACGAAGTACTCCTTCCTTCACTCCGAGTTTAGCATAGAGACATCCATGTCGATGAGAGACGAGAATCTCTCCTTGCACAACTTGAACTCCTAGATGAAAGAAGGTTGGACACCCAAACTTATCAGAACCGATTGAAAATGTTTTATCAAAAGATGGTGGTAGAAAGAAAGTTCGAAATCAGTGAGATGGTAGTCAAACGCATATTCGTTAAGCCGGGTGGTCCCTGCTCCAAGTTGCAACCTAACTGGGAAGGGCCTTTCATTATCATTGAGAAATATCCAAGCAATGCATATGAGCTAACCAATGCCGATGGAGAAAAATTGAACCATCCATAACCATCCATGGAATGGCGTTTACCTCAAAAAATATTTTCCTTAGAAAAAAATGGAGAATTTATGGTATGATATCAAGTCATTGATCCTGAAATGTTGTCTAGAGAACAAGGGTAGACATCACCCTGCACACACAACACCTCCCAATCCCAGAATCCGGATAGCCCGACACCTAAGAGAGGCAAGGCAGAACCCTGAAGGCGGAAAAGAACCCTCGCCCTATTCTCTTCTATTCAGTCCAAGATAGGTGAAGGACATTAGAGGAGGATAGTATCAAAAATGCCCACCGCCTTAGTAAGAGTCCGTCTTATAGGGTGCAAAAGGGTGCCAAAAGATGGGCAATGAACCCCACATGTTTAAACAAATATGGGCATGTCTGAATGAGTACCCAAGAATGTAGAAAATAAAAAAGGCACCAAAAGATGGGCAATGACCCCACAGGTCAAAGACTTGTCTAAGTGAGTGCCACATATATAGAAAAGTCCCGAAGAGGCCGAACCCCAACCGGCAATTTGGGCATGAGTAGAGAAACCCTCCTCAACACCCCCAAATCCTATCAAAGACTTCCTCTATTATTCTTCTATCTTAAACTATAGGGTAGGGTAAACTGTCCAAACTTAGGGGGAATCCAAAATGATCAAGAGAAGAGGGCAAGAAAGATTCTAGGTAGGGAACCCATTTTCACGTGGTGTTTGCCACATGAATCTTGATTAACACTCAAAGACCGATGAATTGTCTCGATACTAAAACATTCTCCACAAAAATACAAAAAAATTGAATATTTTTAAAATCTCAAAAAAAATGAATATTTTAAAAATCCAAAAAATTGAATATATGCAAAAAAATTAAAAAATATGAATGCTTTCAAAAAAAATCCAAAAAAATGATGATTTTTAAAAATCCAAAAAAATGCATCATTTAACGTGGCATAACCTTGTTTTTTGCTTTTGCTAGCATTCATGTTTATCTTTATGTCTTGCATGTTTCATTTCTGCATTGCATGTTTATCTTTATTATCACCCCGTTAAGAGGGCTCCTCCCTTTGACCTAAATCAAAGTTGGCCTTAGTAGGCAAAGGGTTGAGTCATTGTGAAGATCTGATCCTCTTTTATCAAGTGTTTTCAAGGACTTTAAGTAAGAGGAGAAGGTTCTCTCAACGACTGGTAAGTTCTCTTAACCATTTCATTTCAGTCATTTAGTTTATTTTTACACCTTGTTAAGAAGGCTCCTCTCTTTGAGCTAAGTCAAGGTAGACAACAATAGGCAAAGAGATGAGCCATGGTGTTGATTTAATCTCCTTTTATCAAGTGTTTCAGGATTCTGAAATCAAGAAGGGAGTGACTCTCGCCATAACAGGTAAGCTCTCTTAACTTTTACCTTGTTTATTTTAGTCATTTTGTGCATTCTACCTGGTTAATAAGGCTACCCCCCTTGACATATAAGCAAGGCAAGACGACAATAGGCAAAGGGGTAAGCCATGGCACAGATCTAACCTCTTTGTTGAGCATTTTAGAAAAGAAACACTAGTCAGGAAGGGGGAAGTCTTGCCAACAGGAATTACTCACGGAAACAGAAGAATGGACGTGGGAAACCCCATAGCTTGCCGGCTAACATATAAGTCGTTAATCGTGTATTCTTATTCTATGCATTATTGTTGAAGACCATGAATGCAGAGAAGACTTGACCTGAGATCTCCTTCATCAAAATCTACGACGGTCAGGTCATCTTTCGTGCTCACGGATAAGTTAAAAGTTGCGCTGTGAGGGACGATGGTTCCCGAATGGGTATCTTGACCTCATAGACAATCTATATCTTTAACTATTTATCAAACAAATCTTGTTTTATTTTCTTGAGCCCAGCATGCATCATGTAGTATTAGTTGCATTGCATTTTTTGTTATCATTGCATACATCCATTCATGATCTTCCACCTCTATCAGGATATTTCTGAACCCTACCAGGAATGTTCTCCCATCGTATACCCCAATTCTGATTTTTCTAATATCCCACCGTGTTCTCTAATCCTACCGTGTTTGTTAATCTCACCATGTTTGGTAATCACCTTGTGCCTCCAACTCTTTCATTTTTATCACCACTGTGGCCATGCAACACCCTTCTTGCTATTCATCCTACTATGGTAGTCAACTCATCCCGCCAAGGGCCTCCTCTTTGATCAGCACTTGCATTGTCATTATCTTCACAGTTTGTGTTTCAACATTTGCCTTTTGAAAATCAAGATCATTCCATTCCAAATTGAATCTTGTCTCTTGGAAGACTTAAATGAATTTGAGAGCCCGAATGTGCTTGATTGGTATTCTCTTATTTTTAAAACAAATCTCTTTTTAAACTTTAGCCCGTCACAGTATAGGAACACCGCAAAGATCGGGTTATCGGCTGGTGATGAACCTACGAACCTATGTTTCGGGGACTCCTCACCGCGTTGGGGGTTGGCTATTCTTCTCTCGTGCCAATGGCACATCTCTTACCAATTGAACATAGGAAGGCTTGATGAAACATGCGATTATTCGGGACACTTGAGAAGATTCGTCTTGCCGAACCTGGTCATTGAGCATGTCTATATCTACACCTTGATGCAACCTTTTCGGTCCATCGTCATTTCGCTCCACTACATTCCACTATGATCCACCTTGCTTCACTATGTTTTTTCTACATTTCAATCCACTCTGCTACATGTCATTCCCTTGCAAAGCCGACATCAAGGCGAGGCAAGCTGTAGACATACCAAATTGGCCTGATTCGGAGCCCTAGACTCATATTCCATTGGCGATATCATTTATTTGACCGTTATCTAATCCGAATTACCTCGTGGATATGAGTTAAGGACATTGGTGGAGACCCCTCGTGAGTTGGGAATGGACCGATGATTTTTGGAATAATGATGTAACCTTCAAGCGAGAGGCGCACGTGAACTGTGAAAACACGAAGCCTACACAATAACCAACCTAGAATGGTCCATACTTGAAGGTCTCGGGAGTCCCACGTGTGTTCTATAACATTCAGGATTTTCATGAAGTCATTTCGGTAGGCATTGGTCTATAACGGTTTTTCGTTACGGCCTTTTGATCCGTGTTGACACAGCTATCCCGGACCATGTGTTAGGCCTTCACTGTTATCATCGGGCCTTTTTAGGTCATCCGGGTTGATCCTAGCTGTATATTTTCATCAACCGGGGCCATATGGCCATTTCGGTCAATTTTAGGGTTTCTCAGCTTTTCCGAGCTTCGGTTCACGTTTACCAGGTTAATCTCAGGATTTTCGATAATTTCAGGTTTTCCAACCATACCGAACTTGTTCGGTCATCATTTTAAGTCATTCCGGGTTGACCCGAGATTCCTCGACCGGAATCGTACCCTTTCAGATCTCCGCCGCGGTTTTTGGCTTTTCACGAGGGGGTAAACCGGTAGAAAGCCCCGTGTGAATGTCTCAGGGGTCATGCCAACTGGTTTACTAACTTAAGGAGCTGTGATTTAATGCCCTCTTTCCAACGCAACAAATAGGAGCCAAATCAGACATCATGTTTGCAAGATACGGCCCTCAGAACATGCATGCAAGAGAGAGTGTGTACCGTGCCCCTGCCTTGCTTGAAATGGGAGGGCGTAGTCACAGTGGGGGCACGCCCTGCGTGCCCTCAGTCTAGGGGCGCGCCCTTGTTCCTTTTGAAAGGCAGGGGCGCAGTCTATTTTTGGAAACCAGAAACTATCTCAATTAGCACCTTCTAAACTGATTTTTGGAAAGTTTTCCCCCGCTAATTATTGTTTGGTTTGACCGTACCCCTAGGTCGGGAGCGCGTTCATCTTATCAAGTCTGATTTCTAGCAATTTCCAGAAGGTTACGGTGATTTTTAGCAATGAAATGTGTAACACGCCCCCGCCTCCTTCGAAACAGGAGGTGCACCCTGCGCGCCCTCAGGTGGAGGGAGCGCCCTACGCGCCCTCAGGTGGGAGTGCGGTCGGGCCAGTTTCCATATTTTGAACCAGTTCTCCATCTCTATAAATTGAGGGCTATTCCCAATGAACCAAGGTTGAACCCCCCATGCCTAGATCGTCCTGAGGTCATCCAAGCTCCCTCCCGAGGCCGTCCTGACATCCAAAGCCGATCCGACGTCGAGAGATCGATCTCGGAGTGAAGGAGAAGCCCGATCCGTGCCTTCTACAGCATCTGAACTTCATCGACTTTTGTAGAAAATCCTGGGCTTTTGCTGCAAAAGTAATCAATAGAAGAATCATTCCTCCCCTCATCCTCTTTCATTTGAAACTGGCGGCACTTGATTTTGACTTTCTGTATGTCCATGGCAATTGCTGCACTGAGGGCATGCATCCAGGTTTTGTTCTTCTATATCTGTCCACTTTCATATTTTCTACAGAATTGTATGGATGGATTACGGACAAATCATCGATAAGAGATCTCTTCCTCTCTCAATTACCCATCCATAGAAACAAACAGTACTCGATTCCGACATCGGGGTCATCCGTAGAATTCTCTGCACCAAAGTCACACCAGAAGGGTGCAAGGCTACCCGAATCGGCCTTCTTCAACCAACTCGGCTTCAACTCAAGACAATTCACTTCATAAGTTCTTCTTAACTCATTACATTCAGTCTATTTATTTGTTAAAACATCTTTTAGTTTAGTTTACATCACTTTTACATAACCAAAAACAAAAAAAAAAGGTTAAGGTTCACCCCGAAGCCGGTGAGTTCGGTTTCAATTGCTTCCTTTCTCATCTTATCTTTATAGTTACTACACTTTCCACAAGTCTAATCCATCCCTTCACTTGTTTCTTTGTTTAATAGTTATATAGATTGATCAAACTAGCATCGGTTGGACTTCCCCTCATCGGCCGGCCGACGAGGAGGAAGGTTGAACTCACATCTCAAGCTCCCACGCTAAGGTACACATGATCATTGAACTTAATCTCTTGTTCAATTCCATAAAGCGGAGCCCGCAACTCCTGGCGACCACCTCTTTTATTCATTCTTTAAGTCAATTCATTCCTCACTCTCTTCCCACATGACCCGAACCGTCTACGGTGCCAAGCGACCCCGTGAGATGAAAGTTCGGGGATCAATGTGAGTGTGAGACCTAGGTGAGGATTTTACTGCTTTTTGAGTGTTTTCCGATTCACTCCCTTTTCCCCATTCTATCTTTCACCTTTTCTTGAGGTGCCGATTCGAAACCCATTTTGGAGTCAACAACAATGTAGGATCTTCTTACCTATTCTGGACATTTTAGTAGTAGGAAAATTCTAAAAAATACTAGTTAAAATTCTTGTACAATAGGGATTCTAAATTTGCCAGCCTTATCCTCTAAATCCGTACTAAAAGATGGCAATTAGGCTGGGAAGGCACCACTGCCACTCCACTAGGGCACCTCTGTTAGAAAAAATCCAAAATTTTTTCCTCTGCCATCATTTGAAGCACGAAATCATAAGTAAACATAAAGGTAATCATATTACCTATATTCGAAAATCTTCACAAGGCTTCAATTCTTTCCATGGAAGAATATTTCACAAAATATTTAAAATCGGTATGCGATTTTTTTAAAATCAAATCTCTATCTTTCGAGGACTCTCTCGGACTCTATAGAGGTCCAAAATTCAAATGGTTTAAAGAGTTGGAAATATCTTTGACACAAAATTCCACTAGTGCCAACTAATCTCAAATTTGCATTATATGTAGATAATTATGAATTTGATAAAATATACATTTGAACAAATTTAGGAACACATAAAATACATAAAATGATGTCAATTCGACATCAGTTTTAACCAAGGCTTGAACTTTGATCTGATGCCATTATAAGGAATCAACCTATAAAATTTTATGTAGTGAAAGAGATGATTTCAATGTGTTTATGTTGTACTTATCTCAATCAGAATCGAATGACAAAAATCAAATATCGATTAAAACAAGCTCAAATATGCATGCTAGAAATTCATCTAATACCTTGGAGAGGAAGAGGAAGAACTTATTAAAGTCTTCTTACCATTCAAGTGCTTGGTCTCTAGTGATATCTACGTGAATTTCATCTATAGCATGTTCTCTCTTCGCACTGGGCTCGAGAACTCTTCCCAAATGAAGTTCCATTACCTATGGACGTCTTCCAGAGAGAAGGAGATAGGGAGGAGGCTAAGGATGTGATTTTCACCATTGTCTTGATTATGTTTGGCTGGAATCATTAGTATTTTTATAGAAAATTTAAAATTTTTCAAGAAAGCCCAAAATCTCTATACATTATGCCCTTGCCCCTATACTTATAGATAAGCCCTTATGTGTGTAACCCACTAGGCCCAATAGCATATTTAGTTAAGAACAAATTAAAATATAACAATTCTATATAATTAAATTATATCTATTATTCGATGATAGATTAATTAGCCTACTAATAATGAAGGGTACAAGGCACATCTTATGATCTCAAATGGCTATGTGGATAATCTTAATGCTATTGAACCTTTCCATCATCAGTTACCACACAGATATAAACCCCCATGAATTCAATGTCCCAGTCAAAAAGGACTACCACATCGATTATTAACTTCTTAGTATACTAACACTATGGGATCTTGTACTTGATATTAGATCAATTGGAAAGCTCTTTTTTCAATTATCATATCTACCCTGGCTAGGGATGTAGAGTACATCCCATAGGACATTCACTCTCATTCACCAAGATTGGATGTTTCCTTATTGTCCACTCGATTATCTCCATTAGGTTTTTCTTGTACCCAATCTATTGCTATACTGGACCATTAAATTAATGATCCATAAGTCAAAAGTCAAAGCACAAGATCTACCCAACAAGTCATCTTTGGTGACTCTGGTCAAAGGTCCAATATGCAACTATGATGATAGAAGATTATGATTAACAATTAAGTAAGATATCATTTAGGGTTTCTAATTTAGTCAATTCAGTGAACTTATTTGACTAATAAGCACCTATATGTGTATCAGTGTCTCCATGGTGATGACCAATGAGATCTATCATGCTCATCACATCAGAAGTTATCATATACACTAGTTTATATGAATCCTTGATGTCCCGAGGATCCTTTGACTTTGAACATTTAGATAACATATCTTTAGATAATTAACTTTATTATCATGGTCTCATCATGATTCAATCATCATTACACATGATCAAGGACTTCCTTATGATGTACGTATCTAATAAGAGATAATAATGAAAGTTTACCTATTTAATTGAATGACAAATTTTTAGAAATGTCGATCATATCATATATGATTGTCTTGTAGGTTATACATTTCTATCATGTCAAACCCCAGGTGGGAAATATTGAGTAATGAATAAAAATTATCCAACATGCCCTAATTGGATCAAGCCTTGGGCAGGAGTTGCCAATTAGTGAATGAAAGACAAGGTCATCAAAAATCAAAATTCATCAAGGCACATTCACGTAGTCAACTCTTAGGTGGGGAATGCTAGTTAATGGATAAAAGTATACTGAAATCCCATTGATATGTTTAAGTCCTACTTTAAAAATGTCTCTTAAAGAGAATGAATTGATAGAAATACATTAAAGTTAATTATATTTGATATGATTCTATATTTGTTAAAATATCTTATTTAATATGAATGTCACATCTTCATTACTAGTTTTATTTGGTGCGTATGTCGTAGTGAAGTCTTTGATTACATATAATTATGATTTGATCATGATATAATCATGATAATGAGATCAATCATTTAGAAATATGAGATCTAAATATTTCTAGTCATAAGATTCTCAAGACAAGACAATAAAGATTCAAATAGACTAGTGTATACGATATCATATCATATGATGAGAATAACTGACCTTGTTGGTCATTAGTTTGGAAACACTGAGATACACATAGGTTTTCATTAGAGAAATAAGTTCACTGAACTGACCAAATTATAAACCCTAAATGACATCTTACATAACTGCCGATTTGGGTTTTCTATCATCATGATTTTATAGTTGGACCTTTGACATATGTCACTAAATATGTCTTACTGGGCATTCTTAGTGCTTTGACTATTGACTTATGGATCACCAAAATGATAGTTTAGCACAATTAATGAATTGAGTACAAGAAAAATATGGTGGAGGCAATTGAGTAGGTAAAACGGATCATCCACTCTCAGTAAATAAGAGTGAATACCTATAGGATAGGCCTCTAAATCTCTAGACATGTTAGAAAGAATAATTGGAAAATGAGTTTCTAATTAATTTTATTCTAAGTACATGATCCTAGAGTCTCAATTTATTACTGAATTGATAGTCGATGTCATATCCCTATCCAACTGGGGCATTGGATACATAATGGTTTATATTTGTGTGGTAACTAATGATGGACAAACTCAATGAAATAATAGATTTAATTTAAAATAAGTTTTTATTTTAATTAGGTTTCAACCACATGGGATTGATCTATAAGTATTGGGGCATGAGCAAAATTTACATAAGTACAAAGCTTTTTATAAAAAATTTTAATTTCTATAAATATGAGTGAATTTAACCACCCTATCAAGATAAAATAGCCAATTTCATGGCCAACCTCCTTCGGGCCCCCCTTTCTCTCTCCTCTTGGAGCATGTTTTTTCATGGTGGAGCACTATTCGGGATGAGTTGGAAGGTCCAACGCATAGGAGAACATGTCTACAGAAGAATTTCACGTGGATACTGCTAGAGATCGTGCGCTTGGGGTGGCTTGAAGAGCATGGAGTGTCCTATGCTCGTTCTTCTTCAATCTTGGGGATTGGTAGAATCCAAGGTATGTTTTAAATCTAGTTCTTGATTTTTCATGTTCAATTTTGATCAAGACAAAGACCATTGATATTCATAGAAGTCATCGCTTCCACTACACCAAACTCCGTAGAACAATTCCTTCCATGAAGCTCATTAAGAAATGAAAATACATTAACATGGTTAAGCTCTCTCACAGAAGGATAATGCTACCAAAGAGAATTAAGTCTAAGAAATCATTGGAGGCACATTAAGTTGGTCAAGTCCCACTTCAGGAAAATCCTGCTTAGTGAATGATTGAAGGCCCACTAGGTTGGTCAAGTCCCACTCTAGGAAGATACCACCTAATAAATATCAAATTCATAAAATTATTAAAAGCCTATTAAGTTGTTTAAGTCCCGCTTTGGAAAAATCCCTTTAATAGATGATTGAAGGCTCATTAGGTTGGTCAAACCCCATTCCAGAGAAATACCACTTAATAGATGTCATATTCACCAAATCAAATGAAGGGCATTAAGTTGGTCAATACCATTAATGGATGACTGAAGGCCAATTAGGTTAGTCCAGTCCCATTTTGGAAAAATTCCATCTGATGAGTGTTAAATTCTTCAAATCCAAAGAAGTTCCATTAAATCGGCCTAGTCCCACTTTAGGAAAATGTTGGTTAGCAAATGATTGAAGACCCATTAGGTTAGTCAAGCCACACTCTAAGAAAATACTCTTTAATGGATGTCCAATTCATCAAATCAAATGAATGCTTATTAAGTCAATCAAGTCTGATTTTGGAAAATATTCTTAATAGACACTGAAGACCCATTAGATCAGTCAAGTCCAATTTTGAGAAAATACAATCTGATATATGTCAAATTAATCAAGTTAAACAGAGGCCCATTAAGTAAATTATCATTTGGGTACACACCACTTATTGGATGACTAAAGCCCCATTAGATTGGTCAAATCCCATTTTTTAAAAAGAATACCATCTCATGGGTGTTAAATTCATCAAAAAAAATAAACCCATTAAGCCCATCAAGTCCCACTTTGGGACAATGCTGGTTAATGGATGAGTGAAAGCCCTTTAGGTGGATTAATGTCCAATTTGGGAAAAGACCATTTAACGGATGTTAACTTCATTAAATCAAATTAAGGCCATCAAGCTAGTTAGTTCCACTTTGAAAAATGCCAATTAATGGATGTTTAAAAGTCCATTATGTCGAGGAAATAACATTTAATGGATGTCAAGTTCATCAAATCAAATGAAGACCTATTAAGTTGGTTTAGTCCCATTATGGGAAAATACTACTTACTGGATAACTGAAGGTCCATTATGTCAGTCAAGTGCCATTTTGAGAAAATACAATCTAATAGGTGTTAAATTTATCAAATCAAATGAAGGACCATTAAGCCGGTAAATTCCTACTTCTGAAAAATGCTACTCAATGGGTGATTGAAGGTCCATTGGGTCGATCAAGCCCCACTCCAAAGAAATACCACCTAATGGACGTCAAGTTCATCAAATCATAGAGGGCCCATTAGCTCAATCAAGCTCCAAGTGAGAAATATTGTGTAATGAATGAAAATTGTAATTAGGTCATGTCTCAATCAGGAAAATACATGTTAGTGGATGAAGCATCCAAGCCATTTGAGGCTCATTAACTCACTCAAGCCCCAAGTGGAACATACCAGATAATAGATGAAACAATAAAAAATGTCTAAGGCCTATTAATTTGGTCAAGCCTCAAATGGGAAATGATGGGCGATATATAAAAATTGTCGAAAGCCCACTAATTCAATCAAATCTTGATTGGGGAAATAACAATTAGTAGGTGAATCATCAAAATCAATGAAGGTCCACTAATTCGGTCATGTCCCGATTAGAAAAATATCGGTTAGTAGATGAAATATTCAAATCATCTAAGACCCATTAATTTAGTCAAGCCATAGTGGGAAATGTCAGTTAATGGATGAAAACATCAGTGAAGACTCACTAACCTAGTCGAGCTCCAAATGAGAAATGCTAATTTGTTATTAAAAAGAAGAAGCCATCAAACATCAAAAATCTATCCGAGGCCAACAAGTTAGTTAAGCCCCAGTTGAGGAAAGGCCACTTGATGGATGACTAAAGGCCTATTAACTTGGTCAAGTCTTGATAAGTGAAATTCCGCTTAATGGATGAGGAGGCCAAAAACAATCAGCAAAGATCTATTAGTCGAAACCCAAGGAGGATACTGACTTCCAATACCCATACCTAGTCTAAAAAAATGCTATGCAAAAATAGGGACATAAAAGGAGGAAGAATGTCAATAGCTTATGTTTATTTTTTCATTAATCAATACAAATTTTTTTAGTCAAATAATCAATACAAAATTATTCATTGCATTTAATCTCATCCTGCTAATACATTGTCATGGTAGTTAATCCAAGGTTATCGAGTTGTTGCTTGGTGTAATTAACATTGAATCCATTCCTAGATTGGTGGAGAGATGTCTGACCAAATTTAAAGAACTCACTTTGTAACTTCAACACATATTTTTTAATTAATATCAAAAAATAAGTGCGGAGGTACCATCACCATCATCATCATCAAAGTGTCTATGCTGAGATTAAAAAGTAATATATTTTTCTTACATACATAGTTTGAAAAGGTTATAAATTTGATTACAAGTCAATTTATGATTGATCTTAGTACGTTGATTCATTAACTTGTGTTACTCTATAAATATGATGCAATTTCAGAAGACGTGAGCTAATTATTGGATATAAAGATTTGCCAGAGCAACACTTCTAGCCTTTATTTCTTGTTTCTCTGGCTGCCCTAATTAAGTATGTTACTTCTACACTATCGTTAATGTATTGCTTCGTAGTTAAAGAGCTGATTTCCATCGCTAGTGGCCTGGTTAAATCACATGGCAGATTCACAAGAACAGGATCAGTCACATCACAAGTGAATGATTGTTATCTTTGACAACCTGCAAAACCCATTAAGTAATGAAGGGAAGGTGGGGTATCATATGGGTTCTGGATAATCAGACCTAAGAAGGAGATGAATTAGGCTTACTCTCAAATTTCTTATCTTTCTATATTTAAAACGCAAAACAAAATCATTCTAGTCAATTTGTAATGATTTGATTTTCTCAGCTCGATATGATCAGAAAATCATGAATATAGATAAAAGAAATAACACACGCCGCAATAAATATACAAATTTATAATACACTAAAGAGACCTATATTCACTTACATCTAACAATGTTGAGATTTTAAATCACACACACTATATTTAACGACACACACACCCATAGAGAAAACATAATATACACACACCCCAATAGTTTCTCTTCTCATGAAAAAAATCCCAATTCAAGAAGTATAAAACTTTAAGCACAAAATATGAGTATAAAAATAAAATCAAATGAGAGCTTGTGGAGCTTGACTTTGGAAGAAGATGTAGCACAAAGAAGTCTTGTCTTTGCATAGCAACCTCTCTTTGTAAATAGAAAATCTCCTTTTTTCTTTTTTTTCTCTTGTAATTTAGGATTTGTTCCTACAAGATAAGAATATTTATAAATGAAGACCTCCCAGCATTAAAATTTGAGGAGGATCTTGCTTTTAAAGTAGTATCTCTCTTTCACCAAGGACAAAATCACACCAAATATTCAGAAAATGTCCAAATATGTTGACTTTTTTAGATTGTGTAAGTCGACCAATGTGATTGCGTTTAAAGTTTAAAATGCTAGTTTACCCATTCGATCGACTGAAATTTTTTTTATTTAGGTGATGAAAACTCATTCTATAAATTTTAGTCAACTGATGCTATCTAATCAACCAATTGATGCAATTCTTGAAAAAAAAATCTCATGTTGAAAATTTTACACAACAAGGAAGAGTGTTATTAGGGCCAGCTTAATGGCGACGACTTCCAAAAGTCATCTCCAATAATGTTAATCGTGATGACTTAAGCCGTCCCCAATAATATTATTGGGGATGGCTTGTGGAGTCATCCCCAATAGTTTCTCTTCACATGAAAAAAAATCCCAATTCAAGAAGTATAAAACTTTAAGCACAAAATATGAGTATAAAAATAAAATCAAATGAGAGCTTGTGGAGCTTGACTTTGGAAGAAGATGTAGCACAAAGAAGTCTTGTCTTTGCATAGCAACCTCTCTTTGTAAATCGAAAATACCAATGTGATTGCATTTAAAGTTTAAAATGCTAGTTTACCCATTCGATCGACTGAAATTTTTTTTATTTAGGTGTTGAAAAATCATTCTATAAATTTTAGTCAACTGATGCTATCTAATCAACCAATTGATGCAATTCTTGAAAAAAAATCTCATGTTGAAATATTACACAACAAGGAAGAGTGTTATTAGGGCCAGCTTAATGGCAACGACTTCCAAAAGCCATCTCCAATAATGTTAATTGTGATGACTTAAGCCGTCCGCAATGATGGCTCATAGAAGCCATCCCTAGTAAGTTTACTTGCAATGGCTTAAGACAACGCGTTAGTAGTTGAAGTTGCTAGACCCCATTTGACATGGATTAGTAGTGACAGCTTGCTAAAGCCATTGCTACTGACTATTACTAGTGATGGCTTTAACCGTTGCTAGTGCTTCCATCTGACAGTTGAATCATTGATTGGAATTGGCAATGGCTTAAACCATTGCCATCATCCTTAAATGTATCAATGGTGACAGCTTGGCAAAGTAATTTAAAACCCGTGCCCCCTTCTTTCTCCTACCTTCTCTCTCTCTCTCTCTCTCTCTCTCTCTCTCTCTCTCTCTCTCTCTCTCTCTCTCATGCGCACGCGTGTGCGTTTGTCCCTCTATCAGTTGTGCTGCCATCACCTACTTGCGCCACCGCCAGCCTCCTCCATCACCACCTTTTGCGCCACCATCAGCCTCTTCCTCCATCATCGTTGCTTGCACCACCACCAACCACATCTTCCATTGCCATCACTTGCACCACCATCACTTGCATCTCCACCGCTAGCCTCCTCCTTTGTCACTTGCATCGCCAACCTCCTTCTCCTCCTATAGGTACTTACTAACCTTAACAAGTTACTTTATTAGTTTATGTGTAAATTTTTTTTATTTTTTCTTGTTTTACGGTTGTTTATGTGTTAAGCACGTTTAAGTTTTAATTTAGGGGTAAGTATATGGTATTTAGCATGTTGATTTAGAAGTTAAGCAAGTTAAAATTGTTTTTGTGAGGTTAAGCATGTTAATTTAGGGGTTTTCAAATTTTAGGGCTTTCTAATTACTTTAGATTAAGAAAACCGATTTTCTTAATTTTGGCCTCTAGAAACCAACTAAAAAAATTAATCAAATTAGTTGTAATCGACCACAATGATCAATTAATCAAAATCAGTTTTAATTTTCTTTCAAGTGAAGTTAATGTACCGACTAAAATCGGAAACTAGTTTCAACTTACCATAATGACCTTAGAAACTACTACAAACTGGTTTTAATTTATTTGTAATGACCTTAAATTAAAACCAGTTTGAATTGGCCAAAACGGCATGAACACCAATTAAAATCGATTATCTAGTTTCATTTGTCCTAAAGTGGCATTAGAAACCAATTAAATTCAGAAAGCAGTTTGAATTGGCCAAAATGGCATGGAAACCAATTCAAACTAGTTTTCCGATTTGATTTGTCCTAAAGTGGCATTAGAAATCAATAAAATTCAGAAACTAGTTTGAATTGGCCAAAATGGCATGGAAACCAATTCAAACTAGTTTTCCGATTTGATTTGTCCTAAAGTGGCATTAGAAACCAATTAAATTCAGAAAGCAGTTTGAATTGGCCAAAATGGCATGGAAACCAATTCAAACTAGTTTTCCGATTTGATTTGTCATAAAGTGGCATTAGAAATCAATAAAATTTAGAAACTAGTTTGAATTGACCAAAATGGCATGGAAGTAAACTAAAATTGGTTTTCCGATTTGATTTGTCTCAAAGTGGCATTAGAAACAAATTAAATTTGGAAACTGGTTTGAATTTTCCAAAATGACATGGAAACCAATTAAAACTAATTTTCTAGTTTGATTTGTCCCAAAGTGGTGTTAGAAACCAATTAAATTTGAAAACTAGTTTACATTGGCCCAAATGGCATGAAAATCAATTCAAACCAGTTTTTTTTATTTTATTTGTCCCAAAGTGGCATTGGAAACCAATCAAATTCAAAAAACAATTTGAATTGACCAAAATGGTATGGAAATCAACTCAAACAAGTTTTTTGGTTTGATTTTCCCAAAGTGGTGTTAGAAACCAATTAAATTTGAAAACTGGTTTGAATTGGCTAAAATGGCATGGAAACCAACTCAAACTAGTTTTTCAGTTTGATTTGTCCAGTTTCTCAAAGTGGTGTTAGAAACCAATTAAATTCAAAAACAACCTTGAATTGACCAAAATGGCATGAAAATCAACTCAAATCATTTTTCCAATTAGACTTGTCCTAAAGTGGTGTTAGAAACCAATTAAATTCAAAAATCAGTTTGAATTGGCCAAATTGGTATGGAAACCAACTCAAACTGGTTTTCCAGTTTGATTTGTCCCCAAGTGACATTAGAAATCAATTAAATTTGGAAAATGATTTTGAATTGGCCAAAGCTCCATGGAAATCAATTAAAATTGGTTTTCCAGTTTAATTTGTCCCAAAATCACATTAAAAAGTAATTAAATTAAAAAATTGGTTTGAATTAACCGATATGGCATGGGAACTAACTTTGGTTTTCCGAATTGATTTGTCCCAAAGTGGCATTAGAAGCCAATTAAATTTAGAAAATGGTTTGAATTGTCTAAAATGGCATGGAAACCAACTCAAACCAATTTTCCGATTTAATTTATCCCAAAGTATCAGTAGAAACTAATAAAATTAGGAAAATAGTTTGAATTGGCAAAAATGCCATGGAAACCAATCGTATGCTAATCGGTGTTTGATTTTTCATGTCTTTCAATGCCAATCTTATCAATTATTTATCTTATATTGGCTTTACCTTTTTTATTTTCAAGAAGTTCAAAATGACATTCTCGTTTGAGACTTCTTCTGAAAGAGATTCGATTTTGTGTATATCATTTTTGTTTTATATACTTGTTAACTTTTGTATATATATTTATATTTCAAAAAGAATAATTAGGGACCATGGTGAGTAGCTTAGATAAGTCTTGAATAGATATTTGTAAAAGATTAAGTCCTAGGTATGTTTAAGGAGTAGAGAAATTTCTAGATTATACTTTTCATGAATGTAGGACCCGATTTAGACATGGACAGGACAAAAGTTTGATTCAATGTTTTTTTCTTGGAGTTTATCCATGTCAAACCCTTTGACTATGATGTTTATGTACATCAACTAGGTAAAACCAAGCATTCTTTTAGATCAATCACTATAGATCTTAATCCCTCAAATATAAGATACTTTAGCTAGATCAGTCATGAAGAAATAATTTGATAGCCATGCTTTTATTGATGATAACATACCTACATCATTCTTAATGAGTAGTATGCCATCCACATAAAAAATATCAAGAAAGTGATAGCACTCTCACTTAACTTCTTGTATACACAAGACTCCCCTTCATTCTTAATGAAGTTATAAAATTTAATCTTATCAAATTTTTTATTCCAACTATGGGAAGCTTGTTTTAGTCCACTATTTGGACTCAACATCTTGAGCACTCTATTTGGGTGTTCTTGGGACTCAAATCCTTGAGGCTGTATCATATACAACTCTTCTTCAAGATTTCTATTGAGAAATATCATCTTACCATCCAATTGACATATTCCATAGTTATAGTGTGCAACAAGCAAAATCTAAATAGATTTAACCATGACAATAGATAAAATGTCTCATCATTGCCAACTCCTTGACTTATATAATATCCTTTTCAAACATCCATACCTTTAATGTCTCTATCTTCTAATCCACTTCAATCTATATTTAAAATGTCTATTTCTATCCTATGGTACTATACTCTCAGGTAGATCTTTCAAGTTCCAAACTTGGCCATAATAGATAGAGTCTATTTCATATTTTATTGCTTTTTCCCTTCTCTTGGAACCAATATCTAATATTATGTCTTCATAAGTTTTTATATCAACATACTCATTGTATTGTGCCTCATTTTTTCTATCAAAGATATGTCCCATATATCTATCAGGTTGAATAGGCACAAATGAAGACCTATGAATTGTCTATGTAATTCTCAAATAGTACATCATGTTGTGGACATCTTCCAACTCTATCTTGTTTCCATTGTCTTTCTTAAGAAAGAACTCTTCCACTAGGAATATAGTATGCAAAACAACATATACCCTTGTCCATAGGAGTGGTAGAATTAATATCTCTAAGTTTTCTTAAAATATTTCATAATCAACACTTCTCAGTCTTATATTCTAGTTTGTCAAGATTATACCTCTTCAAAAAGGCTAGACATTTTGAAACCTTAACAAGTTTAAGGTCAAGCTTTAACCCCTTTCATATCTCATACAGAGTAATTAGAATAGAGTAACAAATATGTGATAGTATTGAGTGCATATCTCTAAAAAGACAATGAAACTTCTACAAAGGTCATCGTAGTCCGTACCATGTCCTACACAGTACGGTTTTTATTTTTTAGCTACTTCATTAAGATGAGGAGTCTAAGGAGTATTCGTTAAGATAAGATTCTATTACCCTTCATATACTGTGTAAATTTTATACTCAAGTATTTATTTCTTTGATCTAATCAAAAAGTTCTAATACTCTTTTCATTTATTTCTTTACTTTATTTTTAAACTTTGATAATTTCTCAAAGGTCTCAGGCATGTACTTTATTAAGTATATATATCCATAACTAGAGAATTCATCTATGAAAGTATTAAAGTAGAAATATTTATCTTCAGCTTTAATAGGCATGAGTCACCCTACATCTAAATGTATGACTTCTAATAACTCTTTGCCATGTCTCCATATACACTAGATGGAGAGTTGATCATTTTCCTAAGACAAGACTCATATATGGTTAATGATTCAAAAGCATTTATCTTAATAGTTACATTAATATAGCTTCAAGCTTTTTTCTCATTAATATGACTAAGTCTATAATTCTAAAGAATGAATTAATCCTCGTCAACTAATTTCTTTTAAGAGGAGCATTCACACATAAGTGCTTTCATATCTAATATGTATAAACTATATATCAAGCTCCCATTGGCAAACACTTTGCCATCCAAAGTTGAACAATTATCATTTCTATAAGCTCACAATAAATCAACATTTATTCAAGTATAAAATATAAATAATGATTTTAATTATAAAAGGATATAATAGCAATATCTAGGATTAGAACATCTCCAAAAGGCTACTAGAGGTTTGCTTTTTCCCATGGGTAATGCTGTGACTTTTGCACCATTTCCCATACGTAAATCAACCACTCTTTTATTAAGCCTTCATCTACTTGTCTATATCTACAACTCTTTACATATATATTATGTATATCCTATATCTCGTACCATGAGATGCACAAATGGTATCCAATACCACAATATACACATATAGTATCTAATACCATGATGTGTACATATGTGACAAGTAAATATCAATGACTTAGATACTTGAAGCTCTCCAAACTCCACTTTGCTTTCACATAAGAAAATTTGCAATTCATCTCTTGTAATAACTATCTTCATGGTATTAGAAGTAATATCTTTTGTCTTATTTGAGCTCTAATTTCTTGACCTCCTTATTGACTTTTAACTTTGTCCATCATTCACATCCAATGATTTTTCTTCTTTCCATTGATCTCAAAGTATTTGATATGTATTATTTTCTATCTTGCCCTCACATAGCTCATCTATATGAGCCTTAATGGATCTCATATCCATCTATCCACGTTACCTCTGTAATTTTTTTGTTAATAGAGATTAACATATAGTATAAAGCAAATAGTACATCTTTTTAATGATTTTATGAGACAAATATATCATCCTCTCTTACATCATTAGGAGACACCGACTTCATAGCTAGTTAGTTGGTTAGTTAATCATGAGAGCAATTATCATAGTTATAATCCAGTTAAAGAAGTTTTGACTAGTGAGCATGTTGTCATCTATCATGCCACACAACTATTGGTTAATCATATAATTCTTCAATGAATATATAATTTAAAAATAATAACATTGTTGACATTCATGTAAATTAAAATATGGTCTTTTATCCAAATTAATGCTTCCACTAATTTTTGACAAATTTATATAACTCTCATTATGTAAAGACGAGATATCACGATGATAGTAGAGACTGAGATCCCATTAATCTTATAATGATGAACGTATGACAACATAACAAATCAACCCATCCTTAATAGGTTGACAATTTTTGTTAGTTGCAACCATGGCAACTCTTAGTCATATTTAGCCTCTAGAGTTATGATCTTTTAGTAACACAACAAATCATATACTCTTGTTAAGTCAAGCCTACTTGTTGCATCATGAGAATGGATTCTTGACCTTCCAAAGTTTAGCAAAACAAAACAAAGCCATGTCAATTGTCCATTCCAAAGTTTAGCAAATATGTTGGCCATGATCGCCATTATCTTGTTGAATGAGTCATGTGGCAATACAACAAACCCATCCAATATAAAATTGGCTCTTCAAGACCATAACAACCGAAGGCTATGTGAGTCATTCTTAACATCTCATGTTTATCATTCTAATTTAATATTGAGAGATTTTCTTTTAGTCTCATCAATACATGTGCTATATATACATATCTTCAAAATATCATATATCTAAGGTATACAGAATGGTACACAACCACATATCACATGTGCTAAGAATAAAATGGATAATCATGAACTTTAACCCTAATTATGTAGCACCAGATCCATAATGGTGTGAAACAAAAGGAACTAGCATTTGATGTTGATGTTGATGTGCCTTAACTTTCCAAAAAATGCTTCTTAAAGTGGTCTCTCTCTTCTCCTTCATGAACTAACTTCTTATCATTACAAGTTGTTTAAGGGTATGCAAACTCACAAATGCACATATCTCAATAAGAAACCATATCTTTAACCAAGGAGAGTGTATAAATAGAGACAGATAGAATTTACAATCAGAATTGAGAAGCGAGGGAAGGAGGCACACAAGCCTTAATAATCACATCCACATAACATTAATCACTATCACATGATAATTAAACTGATTCCATGATCACTATTCATCCACACTATCAAACATCACATATATATAATGTGATTAAGTGATAATTATATGATATAATACTTTTACCATAAAATTATAACTTGTAAATTTTTAAAATTTTCAATTTCTCACTTGTTATAAAGTTTATAAAGCAAATACAATGAAAAGTCATTTAAACAATTTATATAAATAAAAAATAAATTTAAATTATTTAAATTATTTAAATTATTTATTCATTCATAAGATTGTACAGAGTTTCAAATTAATGTCAAAATCACCATTATCCAAACTGACATTTTTCAAAATTAATTTTGACATTATTTTTTTTGGTTAATATTTTAAAATAATTTTAAAACCCAACTAGGATAGATGTTATGAAATATGGCTTATAATCATATAAAAGTTTATTAAACTCTTTAATAAACACTAAAAAGTGGCTTCTCCATCATCACTCAACACCAAGAAACACCAAAAAATCCTATTTTCCTTATTATGAAGCCTTCGCAAGGCCTCCAGTGTTGACAAGAAAGTAAGAAACACATTGAAAGATGATCTTTCAAATGACATACAAGTGATCAAAATAAGGAATGGATGATGATATTGAAAAGTTCTATGTCATAAAAATTGACATCAAGCAACCAATCACAGCAATGCATTACATATGCATAATGATTGCTTTAACAAAAGTCTACATTGCACAATTTTAAGTACGCACAAAATTACATAAAGTGATGTCAAAATCAGGCCACTTTCAACCAAGGCATCAATGTTGACATAAAGTTCTATGCACAACGAAATTTTCGATTTCTTGGATTTCAATGTCTTTGTTCTTATCAAAATTGAATGACGTTAAAGAAACTAAATTCAAACTGACTATAATATATATCTTTTGGGATTCAAAAAATCTCTCAATATCAAAGATGAATGGACTATACACACTCTCTAAGTTGTCCAAGTGTATGGCTTCTAGTAGCATCCATATGAACAACCTCCATAGACATTCTTTTGCAACTAGACTTGACTACTTGTCATTATTGGAGCTCCATCATGTGTCAATGCCTTCAGTGAGAAAAAATGTTTTGGAGATGACAGAGATTAAGCTTAGCCTCCCTAGGGCCTATTAGCTTTGGCTCTAGTCATTATTATTTGTAGAATTTATATTTTTCACAAAACTTATATTTAATATAAATTACATCCATATCCTCGTACTAATGGATAAATTCTATTGTGTTAGGTCTAAGAGCTCATTTAGGTTGAGACCTATTAAAAGAACACTATTTTTAAATTAAATATCTTATCTAATAACATATTTAATTGTTCATCTAATCATGTAAGATATAAGCAATGTTCTATGATCTCAAATAAGTTTGCAATGATCTTATCTTCAATGGATATTTTCATCGTCAATTATCACTCGTATAAAATCTTTTGTTCATCTAATGCCTCGGTTGGACAAGAATACTACATGGACTATCAATTTTTTTTAATAATGACACTTTGAGATCCTGTACTTAAAATTAGATTATTTAAAAAAAATAATTATCCTCTTTACCCTAACCAGAGATTTAGATTACTATCAAACATGGCATTCTCTCTTATCTTACTTAGAGTGAACAATTGTCTATTGTTTGCTCAACTTTCTTCATCAATTTTCCTTGTACTTGATCTATTGACTATATTAAACTAATATATCAGTGATCTATAAATCAATAACCAAAATACAATATACATTTAATAAGATACCTTTAATGGCATAGATTAAAAGTATAATTATGGAGTAGTGATGATAGATAATACTAATTGATAGTTGTAGTTTATTATCAATTCATTAAACTCATTCTACTAATGAGTACATATATATGTAATTCAATATCTTCACATTAATGACTAATGAGATCAGTCATCATCATCATCTTATGATAAGATATCACATACATTATTGTCTATCTAGATTATTAATATCACATCTCCAAGATTATATGACTAAGAATATTTATATTAAACAACTATAAATGATTAATATCATTATATAATTTCATCTTGATCCAATCGTCATTATATGTTATTAAGGACTTTACTATGATATATATGTATCTAGTAATATTATGTAAAAGATAAATATTATTTTAAATAAGATATTACAAAAAATGACATATTTCTATCACATTCAAGGTGAAAGTTATTATAAGCAAAGTGATTAATATGATATCTCTCTTTGGAAAGAGAATCAATTAATATTAATTCCAAGTGATGAGATCATGAGTTATCATCCTCCATCTCTTATACTATTTTGTTATAGCACTTTGGATTGTCCTACGACAAAGGCAATACCGGACGTGAAATCCCCGGTTTACGGTATGTTTTTCCCATATGGCATTGGTCACAACCGTCGTGACAAATTGACCCCAAAAAAACTCGATTGTCCCATTCATCACTGGGACACTATTGTGATAGGAAAGGAATTGTTCAGATTTCTTGAGGACTTCTTGTTATACTCTTTTCAAATTATTATATAGATCCCATAAACTTGTGTTGAATCAGACAGTACATAGAATATAGAAAATAAAGATTAATAAAATATTCCAAACAATATAGCACTTCGAAAAACATGTAGGGGGTGGCAAGGAGTAAGGCAAGCCTATAGGCCCATAGGCCAGGCCAGCTAGGGTCTTAATCGAGCTGCCATTTGGATCGATATATGTCAAAGAGAGTTTAAGATTTCATTATCATAATTTCATATCCAATGATCTCACCTTTGGTGAGAAGGCGCGCGAAGGTTCTCGCGCGGAACCCCTCGCCGGCCCCCGGTGGAACGATCGGCGCCCTCGCCGGACTTCATCGTCGTTTCTCGGCGTCCCTCGGCGTCCTCGCCGTCATCAGCGACGTCCCCGGCGTAGTGCCCTGCCTGCGGTTCCTCGGTGACGCCTCCCGGCGAAGCCCCCCTGCGAAGCCCCAGCCTGCGGAGCCTCGGCGAGGCCTCCCGGCGAAGCCCCCGGAGTAGCCGAGGCTAAGCCCCGGCGAAACCCCTGCGAATCCCCTGCCCGAGGAGCATCGGCGACGTCTCCGGCGCGGCCTCCCGGCGCAGTCCCTTGCGAAGCCCCTGCCCGAGGAGAATCGGCGACGCCTCCGATGAAGCCCTCTGCTTGCGGAGCCCTCGGCGACGCCCCGGTGACGTCCTGCCTGCGCCATCTGGCTCGCGAAACCATCGGTGTAGCTCCTCGGCGACGCTAGTATTTGCTTGTGGTACCCTCGGCGTAGCCCTCTTAGTTTTATTTCGCACCGTCCATTTACTGTTTTGGGGTTGGTTCTGTTCTAGGAGGGAGGGATGTTCCTCCCTCCCACTCCCCTTCTCCAGCACTCTACCTAAACATGAGTTTAGGTTTTTTGCCTTTTTTTGTTGTGCTGGAGTTGTGGAGTCGGCTTATAAATGGTCTTTAGGTCTTTTCGGTTCTTTGTTTTCAGTTGGTGTCTTGTGGTCGAGGTCCGTCATGTCATCTTTCCTAATCTCCTTCATGACAACTTTTCTTATGTCGAGACCGATGATCTGGGCGATCTCCACACCTCTCTGGTGTGATCTTCCGGTCTCGTGGCAGTTATCAAACTCCTATGATGGAGTTTCTTTCTCTGATGTTCGACCTTTCGAGCACTTTTATGTGCTAGTCGATTTGTGGTTATGTTTGAATCTGGTCGGAAAGATCAGTTTTTTAGGTTCTCTAGTTTTCTTGTATTTCGTTGTGCGTCTGTCTAACTTAAGTCCAGTGTCTGTATATGTTACCTGTGTACTTTTTATGTTATAAATGAAGTAAATCGCTGTGTTGTTCAAAAAAGATCTCACCTTTTTCTTTTCTCTAGTTACTAACATATTACATTCTCTATTCTTCTCTTCCAATCCACAAGTGTCACCACAGTCTTCTATTCTTCCTAAAATCTATAAATGTCACTTTTACTTATTAAAAATATGTTGTAAATTCATTTCTTTGTCAATCTTCTATTTTTTATGATTACATTTTTTAGATTTCATTAGATTATATTATAAAAAAGGACCTAGATGTTTCTAACGCCAGTTTCTATTTGAGTTGTCCATCAAATTCTTGTTTCATAAAATAAAATATTTTGCGAACAAGAATGCTATTGGGAAATGCTGTGGAGGGAGATGGAGAAAGAGGGAAAAAATGACAAGAGGATGATAAGAGTCTAAGAACGGAAGTAGCAGAAGTGGCAGAGAAAGCGCAGAACAACGCAAATAAATGATAAGAGAAAAGGCTAAATGCAAATAAAAAGAAAATATGGAGGGAGGGTAGACTAGCACGAGAAGGAATCAAGAGAGCACACGGAGGGTAGACCATAGACATGGAGGGAGGGTAGACTAGCACAAGAGAGGATCGAGAGAGCACACCGAGGGTAGACAAAATTGACAGAGATTTACTTCAACAAAATTGATTAACAATTTTATTTGGTTATGTGATGTCAGAAAACAACTTATAGATGTTGGTGTCAATAAACTAAAACACATTGACAAGTAACTCCAAACTCGATTAGATAAAAGTCAGTCTCCACCCAAGTTACTATATTAAGCAAAAGAATTTGAATATAAAAAAACGCTCGATTCATTAATGGATAGAGCTTGATAGACACTTCCTCCACCCAATAAGCTCATGAATTAAATATTTGATTAATTAGTTGATTAAATATTTATTTATAAAAATAATTTATAAATATTATTAGGTATATATGCCACTTAAATATATAAAATAAGCTCAGGTAAATTTTATTTTTAATTTAAACTAGAATCAAACTTCATAAACTAGCCCAAACATGAGTTTCACAAGTTAGTTTAGATCGAGCTGGAACATCATAAATGAGCTTATATTTAGCTAAACTTGAGTTGAGCAACCATTGGTGCTCAACTCAATTAGATAATAAGTCAAATTGAAACTTGCTCCTAAGAGTTTTAGCTCGGACTTGAACTTGAGTAAAGATTAAAAGCAAAACTTGAAAAGCATAGTATTTGCGAACAAAATACCTATATAACTATTATTTTAAAATTAATATTAATTTAAATTATCATGAAGTATTTAGTTTCGATATGAATTTTAAAATTTATAATACAAATAATAAATGAATTGAAGTAGTATATCAATTTTTATAATATTTTTAAAACATAGAATATGAATAACAAAATTGATATAAGTGGACACTTACATGATTCATCTGTTATTTATAAAATTTTAAAATTGATATTAATAGCTAAACAATGTGTGATGATTTGTGTTACGTTAGTTTCAAAATTAATATTGCTAGAAGTGTTTAATAGTATTACCACACATGTGGGAGTGGGAGTGGGAGTGTATTGTCTTCTCACAGCTTGTTTTCCTTTTTGGTACCCTCTTCTAAACCACTTCCAGAGAAAAGGTTTGATACTGATAGTAAGGTGATGTTTGATTGATCTAAAAATACCTTCAATTTGATGTTTAGACTATTTATGATTAAATTATGCTTATTTTTTCAGTCATAATATCTCTATAAAAGGTAGAACTAGAATAACTTTCATTAAATATTAATTTTATTAATATATAAATATTTAAATTAATTTGAGTATAAGAAGTTAAAATTAAATTCAGAATTCAGAATTTTCATATTAAGTCTACACAAACACCACCTAAGAGGTCCCTTTTCTAGGTCCGCACGGTGATGTCAGGAGGAAATAAACCAGAAAAGAAGAATAAACTCGCTCACCGTATAGATTCTCTCGCGCCATCCAAATGAACCGGGTCGGCCCTTCAGAAAACCTTTCAGAACATTCTCATTACGCTATAGTGAGTAAAGGTTCGGGCCCCAACTTCTTAATTTACAACATAATGCCCTGTTTGGTAACCGTATTAGTTACCTGTATCGGTATTAATTTTAAAACTAATATTGATACACAACGTTAACCTGTGTTTGGATGATAGTAGTAATTTTAAAATTAATAGTTGTAAGGTGTATCAATTTTAATACAGCTAGACACCTGTATTAAAAATGATATTATTTTCTCCGGCCTACCCTTGATCGCGTCTCTCCGCGCGCGGCATACTCCCATCGAAACCCTCAAGCTCGCGATCGCCGTCGAAGCCCGCGGCTCTCCGCTCGTGGTCGTTGAAGCTCCCGTCAAAACCCTCGAGCCCGCGATTGCCGTCGAAGCCCTCTAGCCCGTGCCTTTCCGCCTGCGGCTGTTGAAGCTCCCGTCGAGGCCCGTGACTCTCCGCCCCATCAGCCCTCGGGCCGGACTCCGGAGCAAGGCGGAAAGGCAGGCAGCCTGGACATAAAGCTCCAGAATGGGACATCCGGGCCCTCCCTGCCGCCGCCGAGGCTGCAGCATCCCGCATCAAAGTTAAGCGCGTAGCTGAGGGGGTTGTATCGGAACCGAAAGGGGCCCTTGACAGGGCAGCGATTGACCTCCCCTAGTCGTTGCATAGGGCAGCGACACTTCCTCTGCTTTGTATCTGGGCACGAGCATGCTTTCGACAGCGACCATAAGCTGGGAGGCCGGACAGGCGACAAAGGATGATAAACATCCTCCACGGCGTCTGGTGTTAGAGCATCGTCTCCACCTCCGAAGCATTGGGAGAAGCAGATCGTCAGGCAAGTGCTGCTTTCTTTCCGGATTGGCTGGTGGACAGAGCACCACCGTATGTGTATTCCATCACAAAACACTTCTTCTGCACATCGCCAACCGACAAAAGCTAGCGTTTCTGGAAACCGAGGAGAAAGGCGGGGAGGAGATGCGAGCAAAGGGATGAAGGTTGATGATTGTGGTGGTAGCATTGGAGGTAGGAGAAGGGGGGTTTCTGTTTCTGTTAGTGAGAAGATCTGCAGAAGCAGCTTTAATTGTTAGGAAAAATCTGTGTAAAATCCAGCTGTGGAAATTGGTGGTTCAAGAATCAAAGCGATAAGGATTTATTTTATTTTTTTCCACCCTCTTCTGATCTGGTAAGATCGTATCTTCTTTCCACAGCTGATTTAGGAGGATTGTTATCTTCACAGTTCTTTCCACAGTTGATTGAGCAGTATTGATTAAAGAGAAGCAACATTTGCACAAACTGTCGAAGGCGTTGTCAAATGAGTAAAAGGTATCATATTTATGATCAAGTACTGAAAACCTGTTTTTGTAAAACTTGGAGAGGATCTGAAGGGAGTTAATGCGTACAACATTTATGTGGAACTTTGAGAGGAAACTTGTTATTTTTTATGTAGATATTGCATATTATTGTGACAAATGTATTTTATGTTTTCCTTATGTTTCTGGAGCTGCAATTTTTTATGTTACCTGAATCAATTGTCATTGTGAAGCTCAAATTGAGTGACCCATGTTTCCAATTGCAGGTTGTATATGTTGTCTGTGCTTTTCCCGAACCTTTGGCAATTTTGAAAACTATAGTCAAGGCTTCAGCTGCTCTTGGATCCAGTTTCTTTGCATTAGACAAGGAACGTCGTTCCATGTTGCTCTTGCAAGTTACAAAGTCTTTAAGCTTGCAACTGCTGCTAATGAAGCATCTGCATCAAATCTTTTCATGCTATATGGTTTTAACATTCCAAAGGTGGTATTACTGTTGTGACTGTAGAAGGAACTAATAGATAAGGAAATGTTCTTTTTTTATCAATGATGTGACCTAACTTTATCCTTTTTCTGTTTCTTTCCTTAAATGCAATGATGTAGACTATGACACCTTTGCTGTAATTGACTCAAGTACATGCACAGATTCTATCCTTTGTAAGCATTTTGTTATATACATATATATATATATCAAGTGGTCATGGAATTACTTTCTTATGGTATATGGTTATTAATAATGAATCGGACATTATTTTCTACATTATGTCTGTCTGCTCTGTATTTGCTAAATAGTGCAGTGTTTTTGGCTATCAATCACAGCAGTTCTACATTATGTGGAATTGTTTTCTCTGCATCATATGTTGTTTGATTTGTTGTTTTCATTTCTATGTAATCTATGTAAGGAAGAAGCAACAATCCATAAGCATTAACTGATGATGATTATTAAACTAAATTCTTTCACATAAAAGTAAATAGCATATGAATGTTGTTGAATTAAACAAAATCATGAAATAGTAGAAATTATTTCAGGCGGACTTTTACTAGGAAATGCCTAATTTTCTTCATGGGGTCAATTTTTTTGTTTTTGCAGGAGAAATTAATTGTTACCACTCTTAGAGACATCCTATAACAGTTGATATTTTCAAGCAATTCAAAAATAGTTCTGTGAAATGAAGTGGACTTGTGTTGTGCAAGGAGGAAGGAAGAAATTTTTTTTCTAGTTTCTGTAAAGCCTTACAATTTCTCACTGAATGTGAATGTGAGGACATACTTAGTGGTTCTTTGTGTAGTTCATCTTTAGATTTAGTTTCACTTTACATCACATTCCATACTTTTCATAGTAGACGGAGAACTACATTTTATTTTTACACTGTGTTTCATCATTAGAATAGAAACCTATACAAGCTATCATTTTAGACGAAGAAATCATACAAGATTCATATTTTACTGTCAATTAGCATGCATGGCGTTGAATTACTGTACGCAGGAAAGAAGATAAATTTATATTTAAATGAGATTTGTATCAATATTTTCTTAGTTTTTTTTATTATTTAAATTAAAATTTTTAAGTGTATATTTATATTTTTCAATACTAAATTTGTATTTAGACCATATTTGTATCAATTTTTTATTTTTGTTTTAATTTTATTATTTTAATTAAAATTTTTGAGTACATATTTATATTTTTTGTAAATAGTATAAATATTTTTATATTTTAATAATATATTTAATATAAATATTAAATAGTTTTGACTCTAATCAATCAAAGTATCTAATAGTGATTTTGATGTTGATATTGTATTACCAAACATTTAATATCAATTTCAATATTGATATAGTATTACCAAATGTCTCAAGAGATTTGATACTACCACTTTTGATATTGATACTCCATCATCTTGAAATATCAATATCAAAATTGATATTGTATCAATTTTGAAACTCTAAACAAACAGGCCATAAGCCTTTTTGGCTTTTCCCAATTACTTGTCTGTTAAATTTAACATGTACAACGTTAGCGTATTTGACCATTGCAAGGAGGGACCGACCGCATTCGGTGCCGGCTCTGTTTAATTTTGCAGAATCAAGGCGAGTGCTTCCCCACAAGTTGTCATAATTTTGTCCAGAAGCGTAGTTCTTTATTTGCTCTGTTATGACATGACTTGCTCTGTGTTAACGCTCAGGTTATTCTCCCAATTACTCCGCAGCATACTCTCCTACCCTCCCGGCGTGTAGAAAAGAAGAAAAGATAACAAGTCTATCATCCAGAAACTGGGTGCTGTTTGGCATGGACATAACTTGAGAATAAATCTGGATTATCCCCAAATTTAGAGAATAATCCAGATTTATTCTCAAAATTTTATGGTACCAAACGGATCCTAAAAATTGTAACAAGCCTATTTCTTCTGTAGTTGATTGTCTAAACCATTTATTAAGTTAAAAATCAAGTTACTAGACATTTTATAACTGACGATCGATAATAATCTGGCAATTTAACAAAATCAAAAACAAAAACAATCTCAAACTAAGAATCGTACCTAGTGATCAAAATATATCACATCACATTCCATATTCCAAGATAATGCAACCCTCAACACCCAACTTACACAAAAGACAAAAAATAAAATATATTATCATTCTATTTTTCTACCTTATGGCTAAAACATTATCATAAAAAGATACCGTAAAATTATTTTAAAATTACATAAATACTTTTGTAGATATTTGTGCTCAATGTTACTCTTTGTACATAAATTTCTCATTTATATTATTTTATTATATTAAATCATGATATGTACAACATCTTGATATATTTATTAATCTGCTAACTGACTAAACCCCTTTGTACCTGATAACACAATGATTGGCAAATTCATCTATTACCGATTATCTCTAACAAACGGATTTTTTTTTTCATCTTTTTCTCTTCTTTCTCTTCGTAGTTTTAAAGTGTCAGACCCTGTTTGATAGGACTGAATCTACCTCTTATCACTGATTTGGTCAATGTTAAGACATTTCATAGTGTTTAATAAAATCGCTGAGATGGCATCTAAATTAAAGTCTAAACTCTTAAAATGATCTGAGCCGTTCAGACGTCGTCTCATTCTTCATCCTTGTAGTTGCCGACTGTACCCCCTCGACCTGCACTCCATCTCCTCCATAGGCAAACATCCTCCTCACAAAACTTGACCCCTCGACCTGCACTCCATCTCCTTCATAGGCGGACATCCTCCTCGCAGAACTTGACGTACTCAACGGTGTTGCCGGTGGACTTCGAGAACTCCACCACCGCCAACCCACTGTCGCTTGGAAAACCTCTACAGCCACCACTAGCCTACCCTTCCTGCCCTCCTTGGTTCCCTCCAATCTCAACTTGTAAGGGTTGTCACCATCTTCCTTGTCCCATCTTCTCACACCAAACGTTAGCGCTCTTCCCACCCTCTCGAGCCTCCGCGCGATGGCCCCCGCTCCCCACCTCGAAATGAACATGGAGCCCAGGCACCTCTTTGGGCTCTTCTCCCCCTCGAGCAGCCCAGACAGATCGAATCCCAAACTCATGGTCGATATCAACTCAAAGGCATTGTAGAAAGTTGGGGGCGGCATACCGATGGCGACTCCGTTCTCCTCCCCTTCAGGCTGCACGACCACTACCTCGCCGACATCTCTAGCCACAACTGCCCTGGTTGCAGGATCCTGGGGAACAGAGGAGGCAAGGGGGCGGAAGAACCTCTTCTGGAACCCACGATCCTCTTGATCTCCGGGACGGCAACGAGGAGATTCAGAGTTATGTTATATTTATTTAATAATGATTAAGTGGATGATTCAAAATTTTTATCAAACAATATAAATCACTTATCTCTTAATCAAATTCAACACTTTTTTACCACAAGTTAAAAAAATTAGAGATGAAATTAAGAGTTAAAATTTTCAGATTAAACCTAATCATACGCCACCTCAGTCTCGAACCCCTTGCATACCCACCAGAAACCGATCGACGGCAGAATTTGTGCGCACTCGAAGGACGTGATGCCGCGTACGCCTCTTCCAACTCTTCTACAATGTTGATGAGAAGGTGTGACTCAATCTCCTCTCTTCTTTCACGTATTGCCCTTGGGCGCATACCTCAAATATTCAGATTATGCATCGTTAATTGAGTTAGAATGATTACAGTTAAGCCGATTGAAGAAAGAATCCGGGAGCTCCATGGGGCGGTGGTTGAAGGGCGAGGTCCCTACGGGAACAAGGCAAGAAAGGCGTCACTGGGGGCATAAAAATATAAAATAATCAACAGCATCGAAGAGCGAAGAGCAGTATTACCAACCGTCTGTCAAACAAGAAAATGCTCAATCATGTGCTGTATGACATCAGCTCCTTCCGAATGCGTGAAGGTGTCCTTAACCTGCGGTTTTAACAACAATAACTTTACCATATGAACTGCAAGATCGTAGGGCCCTGTTTAGGAATACTATCAAACATCTTTATCACTATCAGTTTTAAATTGATATTGATGATAATCATAGTAGTATCAATTTTGAAATTTATAATACAAACAAAACATGTAATATAATACAAGTGTCAAATTATATCAATTTTGATATTAATCTTCTAATCTCTAGAAATATTAATATCAATACTATTATAATATCATTGTTAATACTCTAACGAAACAGGTCATAAAGACGTGGTGAAAGCAGCCGTCGAACACTATGCTCAGTTGCTCAATGTCAATTGTCGCGTGCCATAAACAAGCCAACACCTTGTAATGCAGTGATAAGAAAAATGTGTATATATGGGCTCCTTTTTCTACAAATATATCAGCAGTCATGTTTACCTTTGTACCCCCCAAAGTGGTGACGTATTTGATATCACGACAAACACTAACATTTGAAGTTAAGAGCAGGAGCTTTCACCCTATGGTTAAACATGAACCAACTCGATCTGCTGTTTGGTCTTTCTGAAAAACCAGACTGAATCTGTTGGCTTCATTTGCCTTTGGTTAGGAGTTGGGCCAACCAATGGTATTGGTTTCCGGCACTTAAAATCAAACTAACACCACAACTTGAGTTAGCTCAAATAATTAGCTTATATATGGCATATTAATACTATTTGAATATTTTCTTTAGCATACAAAAAATTAATATTTGATTATTAATATATCTGAATGTAAGCAAAGGTTTATTTGGTCCCATTTGATTGGGTATGAGAAATGGATTTAGTTCGATTTAATTTTACTCGGAGAAAAGCCATATCCGGTAAGAGTAACCATGACTGCATAACGTTGGTGGCAGTAAACTTTTTCAAAAAAAATTTTCAATTTACATCACCCTTGAAAATAAGACCGATTAGGTTTCTTAAATTAGGGCTGGTGTATCCTCCTCAAGCATCATACATTCACCCTAGTGCAGAACCAAGAATTTCAGGATCAAGAATACACATGGCATTGACCAGGTTAAATCCAGACAGAGATCAAATCACCTATTCCCCTGCTCCAATACAAGGCCCAGAATATGCCAGGGGTTGACCGAGATGGGAATTAGCTATGGCCTATCCAATTCTGCAAGCCATAGACCGGTCCTGGGCTAACTTCAGCCAAGACTGGAGGGATCAGCAAGATTGAGTGATTCTAATTCAGTTGTGCCGGACTCGGCACCTTAACATCTGACAGCGTGAACCGATCTGGAAGTTTGGACCAGCTGATCTCAATGCAGAGTTTATCAGTATCTGCCAATTACCATAAACTCAAGCCGAGTTAGATCCAGTAACAACCTGAGTTAGATTGCTCTAGCCAACTCCTGTAGGTTCAAGATTTATCCCTGCATCAGGCAGATTCATCATCTGATTATGAAATCCTTGGGCCTGACTTGGTTTTAACTTGGCTTAAGTGGGTTGACCTCCCAACCAACCGTAGGCATGTCAAGCCGCTTCAGATGGATCAGCTGATCAAATCCAGAGAATATACTGGAGCAAGATCCAAGCCCATTCTAGTCAATCAATCAAGGCTGATCCCAGATGAAAATCTGCCCAAATATGTCAATTAAGTGTGTATGCATGTAAATGAGTTTATGTAGGTAATTATGTGTGGGTATATATTTTGGAAAAAGAGATAATCTTCATAAACTAATAAGAGGGAGAGAAGGAGATAAGATGGTTTTTTTATAATTTTTAAGTATATTCTAATAGTCACTTCAAAAACTAATAAGAGGGAGAGAAAAGGAGGGAAATCTACTATGGGAAAAACATGGAGTTAACCATATGTTTGTAGGGGAATACAATCTAATAGTCACTTCATGGAGGTATTGGTGCGGCAGGTGCCAATAAGTATAATTATTTAAGTACTTATTAAATAAAAACAAAGAGCTAGTTTGATATCAGGATACAAACCAGATCACCTACATTAACCATGTTTGTTATCTGGATCACTTGATCGGATTACATCACAGATGACCCATAGTTTGATCCCAATCAACTTTGTCATGGCTGAAAATAGGATAGCAAGTGATATTAACTAAATAGCCTCATTTTCATGTTGTAACCTCTTTTCAGAAAAGCAGATTGTTGCAAGCACCTTCTATAAGGGGTTTTATGATATTGCAAATACATGCTTACTTTTTACTTTACAGTGGCACAAAACTACTATTGATAAATAGTTTCTCGATATGGATCAAGAAGAAGACCAAACAAAGTAAAACTGAATCCAACATAGAACAACTAAGAACTAACTGATCGTCGATCTACAAAACATTCCTAATCATTTACCAATAAGGTCACGGGGGTAATGGCAAGAGCCCCTAGAGATAGCATATGAATCAAATTGTGACAATAAATTGCATCTTTGAGACAGTCAAGTAGAAGTTAACCTGAATCACACTGTGTGCAGCAAACCTCTGTTTGCAGGTGTGAAAGCTGACATCTACCCTTTCCCATGATAAGCGTGCAAGCCCTATGACAAGTTCTTCTGCAAAGTGTAAGATGATAGTAAGAACTATGCTCAATGAGAAATTTGATATAGGAAGAACTAAGAACTATGCTCAAACGGATAGTGTTCAAGATTTTTGTAAACACCAATGAAATAACATCTCAGCTTAAAACATTTGCCCATAAGTTGTGACTGACCAGCATATTTATCTTAAAAGTAGAACTGAGGGATCATACCTAGAATCAGTGACATTTATTTTCTCAATTATAGAAAAAGAAATCTAGATATATGTTCACAGAGAAATGACATTGGCGAGTTGGTCTTGGGTGGCATTTGATAACACTATGATCAGAGATTTAAGTATGAGATTAACCTCTTAGACCTAGATATGCTGCAAAGACATCTGAAAACTAAATGACTTAGATTGTTTGATAAATTGATAACTAATACCTGAAAAGGAAAACTAAATGAATTTAGTTGTTTCATAATCACAAACTAACATCTGTATCTGAAAATATTTGACACTGAAAACTTGATAATAATTGTATTTGATAACATTGAAAAATTAAACTTAGAATATGCGATTTATATATTCAAGTATAACAATAAAAATTAAAGATATTTTGGATTTTGACCACAATCACATTACTTTTGGTATTAAATATTATAAAAGTTGATGCTGATGTATCTAATGGTCGAATTAAAATTGATACTATTTTAGTACTCTTAACCAAGCATGCCCTAAAACATTGATGCCATTGCATGTATATCCAGTTATAACAATGAAAACGTTTAACCTGTATAGAACTACTTTGTGATATTTTATTTAAGTTCACACTAGGCCCTTTTTAAAATCTACCTGCTTCACTACATAGCGATTCATATATAAAAGTACTTTTATATTTTATCTTTGAAGTTTAAATTACCTATTTGATGTCAATGAGGGTGACGTAATAATTATCAGTCAAATATATTAATGATATTTTAGTTGAAAAAATTGAATAATCAGATTGTCTGACAATTTTATTTTCTAAACATGATTTGGCCATTATAGATGTGCAAATGATTTATATGTACAAACCATAAATGTACCATAAATGTCATTTGGATAACATCGTCCACCTTCAGCGCTAAGTGGTAGAAAGTCAACTTAGTGATTAAAAGGCTAACTGCTAGAATAACTACCGTTTAGTTCTTAATCTTACAAAATTTTCAAACAGTCTAAATGTTCTTCCATATGACCAAGGAAGACTTAAGAGCCTAGTAAGGCCAATCAAGCATCACCTTATAGATGACATGTAAGGTTTGACACTTTGACTGATGCCCAGAAAGAGGAGCGAACATTTAACAGATCCCATCAAAAGATAAAAATCAAACCCTCTTGGTATGTTCACATGAACAGATTCAGACGTACAGAGATGCCAAACAATTTGGTACCACTGATTTATCAGGAATTTACATTTCTTTACACTACTAGTACCAGGTAAAAAATATATGCCTGTGGAAACCACAACTCTTGAAAATATTTTAATTTAATTTGTTTTATGGCATGCTACCCATTTGAGAGAGATTTGTTTTATTTATGTGAGTTTATTATGTGGCTTCATGAATTTCAGAACAAACCTCTCCCCACCAAACTTAGATTAATTCAGTGTTAATTACCTTTAATGGCCACTTGACCACTCTTGATTAGCCACCATAGCAACGCATTCTATGTTATCTGAGGCAACCACCTCAAGTGCCTAGGCACTGAGGAGAGGCGAGGCCTCAACACCTTGTCTCACCCTCAACCTCCTCAAGCAGTCACCTTTTCTGTCTCAACTACCTAGGTGGTTGCCTTGACCGCCTCAACCACCTCAAATGCATTTACTTTTCTTTTTATATATATTTTCAGATTTATTTTTAGTTTGTTGCTTATTTTAGCTTCATATCGTATCTAGAAGCTTAAGCTACCGGCAATGATCTAATGAGCAAACTCAATTTTATCAAATTGCATATAGTCCTTCGTGATATTTCTAAGAATTGGGTTCACTTATGAAGGAATAAAATTCTTATCAATCACTTACAATTTCACATATGGTACCATCCTTTTCTCTTCTTCAAATAAAATAAAATATATATTCATATGAGAATTTTTACTTCAAATGCATATACTTTTCCATTCTTTTCCTATTTTCAGATTTATTTATTTTTTGTTTTGTTGTTTAGGTCAACTTAATTTGATCATTAGCACACACCCAGAATCCGATGAAGCCACATCATATCGGAAAGATATTTTAGTTTTTTGGGGCTATTTTATATTTTTTTTATTTAATTCAACTTAGTTTGTCTATTACCATACTGATTTAGTTTTTTCAAGTTTGACAAAGCCGCACCTCATTGGAAAAGTATATTTTCAGTATTTTGGGTTTCTTTTACTTAGTTCAATTAATTTTCATCATTAGACATTAATGTATTTAGTTTATTCTTTTTGAGGTTCTTTCCTACATTATTAAATGTATTTCATAATTTTTTACATGTATTTACCTTATTTTTAGAAGTATTTCCTGTTTTTTTCATTTTTATATAACCCTAAATGTATAATTAATAATAATTTAAAATAATATAAAATAAAAAATACCACCTCGGGCACCTAAGATGCTTGCCACAAGCACTTGAGGCAATCCCCCCCCCCCGCCTTGAGCACCTCTCACCTCTAACTACATAGAATATATTAAACAGTGATTTATTCACATCAAACAAACATAATGACATGAGAAAATAAAGTTGTTTATTTCTTATGGTCCTTAATTTAAATGTTTTACAATTCATCATGTTTGTTTGCTTGCTTAGTTGCTTACATATTTATTTGTTTGATTATTTATTCTATTCCTTGACACATTTATTAAAATTTTGAGGCTTAATGACTTTTATAAGTTATTTGATTTTGTAATATCATTTTTACCAAAACCTTGTTTTATCTTTGTTATCATTTTATTTATGTAGTCTCTGATTTAACTTAATTTTTATTTATAGGTTTTTAAATTAATTATTTAATTTTTGATTTGATCATTCATTTTTATTGCAGGATTTTATCATTTATTTATTTATTTGATTAACATTTGATAGATTAGCTTGGTTAATCCAACATCATATTATTTATGATTTAGTCATCATGATTTTATTTTCAGCTATTTTATTTTTAATATTTTATCAACCATTATGTTTTATTTGTTATGTTACCTCCACCTAAATATCAGTTTTACTTGTGTTTTGACCGTCCCAAATCAAAATAAAATAAAAGGATTGTTGTAGGTGACATAGTGAAAAATATTCAAATATTATGAAACAAATTCAAATAATATAAATATTGAGATGTTCTTTTATGATACATTACATTAGAACCTAGGTAAAAAACAACAAGAGCAGAGGGCATTTCTCGCAAGCAATATGCTATTTAAATGTCTGAATATGAAGTAAGAATTCCCAAATAAGAGATGGGTGTGTAAAGCAGGAGCAGAACATTTAGGAAAAATTAAATTAAATACAAATAAACATTATTACACAAAATATTCTACAAAAGAACAAATTAAAAAAAAATGATGACTAAATATTTTGGAATCCTTAGAAGAAAATTTATGAAACTTTTTGATAATATAGAGAGAAAAAGATTAATATTACTCGTATTCAAAAAAGAAGGAACCAAATAGATAGGATAGAAAGATAAAGAAGTAGAAAATACATGTTACAGACTATGGTATGCATGAAAAAGAAGAAGAAACAAAAATGAAGTATCTTGATAAAACATTAAATAATAGTAATGTCAACGAAAAGAGTAAAAGAGAGAATTATTCTTGTAAAAATAAATATAGAATAAGATGATAAATGTAATTAATGCTTATCCCCCACAGATCAAATTAGGAAGAGGGAATAAATTGCCCTTGTGCAACATAACAAATTAAGAAACATAATTATTAGAGATGTCAAGGGACATGTTGAAAACAAATGCCATAGAAATGAGAAAGTTAAAAATTTTGTATATGAAACTTTAGATGAAGAGAAGTATTCTTAATTTTGCTATTACCATGAGTTTATACTAACAAATGCCCATTTTATTAAAACATAATCTTATTTACTAATATTCAAAAGTAAATAAAATAATAGTTAGATCGACTTCATTCTTACAAAAAGATTATTCGTACTATTTGAAAATATTGTAAAATTATTCTTAGTGGAGCTTGAACAAATCAACATGGATTAGTGGTATAGGATATTAAGATCAAGAGATGAACTCACACATTAACAAGAAATATTTTTGCTAGAATAAAATGATGAAATGAAAAGAAGTAAAAAAACAAACACATTCGGAAATGAACTACTCAAAATGAATGATTAGAAATCAACAATATAAGTCAATATCACATAGATGTACATGACCACAAAGATTATAAAGCTAACAAGAAAAGTATTTGGGGGGTCTAAAGGATATTGTTCACAAATGAGAGATAGTGGTAGAAAAAATAAGTGTAAAAGATGTTAAAGGATAAGAGAGATTGGTGTAAAAGATTGTTTAAATAGAGCCATTAATGGGCCAAGCCTGTACTAGACATAAAAAAGCCCACTTTAGGTGTGAGTTACAAAATTTTAGGCCAGCCCAACCCAGCCCATACTATGTTCTTGGCCTGGCCTAGCCCAGCCCATGTATATCTCATCTCAACCCAGCCCAACCTACAATAAAAATAAAATAAATGTATAGGATGACATGATCAGCAAAAAAATGGACAGGAATTTGTAGCCAAAATAATCATAATCATCAGTTATTTTATTTCTATTGTAACGTAAACATACAAATCATAGAGATAATGATTAAAAAAACATAAAATGATCTCCTAAAAAAGCATACAATATGCAGAGTCAACTTTCTTGTTCCTCAAGCAAGGGAGAAAAGATTGTGACTGAGGTAGAGAAAGCCGCTGCCAGTCTCCATTGTCAAGATGAGGGAAATCGAAGTGGAGACAGTCCTCCAATAATGTATAAGAGATGGCCAACCACTGCTGACCCCACAGCACACTGGTCTTGCTTATCACCGTTAGCACAGCAGCCTCGCCCCGCAGGTAGAAAGAAAGGAAGAGGGAAGGAAGCATCTAATAGTAGAAAGGTGAAGGGGGCAGCGGAAGAAGGCGGGATCTCCACAGCACCGAAGGTGAAGGATGTTGTTGCAATCAAACAGCAACAAAGTGCCATCACTGGTGCTGAGATGGGGGGAACCCCAGCTAATAGAAGAAGGGAGAGAGAAGGGGACAGTGGAGAAAGGTGAGAATCCACAGTGGCAAAGGCGAAGGATGACATCGTCATCGGACAGAAGTCAAACTGTCATCACTGTGGCGCCGCGATGGGGGATAGCCGAGCAAAGCCCTAGGCGCAGCCCGGACCCATTCAAGCCAGCCCAAAAAGAACCCACGGGCACAAACTTGCAGCCCATAATTCAGCCTGGACTAGACAACCTGCTGGCCTGCCCACAAACCCAGCTCATTGCCACCGCTATGTTTAAGTGTGATAACAATAAAACATATGGGCAATATAATTTAGAAAAAGTAAAACAAAAAAGACTATAAGACAAACAAGAGTTAAAACTAAAAAAAAAAAATTATTTATAAATTAGTAGATTGTTTAAATGTGATAACAACAAAACTAATGGACAACACAAGTTAACAAAAATGAAGTAAAAAAGACTATTAGACAAACAAGAGTTAAATTAAAAACAATGAAAAGATATTTATACATTAGTAATGATGAGAGAGAATCTCTCCCGATCTTAACCAAGTCTGTATGAAGGATGATGAATGAAAGATTTTAATCAAAGATTATTAAAATAAGTTCAGAAATTCTTTTGATAATAATTTTGATGATAGCTTAGATAGAAACCTAGAAGGCAGTTGATATTACAGAGAATGTTATAGATTTTACTAGGACTAGATTTTAATGAGTCAAAGAGACATTAAAGCAGATGAAATTAAGAAAAAGAGGCAGCCAATCTGGTCCAATCTCAGCCTGGCCAAGCAGTTCGACCCAATTGGCATCAATCCATTCTCGATTGGCTGATCCAAGGTGATTCTCAGCCCAATCCAGACCAATCCAGTCCAGGCCTAAGCTAAAGACAAGATTGGCCTCCCCCTTGGGATTGGCAGCTATGGAATAGCTGATCCTGCAAACATGGTTAAAGAATACAATATCAAGAACAATGAAATAAACACTAACCTTCTATTTCATTGGTGTCTTCATTTTCAATGAAATTATCCATACATTCTACACATATTCCTTTAGAATATTCTTCATATACAACATGAGGATACTTGCTGCTAACTGAATCTTCCCACTGTAAAAAGGTCAATTGTTTGTATTTGATTAAATTCACTAAATGACATTAAATCACAGAACTTATATAAAAGAAAATAAACTAAAGAGTAGCTTAAAAGGTACCTTTGGAAGCTCCGAGTTGCGTCTAATGGATGATGTTCTCCATCCAACTATATCTTTAAAACATTTTGTTAAAGAAAACAAATAGTTCAATGCCCTCGTAAAATAGAATTATAGGAGGAAAAAATTATCATTCCAAAGGATACGATCATATCCGACATTTGCATATGCTACTCGACGCTTAAATGTTTGCAATGCAGACCTAGAAAGCAATAATGAGCAGTAAAATCATTAGTGACTGCATTTCTCTCAACATACACTCTAATACAATCAAGGTCATATCTTACATAAATTTAATATCACTGCAATCATCCACCATGCGACGCAACAGAGGAATTTCACCACTATCATTATCAGTGAGGAAAAGATGTCTTCCAGTTCTTCCAAATATCCAGTGAATAACAAGAGATGCAGCTTTCTCAAAAGCAGGAACTCCAAAAAGAAAGGGTACCTACAAATAATAAAATAGTCAAGCAATTTTACAGAATAAAAATTGAGGGTGACATTAAAACAGCTAGTTTCCCCATAGGGCCATATTAACAGAATGTGAGTACAAACATCAAAAACATACACAAGAAAAAGATTCAGGATTCATATCCATTCAGTATGTGACAGATAAACAATTACACAGCAGTACCTGTTTGTTTCCCCTAGACCCCAGATGAGGGGTGGCAACTGTGATAAAATTCATTGCCACCAATCCAGCAATTGTACCACTATCTCCATCACTGCTACCATCTGATGGCTCCTCTGAAGTATTTCTTCCAGGTGATCTGTACAGTTTGCCAATTGCGTATCTTGCAACTAACCCACCAACGGAATGTGCAATGAAAGAAATCTTTCGGATTCCCACCCTGCAGGAGATGACTTCATTCACCTGAATTTGCAGTTATCAATTAATATAGTTATTTGTTGGGTTGCAAGTAGTTAGAATCTGCATGTATTCCATATCCACGTGCACATGAAATTATAAACATTCCATGTTCCATATCCAATGTGCATGAGTTTATCCCTCATGATTCTTGAGAGGAGAGATGTGTAACAGGCCAGAAGATGGGGTTCAGATCATCTCATGGAAAGGTTTGGTGTAGTACAAAAAGGGATGAATAACCAAGAAAAAAAAATTGTTTGATAGGAACGCCCCCCCTGCTTCTTTAATATCAAGATCACCAAAATGTTAAAAAAAAGTATCAATTAAGTCTATTGCAGCTCCAAGTACATACAGCATAGAATGTCTGAAATTTTGTAGGAAAACTAACCTCCTCTGCCAACCGTTCACCCATAACATCAACACCATCTAGTGTCAGCATATTTGCATTCCGTTTGCTGCCTATAAAAGATATCGTGTACCAATAAATTATGAAGTAAAATAGTAAGATTGTAGCAATCAACTGAATAAACAAACCCCAAATCATGATGGTTTGCTTTTCAAATAAATAATGATAATACCCACTTTCAAAAGGAAAGATAAAATATCATTTAAAACTATTATATTTCTAAAACATACACAAGAATGGTTAATAGTTAAAAAATCAATCATCTGATACTGATGATATTGAAACCCAGAAAGACATTCATAGAACATAAAATATGAGTGTGTTAAACATTTTACCAAACGTGGATAACTTGTCACCCAATGAAAGTGATGAGATCTGATTTCCCAGATAAAGAAACTACACTGCAAACTTAAAAATCAAGGTAACAAACTCAAATGTGAATAACATCCCTGGATAAAAAGAGCAGATAGGTCAGTTCACAAAATCTTCTATTAGTAAAAGCGTTTCATGTGATATGTCCCCTGTGAAGAGCGCCCTTCTAACTATGCACTAGTTGCTTATCAGTGTGTTACATGCTAAACCATTCTCCTTTATTATGCCAACAATAAACATACGGTGACTGGACAACTAGTCCTGCAGCACTGTCTCACCTCCCCTTTCGGGGGAGATCTCGGGCGTGAAGCCCATGTGTGTCTTGCAACTGTGTGATGGACCCTTCAAAATACTCATGCAGAGAGGTCATGAGATTCGATCCCACATTCCAGGCCCTTGGGACAACCGCAACACCTACCAAAAAAAGATTGGACCTCCAAGCCGCCATTTGTTTTCAATCAAAGGTTAAATATTCAGACCATTTGGTTGCGTTTGCGGGTGAGAAATTATGTGAAGTGAGAAGCAAGGGTTATTATTCCTTGATTGCAGGCATGGCTATCAAGACAGGTGCCTAGGTGCCAAGATGCTTTTCAAGGGGTGCCTTGACAAGCCCAAAAGCCCCCAAGGTGCACAAGGTGTCTAGGCAATGTCTTATTTATGACTAAAAAGGTTTTTTCTTTTGGAGAAGTCGCTTACGGTGATATGTTTAAAGAGCTGCAGATTTTAAGGAGTGGTCTTGGCGATCCAACTTTAAGAAAGGTCTAATTCAACTTGCTCATGATTGGTGTATGTCTGTTTTTCGAATAATTCTTATGGTGGTCGATCAATTATGACTGGCTTAAAAGGGCACAGCTCTCTCTCTCTTAGCTTTCGATTTCTTGTCGATCAATGACCACAAGTGCTTCTAGCGGTGCAAGGACTTAATATCAAAGCTAAGTTAAATCAGCTCATTATGTTTGTGTTGGCAGCTTGTGATCTTGGCACGATGTTTTCTCTGGTTCTCGTGATTATCATCAACTTAGTTCAAGCCCATGTCATTCTTTTTGCTACGATCAATCGTTGGGATTCCTATCTTCTTGGCTGCTCTTCACACTTCGTCATCACTTCATTGTGTGGTACTGCACAAAAAAGGTCTATCCTAATCATGTTTTGAAGCATTATGCTTTCCTCGGTGACAGATATCGTCATTGAGAATCCGTCCATTGGGAAATCTATTGGTTTGTTATTGACCAAATGGGTGTAAATATTTTGATAAAGAAATCTCTGATTTCCAATTGAGCGATCCCTTGATACCCTCCCCCACCCCACCCCCAACACACACACACAAGGGGTAGCATCAAGGCCATGACTTGACCATCTAGGTTGAACCACGATTCATGAGCACTAATTAAATGATAGTGTAAACATATTAAAATATTTCACTCACTTATACTATTACATATGTTTAAAATTTATAATTATAAATATACGTTATTGTTGAAACCTCAATTTAAAAAAAAGCTTCTATATGTAAAAAGTTTATTTATTTTTTTATTTTGATTTTAACATTAACGACTATAAAAATATATGATATTCATAAAAGTATTAGATAATTTTGTGTGATAGTCAAATATACGAACACACAAAGGGTTCTGCAAATTTTTTAAGTGTTGACATAGAGATCACCCATCACTTTAATATATTGAGTTGAGGTTATGTAAGTTATTTGAAAATAAATTTTGACATCTCCTCACCAAACTTTTAATAATCTAATGTTAATTACATCGAGCAATTACTTAAACATTCTTGATTAATCGTCACAATAACATATCAATTAGAAGTTATTCATCCACATACAACACAAAGAATCCAGCACGAGGACTAAAAGACAGCCCCATGCTCTTATGAGATTGGATTTTATTTAATTTGATTTATTTTAAGTTAATAAATTTAATTTTGTGACTATTTATTTTATAGATTTAGAAATCATATTAACTAAATTCTTAAGATGCCAAGAGATTATTTGATTTGTAAATTTTTGTTTAATTTGTCCATTTGATCTTATTTTTTTTGTCTATTGTCATTCATTTGACTTAGACAACTTAGATTGAGATTTTTGTGATTATTTGATGTTTTGTTAAAAAAAAATTTGTTAGCTTTTTTATAAGCTATAGGATTTTTTTTCTTTGTGCATTTGATTTTTTATAAGAACTAATTTCCTCATCTTTGTTATCTATTTTGTTGTTATTTTGTTATGATTTAAGTGATTTTCAATATTAAGATTTGTTCCTATTAACATTGTCCATTTGCCGGCCGAGCATAGCTCAGTTGGCACTCCCTCCCGCTGGGTTTGCGGGAGGGCGGGGGTACGAGGGCGCCAGGAGACGCCCGGCCATCCCCTGGGGGGGAGGGCTCATCAGGTGGGGATCAAGCCGCGGGGACTCGATCCCTCGTCGACCCGCGCACGCGGCGGGCAGTTGGCCAACGTGGCCATGTGACCAAAAAAACATTGTCCATTTAATTTTATGGTTATGTTAGGATCCAACTTTAACAATTTTTGTAATGCTCGGTAGGCATTGTTTACCTATTGCTTTATAAAATAATTTCAAGTTTGATTATGTTAATATTTTATTAATGTTTAAGTTGTTATTCGATTTCGAATTTATTATACTTACCAATTTAATAACATAGTATTACACACTTAATTTCATAGTTAACTTATATTTAACTCAACAAGTTTTGAAAACATTGGTGGTTATTTTTTATGTATTACTTTGTGGAGTGAACTCAATTTGATTATCTTAATATTTATTAATGATTAAGTTATTTTTTAGTTTAAGTTTGATTAAGTTTATTTTTTTTGTTAAGTTTTAAGTTATTTACATGACATGTTTAATTTTATCCATCTCTTTAAAATCTATGGGGATCTGATGTCACCTTGTAGCAACATATCACATCAAGTGAACTTAAATTTATTTTATTTCAACTTGAATACATGATACATTGGACTACAAAACGAACGAGAAACATAAATACCATGTTCCTCGGTGAAATTGATTTCCATCGTGAAATGTTAGACTTTGTCATGCATTACTGTCCTTTTTGCATAGTTGAATAGTCTTTTATACTTGATATGTAGACATGCAATTTTTGAAATTTAGATAACATTTCAAGTAAATTGAATTTGGTTGGCTATTTCTATCCAAAACAGTTTTGTTTGCACTTTTTATGCAACTTATTTTTGTCCCTTTACGGAATGGTAAAACAAAAATCATAAAAATTTTGGTAAGATTTTGACTAGACTGAATCTAATTGGATATTTCTATACAAAAAAAATGAGCTATTTTAGTCCCCATTTTATGGAAAGACAATGAAAAATTTGATAACATTTGGCTAGACCAAATTTAATTGACTATTTATATCCAAAATAGCAAATTATTTTGGTCCCTTTTTATAAAAAAGTAGAGCAAAACTATCCAATATAACAAACTATTTTGGTCCACTTTTGATAGAAAGGTAAAATAAAACCATTCTCTTTTTATCAAAAAGTAGAGCAAAATGATGGGCCAACTTCACCACATGGTCATTTTTCTTTCTAATAGGCTGAAAAGTCATTTAACAACGGGAGCTTCGAAGCTTCTATCTTCTCCTCCTACTCTCTTCTTCAAAATAAGCCAACCTCCTTAGGCATGTTGAAGCCTCTTTATAGATGATTTTGAGAGTATTTTTCATCCCAAAAATTGGCCTCACTAACTTCATTTTCGAGTAAATGAGGGGGTGGTGGCACTGGAGGTGAGGTTACCTCCCTTTTCCCCCACTTTTTTCCATTTTTTTTATTTTTTCGACTTTAGTTGACCACTAGTCGGGGGGGGGGGTAAGACTGGTGACCCAATCTTGCTGGCTTGGTCAACAACCCTACATGGGTGCATGGGCAAATGGGCATATGTTTTCTTTCTTTTGTTTTTGCCTTTCTCCTTTTAGTAATCGGCCGCGACCCTCCGACCTTGACCCTCTTTCCCTCGGTTTCTCTCTCTTGACCATAATAGGAACCATCATGGGCTCCTTTCTTCTCTAAAGGTGGCACTCTTCTCAGTGGCTCCTCCTACAGGCAGTGGCTTCTCTTCTCTACCCTTTCTTCTCTATCTCCAACCACAACAAGAACTATGTAAATTCTTTCTTCCTTTGGTGGTGGCATCTGAACAAGGGCTCAGTAGGGGATCTTACTCTTCTTCCTGACAACGGCAGTAGTAGCTTGCACTGGTGGAAGTAGAGGCAACGGTGGCACTTACGGCCGAGAAAGAGGTAGCAAGGGTGGCCTCCTTGCACAAACAAGGTCTATGGATGGGAATTCTCTATTTGGCAGCTTCTCTCCTCCCTGACCACACGTGACAAGATGCCCCTTAGGACTCTTTCAATGAGGGTGGAGGTCTACCGATGAGGCTTCCAATGATGACGAGGATACCCCCACAGTCTTGTCTTCCAATGCAGGCAAGGATGGCAATGACAATAGCCAATGGCCATAATGTCGGTGGCTAGAGCAATGGCCCTTGGTGATGATGGCAGTGCGTCAACAAGTTCTCTATACTTTCTTCTTCTTCTTCTTCCACCTGGGGACAATGGTATCGACCATAGAAGACAATGATGATTGTAGTTTTGGTGGCCCTACAGGGACTACGATTTCCCCAAGACTTCTTCCTGGAAACAACAACAAAGGTTGCAGCCTTCGATGGTAAGCTTCATCATGTTCTAAAGACAACAACAATGGTTGCAGTTCTCAGTGATGACAATAAGGCCTGCTTAGGGCTTGACTTCTTTATTGTCTATCTGATGTGATGATAATTGCCTTAAAATGAGTTTGTTGATGTTAATAAAGTTCAAAGGATGCAAACTTGTAATAACATTAGTTTACCATTAGATGATCACATTTTTTTAGAAGATCAAAATAATTGATCCCATAGTTATATACTTTAAAATTACAAAGTTCTCTCTTATCTCTCTTTTCTCTACCTCAATTCTCACTTTATCGAAAGTGAATATTTTCTAAGAAAAATATATACCAACACATACATAATTACATAAATAAAACCACATTTACATGTATTCAAACAAACACTAAACACATTCAATTATAACATTCAAAAATAATTATCTTTATATATATGTATATAAAGAATAAGAGAGATTGGCACAAGTGCGAAAATAATGATGCTTATGAATAGTATAAGATATAGAAAGGAAGCAAAAATGACTATTAAATGACTAAGAGATAATACTTTCAAACATATGTACGAGAGCTTTGAAACTAAAAAAGCGAAAAATATATTTATAGATTAGTAAAGATGAAGAAGAAAATGTCTCAAGATCTTAGCCAAGTTAGATGTATAAAAAAGAAAAAAAATTGATCAAAGATGATAAAATCAAAAAATAAAAAAAAATATTTTAATACTCTTTTTAATAACAATTTTACCAAAACATAGACAACATAAAAATGCGAGAAAGTTTAATTTAAATTATATTTGAAGAATTCAATGTTCATAAGGTAAAAAACACTGAAGATGATAAAATAAGTAAAACATGTGGTTCAAATAACATTCATATTAAAGTGTGGAAATGTTTAGAACATTTAGAGTAGAATGGTTAAATCAACTTTCTAACAACTGGAAATGTTTAAGAAAAGGGAAGATATACAAGATTGTGCAAATTCTAAAGAAATCAAACTCATAAGTCATACTACGAAATTATAGGAAAGACTTATTAAGCGATGATTATGGAATTGTACAAATATTTCAAATTAATAGATTTAGATTTATGTTAGATCGATCTATAATTGAAGCTATTTTTCTTATTATAAGTTATATAGAAAAATATCAAGATATGAAGAATTACTTATGTCTGGATTTCATTAACTTGGAAAATTCCCATGATAGAGCTCCAAGAAAGATTTTATTGTGGGTGTTGTAATGAAAGATGGTGCATGCTAAGTATATACAAATGATAAAAGACATGATGAAACAACTAATAGTGTATGCACATTTAAAGGAGAAACAAGAGATTTATCTATTTCAATTGACTTACATCAAGGGTCCACAATATGTCATTATAGTTTTGCATTAGTCATGGATGAATTAATGAAAACTATACAAGATGATACACTTTAATGTGTGATAGTTGCGAAATGATATTGTATCGATAAATGAAACACAAGTAGAAGTGAATAGGAAGTTAACATTGTGATAAAATACTTTAGTATATGCATTGTAAATTTAATAAAAACCAAAGGGAAGTAGATGGTGGTGGTGTTAGTTTGGATAGGGTAATATTATCTCAAAAATCCAATTCAAGTATCTTGGATCAAGTATTTAAAAACATGGAATGCCAAATTGGGACCTGGGTCCTGACTCGGGTTCAACCCAGTAAGTTTTTGGGCCAATCGACTTAATCCTGACCCTTAAGTTTTTTAATTATTATTTAATTATTTTTTATTCCGAGCCCGGCTGACCCAAGTCCCGACCCCAGCCAATTCGAGTTGGCTTAGGTCTAGCCTATCTACTCCCAACCCCGACCACATTTTCCTTGATTAAAAAGATGAAAAATGTGATGAAACTGTTAATCATAGAATTAAACCATGTTAAAAGAAATGAAGAATAGATATAGGGGTTCTACATGATCTTCAGACTTCATTGAAGTTGAGGAAAAAAATAATCATACAAGTATAAGACGTATAGTGGTAAATGTTGGACAAAAAACATACCTATAAAATAAGTGTTACTAAAATGAGAATGTTAAAAAAGATGAATGGTCATACTAGATTAGATATAATAAGAAATGAATATATTAAAAAATATATAAAAATATCAACAATAGATAAATTGAAAGAATGGAGATTGAGATGTTTGGGACATAGTAAACGTAGATCTAAGACGACTCTAGTAAAAAAAAGTAGACAATATTAAAATAACAGTGGAGGGTAACCACTTTGATTTATGTTAGATATATTTAAGTGATAAAAGGCATGAATACTAAGGCAATCACTAGTTTGCATAGTCAGAGAAAAAATAATAGATCGTCATATTTCAATTGGTTTACATCAATAGTCTACAATAAATTCTTACATTTTTGCATTAGCTATAAATAAATTAATAAAAACTATATAAAATGATATATCGTGGTCATTGATGTTTCTAGATGATATCGTACTAATAGATAAGAGACAAAAAAGTGAATACAAAATTAGATCTTTAGAAAAATACTTTAAAAACTAAGAGTTTCAAAATAAATAGAGCTAAAACAAAATATATGTATTAAAAATCAAATGAAAACCAAAAAAAAGATAATGAGAGTTTTAAATTGGATGAGATAATATTATCTCAAAGAATTCAGTTCAAATTCTTGAATTAATTATTCAAAAAGATAAAAAGTGTAATGAAAATATTAATCATAGAATTAAAATAGATTGAATGAAGTGAAGATTGATTAAAAAGATTCTATGTGATTATAAGATTTCACTAAAGTGAAAGAAAAATTTTATTGTACAAATATAAGACCTATATTGTTGTATGGTAGTGAATGTTAGACAATAAAAGAAAAATATACTTCTAAAAGGAGCATTGTTGAAATGAGAATGTAAAGATAGATCAGTGATCATACCAAATTAGTGATCATACTAAATTAGACAAAATAATAAATAAATATATTAAAAAAATATATAAGAATAGTGACAATTGTAGACAAAATTGGAAGAGAAGAGATTGAGATTGTTTGAATATATTAAATGTAGACCTAAAGAAACTCCATTTAAAAAAGTAGAAAATACTAAAATAACATAAAAGTAGACCTAAGTTGCCTTGAAAGATAGTAATTCAATATGATTTCGATAATTTAAATATCTATGAAAAAGTAACTTAAAATCAACGTGGGTGGATAGAAAGAATTTGTGATTATGGATCGAGTTGAGTCGAGTATCTTAATTCATTTATTCAAAAAATATGAAGAATATGATGAGGACATTGACTATAAAATTAAAGCATGATGGATAAAATTGTGAACAGTTACACGAGTTCTATGCGATCACTATTCAATTAAAGTTGAAAGAAAATTTCATTGTACACTTATAAAGCTTACACTGTTGTATAGTAGTGAATGTATAACAATAAAAGAAAAACATAATTCAAAGCTAAGTGTTGCTAAATGAGAACATTAAGATGTATGTGTGGTACTATGTGTGGTACTATTTTAGATAGAACATGTAACAAATATATTAGAGAAAATGTAGAAGTAATGATCACTATATGCAAATTAAAATAAGAGAAATTAAGATGGTCTTAACATATTAAATGTACTCCTAAAATGCTCCAATTAGAAAAGTAGAAAATACCAAGATAATACAAAATTTAAAAAAAATTGTGATACATCCAAGTTAACTTGAAGAAAGGTAATTTAATATAATTTAAATGATTTAAATATCTAAGTAAATAACTTAAATCGATGTGAAGAAGAAATAGAATCTATATGGCTGAACCCAATCAACCTGGATTAAAGCTTGAGTTGAGTTAAGTGTGTATATATTTGTAGATATAGATATGTATACATATATATAAACATATAATGCTATTGCCTAAACTACCTATGTGACACGCAAGTGTTTGCTTTGTCGCCTAAACGGAATTGGCACCCTTGAACGCCTTGGGCGCCTTGTCACACTAACAATTATACTTACAGGAGAAGGCAGAGGTAATGATCGTGAGATTAGAATCAGCCACCGGATCAATAGATGTCAATTATAATCATGATCCTTATCTCGATCTGATCAAGAAAATCACCTAATCCACGAGAAAAAATCGATCTAGTTCTTTAAAATACGAGAAAATATAAAATAAAATCATAAAATTGGTGTCTAATCATAACTTGGTCTGATTCAACCCTTTTTGGGCCAAAATCGATGCCAAAATGGGGTAGAAATAAAGCTTGTGATGGCATTATGCAATCGTGATGTCTTCCCTACCCAATAGGGCATACCGTGGATCTAGCATGCACAGGATCCAATAACTCCCAAGCTCAACCCAATTTGTTGAATCAAACTCATTTTGGATCCAATTCATAGTTTTTTTTCTCCATTGGGTTTGTTTGGATCGTCCGATTCTATCTAAAAAGCGGGATGAGTTGGTCTCCCCCCCCCCTCAAATATTGAATCAGGATATGCCAATCCACTCCTAAAATTGGCCAATTCCATGAACCATGGGCAAAGACTGACTTTAGAAGGGGCAAGGCAGGTGACATTGTGCAAACAAGGAAGGATGGCATGACGATACCATGGCAGAAGGCACATGGGTGGCAAGAAAGATCAGGCAGGACTGTGCTGAGACGTCGAGGCGAGAGTCTTTAAGCAAATGGTCGTCTACAGCATGCGGCAATGCAGCGACAAGGTTGGCAGGGGCTTCGGAAAATCCAGAAAAGGGAAAAGACAGGCTGTCATGGTTCCAATAATCTATGTCAAGTGGTGGTGGGAACTCGGTGGCACAGCAGGGGTTTATAGAAGGCATGGCCACATCAAGCTCATGAGGGAAGGCCCGGCATGGACATGGAGAGAGGTTTGTCAGGTCGCAAGGTTGACGGAGCATGCGAGGGAGATGCGGGGTGAGGCACATGTGGTAGTAGGCAATGGGAGAGAGGTTCACAGATCCAAAGGGAGAAAGAGTGGAACGTCAAAGTGATCATCCTTCACAATGGAAGCCTGTGTATGGATCGATCAGCCTGCATCATCTTTGGGGCGCAGATGAAGTCATTGACGTAATTTGTGATGCATAACCAAAAGGGGCAGAGGCCGCTCTAGGGATTGTTGGAGGATCCTACAGGAGATGTTGCACAGAGGGCCAGCACAAGGATTGCTCACGCCAAGTGATCACCAAGTCAATGCGACACTCCTGTTGCAATGTTGTGATGTACCGATGCCAGTGCTGAGCCAGAGAGCTCTTGTGGCGGTGCTGTGATGTGCTGATGTCAGTACCAAGTGAAAGAGTTGAGCAGAGAACCAGATGTCACAATGGAGAAGGTAAAGAAGGAAGAAGGCAATGAGACCGTTCGGGGAAGAAGAGAGGAAGGAAGAGGATGACTCCTTGGCAAGAAACTGGAGAGAGAAGGTGAATGGCCGTTGGCCAAACAGGGGAGGGAGAGAGAGAGAATAGGAGGTAAAGCCCCTTACAAACCTTCCAATTATTTTCTGTTCAAGTCACTTGTTTGAGTTTACACGAATGGCTCCTTATATAGAGCCATCAATTGACATTTCAACATCTAACAAAAGATATTTACAAGCATACCCTAATGACAAAAGAAACTAACATATTCCAAAAGCACTCATTAATTTCTCTCAATATGTCAATTTGGTTTTTGATAGCTTGAATATTGCTTGCTCCGATATTGTTCACAACATGCAATGCTACAAAGTAGTATGTGAACATCAGGAAATCTCTTCTACCAAATACTCTTTAGTGACCCTTATCTTTAGATCATCATCTGATGCTTCTTGTTTGTAATTGTCACTTCTTCTGGGTCCACACTGCCAAAACACCAGCATAACTATGCTAGTAAATTAAAGGTTCAATCCTAGACTTCAAGGACCATGTCAGAATGCCGGTGCAAGACCTACTAATAGTGCTGCAAATGAAAACAAAATTATGACAGCTTGCTTCTATTATGATAAAAACTGACTATGTTCATGATATGCCCAATAGGTAGAGTTGTGAACGGTCCAGTTCGGTAGTGATAATACATGTTTCCAAGTCTGATTCTGATAAGGGTAAATGATTTCAATTAAATCAGAACCATGACATTCCAATTCCATTCTGATTCAGTTTCCATTATCAGAATCAAAATAATCGGATAATTTACAAATGCAATAATACATATATCATTTTTCATTGAAAATCAGTAAATAAATCTCATTTTATTATTTTATATAATATGTTTACATTTTTATATTAATGGATACAAAATTGACTATCTCTAGTTCTGATTCCGATTTCAATAAGCTGTCAGAATATCTAATTCCTATTTCAATAATTTATACGATACAAAAATAAGTTCATAATCCATTAATTATTCTCGGAATGAGATAAAAATATTGAAATATCAGTTTTCAATTACACCCTACCTATAGGCAATTGAATCCGAAAGAAATGAATCAATTCATATAAAATTTCCAGTCAGAAGACTTTTATACATGCCATCATTTTTTCAATTATCAGACAGTAAAGATGGATAAAAAGGGTACAAATCACAACCTCAAAGAACCGTTGCTTGCTCCTAAAAAATGATAAGAAGGCTGAATGAAGCAAAAACAAAATTTTAGACCATGTTGGTATGCAAAGAATGAACCCGGAAGCAAAAACTTACAATGAACAACTACTTTATCTGGAAGTGTCTTTACAAACTGATCAGCTGCAAACATCCAATCCGTCATACTGTACAAAAAAAGATTTCATGAACCTGTGTAACCTAGAAGCAGAATATTACAAATAACAAGAGATTATTACAAGTGAGAAGGACATACTGTCAGACACAATGTTTTTTTTCGCATATTCATGAGCACAGGTAAACCAAGCAATAATATTTTTAATACCAATAGAGCAACAGCCGAGAACCTTGCAACAAAATACAAAGTGCGGTATGCTCAAATAACAATATACCACTCTAGGTGGCAGAATATAAAGAAAAGAGAAAAATCGACCAAGGACTGCTGTTGACACCTAAATTTTGGAAAAAATGAGGCCAATTTAAAATTTTGGCAAAACCGACATAACCAGGTTGAGAAAATAGCAAAGCTAGAATAAGTCGATGTGGAGGTGGAGTTGGCACGATAGAGGACCTGTTCAATGCATGGTTTACGGAATCGGTGGAATCGGACCGATTCGGACCGATTCCGGAATCAGATCGGTGGATTCCGATCCGATTCCTGGCGGAAGGACCGATTCCGGGAATAATTCCGCGGAATCGGTATGAATCGCCTAGAATCGGTCGGAATCGATCCGATTCCGACCAATTCCTTTTGGAATCGGTCCGACCGATTCCTTCGGAAGACCGGTTGAACCGGCCCGGTTCGATTCCCGGTTCGATTCTGGACCGGGAATCGAACCGATTCCGGCCCTTTTAGGGCCGGAATCGACCGCCGCGGTCGATTCCGTCGATCCCGCGGCGGTAGGGCTCGATTCCGGCGATTCCGCGGCGATTCCAGCTTCGATCCGGCGATCCAGGCGTCGATCCGAGCTGCCAACACCGATTCCAGAAGGATTCCAGCGATTCAGCACCGATTCCGGCGATTCCAGCTTCTTCCCGCGGCGATTCCGGCGATTCCAGCGATTCCTTCAGCCGATTCCGCCGATTCAAGCTCGGACCGGCATCGAATCAACCTCTTCTTCGATCTTTGACCGGTTTTTGGTAAGATTTCTTCGTAGAAAGCTTCGTACGTCCATTCTTACGCATTTCCAACGAGTCCGAGCGTCGTTAAACGTTGTGATTTCCGACCGAACAAGTCCGTCCAAGTTTTGAACTATCCGTTTAAGTCCATTTTGCACGGGAAAAATTCCGGATATCCCGTACGTTAATTTACGACCGTTTCCGGCAAATACGTAACCCTTTAAACATACCGAATGGTGTGTTACTTGGGTTGTCTATTTCCCGAACAGCATCTAAATCAATTTTTATGTTATCTAATCATTTTTAGTGCATTGTTTACAATTTTTGCAGATATAAGCGATGGCCGATCAAGGTGATGCAGCAGCAGCACGTGCTTCCGACGTGGGTTGGGAACACGGGCAGATGGTAGACCCAGTCAGGAAGAGGGTACAGTGCAAATGGTGTGGAAGGAGATGAACGGGGGGGTGTTCCGGCTGAAACAACATATTGCCGGAACAGGTGGGAATGTCAAGAAATGTGACAAGGTGCCCAGGGAGAAGAGTGAGGAGATGAGAGGCTACATGACAGGTAGATCCTCTCAACGAGCGATTAGGATCGAGCAGAGGGAGGAGTTGCACGACGAGCTACTCCAGAGGAGGAGGGACCGCGATTTGCCTACCTCGAAAGGGAAAGGCAAAGGGAAGGCACCAGCTGAGCCCGAGCCAGAGAGCGAGGACAAGTCCACAGACTCCGAGCTTGGATGTGCTAGGCACGCTAGCAAGCGTGCATTTGCTGAGGAGGAGGAGGGGAGGAGGGGAGCACGAGGGTCTGGGTCCAGAGTTGACCCAGCTTTGGGCCAATCAGCATCGGCTCGCCCGGACCGGGACCGAGAGACTGACCCCAGGAGACAAGAGCCATACCGCCGTTCCACGTCTACCAGCACTCGATTTACACCGAGTGACGAGTATTTATTTAGGAAACGAGTCTTTGGGCAGATGGGGATAAAACAGGCAATGAAAGGGGTGAAGGCAACAGGAACGGCTGCAAAGAGAGCCGTTCGCCACATTATGAAATGGTTTTTACATGCATGTATCACTTTTTAAATTAAAATTGACATTATATGTGTTTTATTTACTTAAACTTAATTTTAGCCTGATCCCAATTTTTTTAACTTGATGTAGGCATCCCAGCACATGCAGCCACCAGCCCCTACTTCCAGACGATGGTGGATGTCGTGGGTGAGGCTGGACCGGGTTTGCAAGCCCGGGCGACAGACACGTATACGGCGCCGGGCACGGATGAGGAGGTCCAGGAGTTGAGGGAGTGGATGGATGGGTTTAAGTTGGTGTGGAATGAGAGGGGTTGCACAATTATGTGCGATGGGTGGACAGGTATCACCAAGAGGAGTATGATAAACTTCTTGGTGTACTGTTCTGAGGGGACTACATTCTTGAAGTCGGTAGATGCTTCTGGGAAGATTAAAATGCTGACTTCATCTTTTATCTGATGGATGGGGTGGTGGAGGAGATCGGGGAGGACAATGTGGTTCAGGTTGTCACTGACAACGAACCATCATATAAGGCGGCTCGGAGGAAGTTGATGGAGAAGAGGAAGCACATCTTCTGGGTGCCCTGTGCAGCACATTCCATAGATCTCATATTAGAGGATATAGGCAAGGAGGAGGGTGTATCTACACTTGTCAGGCAGGCGCAGACCATCACATATTTTATTTATTCGCATCCCCGCCTCCTACATATCGGCGAGATCTCGCGCGGGAGGGCACGATCTTGTTGGGCACGGTCCGACACGATTTGCCACGAACTTCATATGCGTGGAGAGCTTACACCGGCACGGGCATGCATTGGTTAGGTTCGCGCGGTCCGAGGAGTATTACAACTATATGGTGGACAACCGTACGACAAGAAAGAACGATTGGAGATTCTTGTCAGGTCTGAGAAGCAGATCACTGACAAGAGGTTTTGGGAGAGGATTGCCTACTACTTGGCAATCATTGAGCCACTGGTAGTTGTCTTGAGGTTGGTAGACTCAGATGACAGGGACCAGATGGGCACGTTGTATGATGTCATGGACCGGGCAAAGCTGAAAATCAAAGAAAAAAATCCCAGAGGTTACAAGAAGTGGTGGAAGATCATTGATGACCGATGGGACAAGACCTTGCACCACGATGTCCAAGCTGCAGGTAACTTGGTTAAAAAATTATTTTCTTTGTATAATTGTCTTATATGCACGGTGTTAACTAATAAAATCTTGCAGGATATTTTTGAACCCCGCATCCAATATGGAGGACAGGTGGTGAACGACAACGAGGTGATGCGGGGTACACTTGCAGTTATTCAGCGTCTGTGCCGATCTCAGCAGGACAGGATAGAGGCTGAGATAGAAGTAAGTTAGAGTTCATTAAATACCTTGGAGTAGCCTTACCAGGCAACTAATAATTTTTTTATAAATTTTTCAGATGCAGAAGTACAAGATGAGGGTCGGCGTATACTCAGATGCTGACCTTAAATATTCAGTTGACAAAGTGTCACCTGGTATAGTAATAGCTTGATGAAGATTTTATTTTCTTTTCATATAAGTTATGGTAGATGATGGGCTAATTGTTTACCTTTTCTCTTCTTGTTTTTTTCTTGCAGCTGAGTGGTGGGTTCAGGTGAACACCAGGAGTGGATGGAATCCACTTGCTGCCATCGGTATCGGGATACTCGGCCAGAGCACCAGTTCCTCCCATTGTGAGAGGAACTGGAGTACATTCAACCTGATACATACGAAAAGGAGGAACAAGGTTGACCTCGGACCGGGCTGGAGAAGCCGGTCTTCGTCATTACAACGTGAGGTCGCGCATAAAGAACATCGAGGATCGACGAGAAGATCGGCGAGGCACGATTTGCACGATTCGCGGGTGGCCCGTACGAGCAAAGGCATTCCTCCGCCACACCACCACCCGAGGAGGTGGACGTGGACCGAGATATTCCGGGAGGAACACGCACTTGCCTCTGGATAGAGGAGGAGAGGGAAGCCGGGATACGTACCGAGTTTGATCCCGATGACCGTGCGTACGGGTGAAGGAGAGTTGGATGGTGTTGAAGCCGAGGAGGATGCTCCGCCTCCACCTCCATCTACTTCTCGTGCTCGGGCAGGCCTTCTTCGCCCCGCCAGCCTATGGTCCACCACTGCAGCTTTTACCCCGCCTCCGGCTCCGGTCCCCCAATGCCGCTACCCAACCCATTCGCAGTCCGGGGAAAACGAAAACAAAGATGACTGCACGGAAAATGGGAGGATTTGCAAAGTTGAAAAAAACTTTGGGTTCCGGTCCTTCTGGTACTTCAGAGATGGCTGAAGAGGTGAAGAGAAGGAGGCTAGAGGTCAGGCGTCCTGTCAGCCCAGATGACAAAGACGCGAGCTCCTTCTCACTCCTCGGTGATGATGACGAGGAGTGCATACCGCCGACGCAACCATCGGCGGCACCGAGTCTCCTGATTCACGGCTTCCAAAGCTGTATTACACGCTGGATGAGCAGACACCGCATTCTTATATTATGGAGCCACAGTATCCAGCATTTGGCCAGGTTGACCAGCAGCGGATTACACCACTAGCTCCACCATCCTCTGCTTATGTCCCGGTCATCCCGCAGTCCGATCCATACGACCTTGATGGCATGGCATCGGCATTATTTTCATATGGATATGGTCCCGGACAGTATACAAGACTGAGCACGAGGGAGAAGCATGACGAGCAGCAGGGAGAGGAGGAAGACCCATATCTATATCCTGGATATTGGTAGTAGATTGATATGATGTAAATTTTTTTTTTATGATGTATCAACTCTTTGATTTTTGAATCAATGGAATTGAAATATGTACTTAACTTCAAGTCTTCAATTGGAGTTCATTAGTATTTATTCGATGTGCTCCTGTGGATGAATGCATTGGTTATTTTTAAAAAAATTTCTAACTCATTTCCTATTTTTTTAGAATTTTTTCTGAATTTTTTAAATTTTTTGACGAAAAAAAAAATTCAAAAAAAAAACGATTCCGGACCGATCCGGAATCGATTCCCTTCCCAGGAATCGGCCGATTCCTGGAATCGGATTCCGATTCCGGAATCATTGGTTCAATGGGGTCGGTGGGCAGAAATGGGCCAAGTACGCAGCCCACAAGCCTGCTCAAGGATGGGCTCGACAGGAGATAAAAAAAAAGATTTTTCTGTTTAAACAAGATAGGAAACCAGACCTGCTTAAAAGGAAGGAAATCAGGGGAGAATCGGGGAATCAATCCCGCGGATATAGCACCCGATCGAGTTCATCTCGGAGCAAAATCTTGCTTTACGGAAGTCTCCCAACGTGGTAGAGAGGATCGAAGAAGAGAAGGGAAGCAAGTCCCGAAAATCTTGGACCTTTCCGAGTCCAGCGCGAGGCCAGAGGCATTGTTCGGTAAGCTTCCCTACAGAAGAAGGAGAGCCGGGGGCTTATAAAAGCCATTGGAGCCTTCGCGCGATAAAAAAAAAGAGGGAGAGAGAGAGAGAAGTAGGCCGGAGGGGAGGAGAGTCGACCTTCTCCATCGTCCACAAGCACAGCCGCCTCGTCCACTGTCCTCCGATGCCGTAGCCGTCAAGGGAAGCTCCTGCCCCCTCCGCCAAAGCCTCTTCCTCCTTCGAACAGTGCTGTTGGAGACTGCCGAAGCCTTCTTCCTCCCACACCGGGACTGCCGGACCTTCGACTGCTCCCGTAAGCCGTTGCCGCCACCGTCTAGGCCAATACAGCTTCATGTCGACGCCAGAGGAGGCTTCTTCATACCCCAGGAATGCCGAACCCTCATTCCCCTTCCCCCTCTGGAGCCGCTGCCGTCGCGTGAAGCCGGGAGGTGTCCGCTATGTCGAGGGAGGAAGCCGGAGGCCATCGGAAGCCGGAGGAGTGTCGAACGAGCACTGTAGCCAGGGGAAATATGTCCCCCGACTATAGTCCACCATGGAAAACAGGCGGGGCCCACCTGAGGAAGAAAACGCAAAAAAAAAGAGGGGAGAACCGACCGGGCGAAGCCGGCCGGCCCCCTCCTCCTCTGCTGAAGCCCTGTGCGGTTGAACCGCCGGCCCGGTCCAAACAGTGGACCGGCCCCTCTGCAGCCAGGACCCCCTGCGCACAGCGCAGGGGTCTTTTTTCAACAAAAAAAGGAATTGTTTTAAAACAAACAATCCAATGAAAATAAATAAAAATCTACATTTAATTCAACAAACCGGACTAGTTGGGGGGTCGACTAACCATCCGCCCCTACGTCTCGACTTAACTTAAAAGAATTCAAAATTCGGACTAGTTGGGGGGTCGACTAACCATCCGCCCCTACGTCCTTAAGGTAGACATACAAAGGTTTATAAAATACCCCAATGTCTTACCAGTTTTTTTAGCTATATGAGGCCGTGCATGGTCAGCATGCTGCTAAGCCGATTATATGCTAATGGAATCATCAAAACAGTGGGGGATGCCCATAAGTCTATCAAGACCGGGTACATGCCGCCCATGAAATGACAGGTTCATCAACTCATGAAGGAGTCATGAAGATAGATATGAGCTAGTTTCCCACAAGTCTATCAAAGACCGGGATGCTCAATCTCAAGACAAGGAGATGAGTCCCCACAAGTCTATCAAAGACCGGGATGCTCAATCTCAAGACAAGGAGATGAGTCCCCACAAGTCTATCAAAGACCGGGATGCTCAATCTCAAGACAAGGAGATGAGTCCCCACAAGTCTATCAAAGACCGGGATGCTCAAATCTCAAGACAAGGAGATGAGTCCCCACAAGTCTATCAAAGACCGGGATGCTCAATCTCAAGACAAAGGAGATGAGTCCTCACAAGCTTATCAAAGGCCGGGACATGCTCAATCTCAAATCAGTGAGAGGAATACCCACAAGTCTATCAAAGACCGGGTGTTTTTCCATCTTGAATTGATCAAACAAGTGCCATGTTCATCAAGGACTCAGAAAGACTTAAGTTGCTGGTCAAGTTGTAAATCGGGTCTCATATTGAGAAAAACAAGAGAAATTCATGTTCGGTGCATTGATTGATACTACAAGGAGAGGACAACCCCATGAAATTTTGGAAAGCAAGACAATAAAAAAAACTGAAATCTGTAAAACAAGTAATTCAACTGAAATTAAAGATCTGAAATTGTAAAAATGTGAAACCGAACCTGTAAAATTGAAATAAAAAAAACCCTCTGAACTTAAACACACAAACTTGCGACTGTAAAGTCCAAAATCTGAAAAAATCTGAAATATACAACCTGTATAAACGAAAACATCTTCAAACAAATCAAATTAAACCCAAATCAAATCACATAAATCTGAAACCTGTCAATCTGTAAAATCACAAACCAAAAATCAGACCTGAAACTGAATTTTCTGAAATCTGAAAACCACTTCTAAAATCCAGAGATTAAAAATCTGAAATCTGAACTTATGTGCAGAACCCATTTAAAAATCTGAAATCTGGACTTAAAACATACAAGTCTGAAAATCCAAAATCTGCAAGTTTGAACTTCACATTTAAAATGAGAGATCGAAACCTGTAAAATTGCAGAATCCAGAATCTGAAAAAATTTAAGAATCTACAGAATTTGAAATCTAAAATTTGTCAAGTCTGAAACTTGAAATCTGAAGATAATTCACTAAAATCCCAACCAGTTCGAATTAAACTCAGTAAAAACAAACAAATCTGCCCAAATCAAATTGAATCAAACCATAATTGAATTCCGAACCTGAAATCTTAACAGTAAAATTAAGTCTGAAATATAACATCAAATTTTAATTCCGATCAACCCAACTCAAAACACAGAAACTCCAAACAGATTCAAATCAGTTAAATAAAAAAAATGAAATTCAAATGAATTCAAACAGATAAAAACTCAAATGAATCAAACTCAACCTAATTAAAAATTAAACTCAAATCAAATTCAATCAAATTTAATTCAATCCATATCAATCAAGTCAACAAAATAAATCTCTTAAATTAAATTCAGACAAATCAAATTCCAATCAAATTCATTCCAAATAAACTTAAATCAATCAACCAACTCAAATTGAATCAAATTCAAATCAAATTAAAACTCACACACCAAATCCAAATTTCAACCAATTTAAACAAACACGAATTCAAACTAAATCAAATCAACTCAAATACAAATCAAACCAGTTCAATCTAATCAAACCAAAATTAAAATCAATTCAATTCAACTTAAATTCAAACTAAATCCAAAACACACTAAGTGTTTGCATTCCACTGATTGCATGGGGTTGTTTTCTCCTATGTGTGAATGTTTATTTTGTGGATGCATGTCTTCTACTCAATGAGTTGCTATGACGATAATCAAGGGTATTCGAGAAATCTCGATGTAATTAACGTCGGATCTTCGCACCATCCAACGGGGAGAGGTCAAAACAAATTTTCAAAGAACCTAACAACCTCAACATGTAATTTTGACCCTAGCTAGTACTTTTATGGAATAGCATCTATTTTCCTAAGAAGTCAATGCTGAGGTCTAATTCAAATTCAAATGGAAAATGAATTTCCAAAACATAAAATCTTTTTTTTTAATTTGAGGTTACATCAACTGCAAAATATGAAGGTTGTAAATGATTGTTGTCATGGTATGCCGGGTCGGGACCCAGTCAGTTTTTGGGTTGACCGACCCGATTGGGAGCCAGCCAGCCTGACCTGTGGTCGGGTCAACCTTCAGGTCACATGATCCGGAGCCGGGTCGCATGACCGGCTCTGTTCCCCAACTGACCACCTCGCCAACCATCATATGGCAAACAGTCATATACTCATATGACTGTTGAGGGCTTCTAAAGCCCCCCACGGCCCCTTGGGGGCCTTAAAATAGGCCCCCAAGTGGTCTCCCCTCCCCTCACCTCTCTACCCTCTTGGAGATCAATTCTAACATTCTTGTTCATTAAGCACTCGAGATTAGTTTATTTTGTCATTAGTTAATAGTTTATTATTTGTTTAATTAAATTAATAAATTAGTTAGCAATTAATTTTAACTAGGAGTTCATTTGTTTTTTTAATCACAGTTACTTAATAAATTCTTTAACAATTATTTTAATAAAATATTTATTTTTAAACAAAAAATATTTTTGGTTCATTAATAACACAAGATATTTCACAACATCTCTTCAAAAAATAGCACGTTGTGAAATGTTAGCAAGAGATTTCAAAGCTTTCAACTAAAGGGACCTTTTCAAGGGGTTTTGGCAATTATATAAAGTTCAATATTTTTCTTGGAATATCCTGTCTACTTGCACAACTTTCAAACTTTAAACCCACGGTCCCCCCTTCCTTGCCGAATGTGCTCCGCTCATGTAGCTTATGGCCCATTACAGTTGTGTGCCTCGTTTCTAGAATGCCTTGATAAAGATGATTTCTCTTTAATTTCAAATAAAAATGGTTTTCTCAATATTGACATTTTTTAGTTCTATTTCAATGGTTTTTGGCATTTGCTGATTCCATTTATGGTATACAAATTTATTATTTAATAGAATCAATTCTAGAAACATAAACACATCCATATAGTCCATCTATGGTAGTTATGGTGGCTCTTGGAGATTTTCTTATAGGGTTATTTTATGAGAGAGTGACGAATATGATCATCATGTATACTTGTATAATGGCATGTACTCAACTTGAATAATATAAAAAATTACATAAATTATACAGAGTAAAGTAGAAAATGTAAGATTTGAATAAAATCAATTAAAATATTTTCTAACCATATTGCCGGTTTCTTCAATTTTTTAATTTTTTTTTATTTTTTTGCATTTTTTTCAATTTTTGAATTTTAATATTAAAAAAGGGTCAAATTGGGTCACCACCTAGTCCAACAGGTCAAATCTAGGCAAGCTGACCCAATCCCGACCCAGGATCCCACCTTCCTTGACTGTTATTTTTATTAAATTTCCTCTTTTGCCTAAAAGAATCTGTGTATAACTTGATTAGATTAATGCGTAGGTGAGCAAAAAACGAAGTGATCCCATGCATAAACATCTCACCATTCCCTAATTTTCAAGATTCTTACATTATAACTGAAGAGGCATTTTGCTCATTGGTAGGGTTTTAAATAGAATCCAATATGCCAAAATTTCAATTCGATTCGATTCCGATAAAAATTAATGGGTTTGAAAATTTTTTATCTTAAGAACTATCGAAATCAAAATCAGAATCAGAATCAGGTAATTCTGTTTCTATTTATTTGATTTTGATAAAAAATAAATATATATAAGTAAAAATAAATAAAATCAAATCAAATAAATTATAAAATAAGATATATAAATTGATAAAATGATAAAAGGTTTTAAAAATATTATATCAAATTTTAGTAATTATATGTAAATTATTATTTATTTTTAAATAAAAATAATATTTAATATTGGAATAAAAATTTATTGGATTCGATTCCGATTTCAATAACAAAATCAGATCGAAATCGGAACATAGTGATTCCAAAATTATCGAAATCAAAATCAAAACACCCTAACCCTTATCAAAATCGGAATCAAATCCTTGTGATTCTGCTATCGAATCCGAACCGTTTACACCCCTACTCACTAGTCATCTAGGCTTCTAGGGTTTGAGTCCTTCAAACTATGCTTGTAATCACAATTAGATTAACGGAGATGATAAGGAGTCTTTAGCCACCATTTTTCAAACTCTGAGAAAGAACAGATGGGAACTCATCTCCTTCCAATATCCATGCCATTAATCATCATCTTCCTCTCACTTTATTCTCCTCCCTGCCAGATTTCTGCTTCTCTTCGATACTCTTTATTTTCACTTTGCTGTAACTTCCATCAAACCCTTCCCTCAAGTATCCATTTTCAGCCACTTACAACACTGCAAATTCTGCAGTTGCACAATTGATGATCCATCATCCACCTTACTCCTCCCATTTGGCATGTTGACCTGCAAAAGGCTCCTTTGTCCCATCCCATGTGTTGTCCAGTCATCAGTGGTTACATGCTTGCTGCCAACCTCTTGATGCTCAACACTCCTCTCCATTTTGACCTTCCCATTTTTGTAAAGAAATATTTACACACTGTTTATTGACTTAGAAAAGAATTTATGATAGATTTCCAAGAGTAATTTTGTGGTGGGTGTTAAAGCGAATGATGGCGCATATTAGATACAAATGATAAAAGACATACGATGAAACAACTAACAATGTATACACAATTAAATATATATATATAATTTTCTATTCAAATTGATTTACATCAAGAGTGTGTTATAGGTCATCATCTTTTTGTATTAGTTATGGATTAATTAACCAAAAATATACAAGATGATGTAATCTATTTCAATTGACTTACATCAAGGGTGCGTAATAGGTCATCAGATCCTATTTATTGAAAATCTGGAGATGGCACCACTCAAGTTTGTAGAAGATGATGTATTTATATCTTTTTTATTAATTGTGTTAAGAGTCAATTTCTTGCATTTTCCCTTTAGTATGCTTAATGGTCATTTTGTACTAGGGTTTGAAGAAAGGTTAAAGTGTAAAAGATAGGTTTCTACACAAGCCTAGCACCAATGTTACATTAGGGCAATGAATGAATGGAAATGAAAATGAATCTTGATCGAGCACTAGCAGCGTGAGACCCCTCCTTTATCTCTCTTTCGCCTTCTTCCCCGATGTCGGTGCCACCAGAGGATCCCAATGACCTCAGCTCCCACCCTCTTCTTCCCTTCCAATAAAATTAGAAAGCCACCCCTAAAGTGGTGGTTGATCATAGCCACCCCTTGTAATCACCCCTGAAGGGGTAACATGTGCTCAATCACCCCTTTGGGGGTGACTGAGCATCACCCCCGAAGGGGTGATCACCCCCCATCAGCCACCCCTTCAAGGGTGATAAAACCGCCCACCGAATGGATGTCTAAGCATACAGGCCCTCCCCTTTGGGGATGGGGTTCTGGGGAAGGGGGAAAGGGGGATTGGGGAGGGGGGAGGGGTAAAAACCTGTTTTAGGGGAGATTGCTGGAGGAAACACCAGATTGTCAAAAGCGAGCCCTAGGGTGAGGGAGGAACTAGAATGGGGGGCAGGGAGAGAATCGGACCGATCTCTCCTTTATTGGGGGAGGGGTAGATCAGTCCAGAATCAGGTCTCAAATGACCTAATTCTGGATGTTTCCAGATTCCAGCATATCCGTCAAGATCAACCAATTTGCAATTTGATCCGGTAGGATAGGTTGATCCAAGACCAACCCTACTAATTTCTACTGATCAAGCTGGAAGTACAAGCCGAATCAGTAGTTTCGAAGGGAATCAAATCATTCATGACCGATCTGATCCAAGAATTAACTAATCCTGTTTCGGATCGGTCAATTCTGCAATCTATGGCAGAATTTGTAAGTTTCACTACCCAATTGAGGATACAATGTTGTAGATGTTCGGTGTTCACCTTTTACTTCCTAGGTTATAAGTAAATTTATAATTAATATTTTAATTAATATGTTATAAAAAAATGGCCAATCAAGAGCAAGATGGCATCGGATCAGCCATTCTCCTAACATTAAATGGGACCATAGATTTATAGTGGATGTGGCTAAGAAGAATATGCAACGTAACAGGTGCAACAAAAAAAAAGAAATAGAGGATTTTCTACCTAAAACAACAAAAGTGCAAACGACAAGAAATGTGATAAGAACCATAAGGTCTCCATAGGATTAAGAAAAGAGATGAAAACAAGAATGGCAGGAATAGTATCAAAAAGAGAAACACAGATTGGGCAATAGAAAAACTTACATGTTGAGCTATTAGGACACATGAATACTGACACAACCTTGTTTTCAAAAATTTAAAAAATTTCCCTTTATAGAAAAAAATCCTTTTTGTTGCTTTGACTTCTATGAACATGAAATAGATGGTAGACCAGAGTATTAGCTAATTGAGTGTGGTATGGAGATAAAAGAACTCATCGAATGAGTTCCAAAAATCTTATACGCATCGGCATTGTAATTATCCTATCACATAGAAAACTTAAACTGCATTTTTATTGGTTGAGGTTATTAGAATTCTTTAAAATTTTTGACCTACCCACCAAATCTTCAATATTTCGGTGTTAATTATATCGAGCAAAAACTCGAACACCCTTGATTTATCATCATAACAATTCATGCATTAAAGTCATTCATCACAGAACATATTGGAGACAGCCCTATGACCTTGATGGAATGCAAACTTTTTGTGTTTTGAATAGGTTTGGTTTTCTTAGAAGTTTTGAGTTTAATTGGATTGTTGATGTTTTTTTTAGACTTGGTGCTTTTTAACTTTGATATTTTTTTTCTTCATTTTGTTTTAATTGTTATCCTTTGAGTTTGAAATGTTTTTAAGAAATTTTCAATTTTAAATTGAACTTATGGAGTTTCAAAATTGTGGTTTCACATTTGAATTAGTTAAAGTTTGGGGTGTTTAGTGCATTCTGGGAATTTGAATTTTCAAATTGGGCTTTTTTTGGATTTGGCTTTTTTAAATTTCAATTTTGGGTTATTCCAAGCCTTTTGTTTGGTTCATTTTGAATTCCAACTTTGGGGGTTTAAGGAACGAGGATTTGAAGTTTTCAGCCATGAAGGGCCTTTTAATTTAAGAATTGGGCATTTTTATGATTCAATTTTTGATTAATTAGATTTCAACATTTTCAGACTTTTAATTCTGAAGTTCTAGTTTTAAGGTTTGGAAGTTTGTCTTCAATTTTGGCTTCCTTTCAGGTTTAAGCAGACTCAGAAATTCAGGTTTCCAGAACTTGGAAATTTCAGGTTTCTCCCGATTCCAAAGTTTTCCAGGTTTCTCTTTTTCCACATCTTTTTTGTTTCTTCATTTTCCTGAGATCTCCTAATTTTCTCATATTCCAGAATCTTCTGATTTCCAGATTTGCATCCTTCACAGATGTTAACAGTTGCTGCATGTTTTCTGGGATGTTTTGGTTTTCAGGTTTTCTGATTTCTCAAAACTTTTATAATATCTGCAAAATTCTTGATTTATCAGATTTCAAATTTCTTGATTTTTTTCAGGTTTTGATAATTTCCAAGTTTCTAGCTTTCATAAGTCTAAGGGTTTGCAGATTTTCAGCTTTTTTGAATTTGACAGTTTTCTGTTTTCCTGACTTTTCAGATTCGGGATGCCCTGATGTCCAGATTCTTGAGTTTTTGAATTCACAAGTTTTCTGAGTTTGTTTTTAAAATCAGAATTCAAAATTTTTTATTTGGCTCCTCCTTTAACTGTATTTTTAGATTCCACCCCCTTTTGGGCTGACGGAATTTTCAGATTTGCAGTCTTTTGACTTAAGTTCTATCATTTTTTTTCCTTTCATTTATACAGATCTTTGGTTTGGCCCCCTTTTTTATTTGCTGTTTTTCGTGTTTAAGCTTGTTTTGGAGTTTGAAAATTGGTGAATTTTAACACTTGATGCGTTTTGGGATTTGTTTTAATTTTCTTCGTTCATGTTCAGCCTTTTTATCAATTTTTGTCCAGTTTTCACTTATTTGATGATTTTCTATTTTTTTGGTTATTTATTTTTCTTTAGCTTATTTCACCATTAGTTATCTAAGCTAAAATTTTAACATTAATTAATTTTATTATCTAAAAATTCATTTCTGGCCTGTTTTGATTCTGAAATTTTTGTGAATTGACTTTCTTTGAGCAGAAAATTTATTTTTTGGAATCATTATTATTGTTTTTATCTCCTTTTATTTTTATTTATTTTTTTCTCACATTCCTTTAAGGTCATGGGGCTTTACAGTAGCTCCACATAACATCAAGAGTGCATAGAACCAAAAAATTTAATTTAATTTAGTGTTTTGGCAACCTTACAATGGTGGAAGGCATGAAAGCCATGAGCTTCATCCGGTGAGTTTTGGAAGAGGTTCTTTTAACCTTTGGTAAGTTTTAGGGATCTCTTTCACATATAAAAAAATATCCCCTCAACTTTACCTTCATCCCATTGATAAAATTAAAGCATTTTATCATGATGGCCATGATTGGCTCCTTTTTAAATCAATGGAATATACCCCAACACACTTTGATGAGTTTTCTCCTCAATGTGCAAGGATTTAAGGACAGCATGAGACATGCCTTTTAGGGTTACCCTTTTGTCCATTTGTCTTCACATTTTCCCCCTTGAAGGAGAGCTTGAAGAGCTTGGGGCTCATCTTTTGTGCATTGGCCCATTGCTAGCGTTGTCTTCATGTTGCTTTTGGGACCTTTGAGGCATGAGGTCTTATTCTTGGTGGATAAGAGCCCTTGTAGCTTTGACTTGATGCGCTTGGCATTTCTTGAGTCCTATCTTTGGTTGATAGGCCATCTTGGCTTCAACTTGATGTTTTTGTCCTTGGCATTTCTTGAATCCTATCATTGGTGGTTAGGCATTTGGCTTCATCCATGCCTATGATAGACATGTTTTGTTTGAAGTGTCCTTGACTAGTTAAGACTTTTGGGTTTAATTTTGGAACTGGTTTTCAGAATTGGATTGTTTCCAAAACTGTTTACAGGTTTCTGGATTGGTTCCAGGTCCAAATAGCAGGCTCTGGATCAATTTCCAGTACTGGTTATTAATTTATTGATTGATTCTAGGTTTATGGATTGGTTCCAGGACTGGGTTTATTGAGTTTCGAGACTGCATTTCCAGTGTCTGAATTGGTTATAGGACCTAGACTAGTTTTAGGGATTTTTTTTCGGACAAGTTTCAGGTTCTGAACTGCTTTTCAGGACAGTTGAGGCTAAGGTGGATACATAGCAAATGTAGTAGGCAAAGGCAAAAGTAGCGTCTAGGAGAAACAATGAGAAGGAAGATTGAGATGGATTGAACATGTCAGACATAGAAGCAAAAAGCTTCATAGGCAAAATGAAACACATTAAGATAGTGTAAGAAAGAAAGAATGAGAGAAACTTATACTGACATACATAAGAATAATTCAACGTGATCGGGAGGATTTAAACTTCTCTAAAAGGGTGGCTCAAAACCATTCCAAGTGTTGAAAATTGATCATATAGCCTATTTAGGAGAGTTGAATCGAGTAGGTTTGAAGTATGAACAACACTGTATGTACTACTGCCCACGTTAGAAAACCACATCATGATATATTAAAACAATGAGTTACTTTCGCTAACACCAATCAGATTTTAGTTTACTTATGGGGTGTTTGGTTGCATGATAATTTTTTGTACACTTTCATGATAAAAAATTGTATTAAAATAAAAAGTGAAACAACTCATGACATAAAATTATCATGTTTGGAGGGATGTGATTACAAAAAAGAGTAACTACCACACATGACCAAACAAAGTGGGGGACCACAAGAAAAAAGAAAGAGGTGAGACCCTCTTTTTTTGTTTAAGAAGAAAATCACTTTTAAAATATAAAATTGTCATGGTTACCAAACACATCTTTTAACAAGTTTTCTTACAATTTTTAAAAATTAAAACAAAAACCTTCATTATCATGCAACCAAACACCCCATTAACTTTATGAACGCGTACAGGATAACAAAAAGGCTATCAGATGACACATGATGAATAAACCTAAATTCAGACTGCGTGAACAAAGAGCACCTGCATCATCGTGACAAATAAAATCCTACAGCCAGCAATAAAATCACGAAAATATGTATAAGGCTTCTCCTCCCTCCCGTGAGCAGCATTCTTTCAAATTTAATAGCACCAATTTTCATTAAGAAACAAATAAAGAAGTACATGTAGCGAAATTCCGATTATACTATTGAAGAAGCATAATTCTTCGTGAAAAGTAAAAAAGGGAAAAAAAGAAGGTTGTGAATATCTAAACCAAAAAGAAGATCAAAATAATGCAAAACATAAGCAAATATAGAATGAGCTGTCCACCAAAGGGAGGACACACGGAAAAAAAATATCAGAGAGTCGTGAGAGCAATAAAACGCAACAATTCACCTGCCAAGGATCCCGTGGACCATCACAACAAGATGATCCGCAAACTTGGCTGCGGATGGCGTCGAGCTCCAAACGTCCCTGCCGCCCCCCACAGTCTCCGCGGAACACGCGTCGCTGCAATCGTCATCCATCTCTTCCCGCTCCTGCACCGCTCCTCCGCGAGCAGGGGCCAACTCAGGCGCGCATTCGCTGGGCATCGACCCCAATCCCGGCGCCGCGGCCGCGTCGAGAAGAAAACGAACCCGACGAGGAAGGGGGAGGATGGGCGGAGGCCCAAGAAAGCAGTTCGAAGAAGCAGGCAGAGGCGGTGGAGCTAGATGGTTGGGAGATGGAGATGGAAATGTGACGGGGACGTAGGCAGAGATTGCTTCTACGCGTCAGCCTTCAGCCGGTGGGGACGGTCTGCAGAAGAACAGAGAGGGAGGGCCAGAAGTCAGGAACGGGGAAGCGGTTGAGCCGACGGGCATCCAAATACCGCCCTCCGTCCAGAGTCCGGATAAAGGAAAACGGTCAGCCCCCCGATAAATAAAAGTGTTCGGACCGGTCACGTGCGGCGCGTGTCAGTCGGACTCGGCAAGGCTGGTAGGTGGCAGCCGCTCGGCGGTCTCCGCGGCTGAGCTTGGTAAACAGCGAAGAGCTAGGCCAGTCGGCTTCAACGTGTGATACGTTTATTTTAAGATCCGTTTATGTTCGGATAACCCGATGATATCCTGCCCTTGGCTATAAACTAGTCATAGAAACGTGCTTCGCACGTGTACGGTCCATATTAAGAATGACAATAATATTAAATTTACTAAATAAATAAATTTAAAAACTATTTATATTTAAATATTATATTAATTAATTTATATAATTTGAAATAATTTATTTCTTAAGTAAATTTTAAATTTTAAATTTATAGAAATAAACATCTAATAATGAGTCTCTCACTCTCTTGCTAAGAATTTGCTATTTACTACCACCGTATGAGTTGCGTTCTTCCTTTGGATGCCTAGCATAGAGAGCCATTAAAGGTTGAAGCTGGCAGACAACAACCCTTAGGACATGCTGCAGCATACCAATGAACAAGGCCACGTGCAAAGACAGTCTCCAGCGTTCTTCCGATGAGAACAGTTGGGGGACAGTGATCATTATTAATATCTATCGACGTATCTCTGTGTATACAAGAGAGTCGAGATGGAGGAGGAATCGAATATGTATCGGGGTAGCTAAACAGAGTAGGGATGGAGGAGAAATCGGATGGTTTAGTACGTAAATCAAAGTTGGGATAGAGGAGGAATGTTGTTTATGACAAGGTTTCTTATCCCGACTCAGTCTCACATATATCCTGACTCAAATACTTTCCTCCGCTAATCCTATTATTTAGGAAAGGAGTATCGTTTGCAACTCGGGATTGAGGTCAAAGGAATTAGAGGCATGATCACGGAAGGAGTCCAAAAGGGTCCGTCTTCGTCAGCTTCGGCGGCTTCGTAGCAGGTTTCTCGGCTACGGCGGCTTGGCGGTGGAAGGACATGGATAGGGTTTGACAGCGGGATGGGTGGATCATGTATTGCATATATATATTCTTGTATTGAAATTAATGGGGTATCGGCGGCAGCATTCTGGGTGCCGGAATGATCTTAGGAGGGCTCTATCTGGTGTTGCTGAAGGGCAAGGATGCCTCCAAGCAGGTCGGAGATCATTAGCTGCCCGCCTGCCCCTGTCAACCAACTTGCCATTCCTGCAGGAAGAGGAAATTGACCTGTGCAAGCTTCAGCAGCTTCGTGGCGGGTTTCTCGGCTTCGACGGCTTGACGGTAGAAGAACACAGATAGGGTTTGACAGCAGGAGGGGTGCAATTTGTGCTTACCATCTCATATCACCTACATGAGCGCAGAAACGAAGGAAAATGAAAAAATGGACATTCATACAAAAATATCAAACAAGGATATGTATTTTGGTGGTAAAAATATTACCCTCTAACTTTTAGTAGACGTGTTTTGTGTTAATACAGAGGATAAGAAAGCACTGACATGACTGCTCACCATATGCAGTTCGTTTATTCACCACCCATACTCTTCACTGCTTATACCACTTCACAGTTGTCTTCTGCATATAAAGTGGTATCATAAGAACCTTGTCATAATATAGAGGATAGGTTGCTTGGTCCATAGAGCATTAGGATGTGAAACTCAAATTAGATAGAATACGCTATGCTCATAAGAACCTTATCTTTATCCAGTCAAGACCTTTCATACAATTGGAGTTCTTCTAGGACTTAACAAAGCTCGGTACTGTACCCAAGATAGTCACACCTACATTATTGTCACCCCAATAGTCAAAATTTCACCAAGAAGCTACAAGGCCATTGTTGTTTCTCTCTCCATAAACATCAACTATTAGGTCATGAGACCATCTTAAACTATGGTATTGTCACGCACAAGAACAAGGTCATTTTGAGATTTTAACGTGTTCGCTCACCTTCTAGTCCCTGTCACACACCAAAAAACTAAGAAAGCAAGATTTGGAGACCAATGTGTTCTCTCTCACTTGAGTAAGAAAAAGAAAAGGTTCTGATATCTTCATGTAGCAAACACTAACTATGTAACCACCATCCCCATATACATAATGTGTCCCAATTCCTTGTCCTACGGCAGTTGAAGCATTAAGATACCATAAGTGCATGTTATGGAGACTTTACAAAATGATTCACGCCTAAACAAAAAAAATAAAGTTAAGAAAGAAGGGAGAAATAATAATAGAATTTTTCCCCACAAAATATTGATTACAAAAGGACCCTATAACATACGTCAATTCTCTATACGTGGGAAATGTTATACAACAAAATATTAAATAAAGAAGTCATGAAAGATACATTAAATCCGCAAAACTATTTCACTTCATATACATATGAAAACCGGATCAGAGGATAGGCGGTGCCAATCTAATACAGTGGAGTCATGCTAGGGTTTTATATGTAGAAGATAGGCAGCTTGGTCCATAGAACATTAGGAATTTGAAAGTCAAATTAGATAGAATAGGCTATACTCATACGAACCTTATGTTTGTCCAGTCAAGACCTTCCATGCAATTGGAGTTCTTATAGGACTTAACCAAGCTTGGTACTGTACCCAAGATAGTCACACTTGCATCTTAAAGTTTAAAAGGATATAATATAAAGGGGGACATGTATCGATCAGCAAAAATGTTTAAGAGTATCATAAATCAAAATCATCCAAAAAGAACTATAATAATTTGGCAATTCAAATCAGTGTCCAATGTGATTTGGCTGGGTTGCTTTAAAAGATGTAGTTAAAAGGTTACTTAAAAATATATTTATATTAAAGAGAACAATTGAAAATTGTTACATATAGAAGATTTCACTGCCTGTTTGCCTCCCAGATTTTCTGTTGCAACCAAATCTTCTGCCAACTCCTCTCTTTTTAAATTTTGAACTTTCCAACACACAACCAGGTGATTCCTCTATAAAAGGGGATGTTCAGCCGCGTGAAGGGAGATTGGGAGCCCTCTTAGCCAAGCCACTAGAACCCTAGCTGCCAGTTCCTTTTTCTCCCTTGTCTGCCTTGCCAAGCCTTCCTGTTGTTGTTGTTGCGCCAAGAAGAGAAGAAGAATGAAAAAAGCATCTACGTCTTCTATTGCTACTAATCTACGCATCAGACAAAAAATAAAACAATAAACATCTTGTTGCTGCTCTCTACACCAGATAGAAAGAAGAAGAGGAAGACAGGGAGAAGAAACAACTTGTCTGGTTGCTCTCTTGTGCCAGATGAGAAGATATAGAGAAGAACTAAAAAAACTCGTACTATTTAACATCACATTTGGACACTTACGTGGCATGTCACATTTGAAAACCAATCTTTTTGCCCAAAGTATTTTCAGGACAAGCCACCAGCTTATTATACGTGCATAATATCATATAAGTCATATCAGCATAAAAGATCATCTATTTATCTATAATTTACTCTTTTATTGTATAGTACACAAGCAATGTTTTTTCCTTCTATGCTCAAATGCAGAACGATGAAATGACACATATCCGCCATTTTTGGTTGGGGATTTGGATGGAAACATCCAAGTAGCCAATATGCTTGGGTTGGGTGGGTGTTTGTATTTAATGATAGTTATAGGTCATGCCTAAAATTTTCTAGAAAATTGGAGTAGGATTAAATCCAATCAAAAGCTTAATTAGACCACAAATAATCCTCATATATTGGCTCATTGTCAAAGTCCATCATGGGCCTGATACAATGAAAAATTTACCCAATTTCCATTTAAGCGAACAAACAAAAATATTTTAAAGTTTGGTTTTAAGCAAACAATTGAAAATAATCATGACTTTAAAATTATTTCAATCAAAAACCAAGCATACCAATGAAGATAAGGCCATGTCAATGCCTTGTAGGGGGAAACCAATCTTGAAGATAACTGAACCAAAGATTTTAATCACCTGGAATCCTACATATCAATTTCAACAAGTCATTATACATAAGACAAAGTAAGTCCTAACTAAATATAATTAGAATAATAGCATTAATATCCCTGAAAGAAGTATTTTGCAAATTCGTCAACTGAAATTGATAGAGCTGTTATTCACAAAGGTGAGCTCCATGCGCTATTCATAAAGGTGAGCTCCATGGAGGGTATTGGCAATAAAGAAAGACATTCCCCGCATCATTAATAATATATGCAAAATATTCTATAAATATTTAAAAAAATTATCTCTTCGTGGCCTTGAACTGATTAGATCTTACCATAGGTTTTGCCCTCTTCGGCCTACACCACCTCAGCTCCTGCAGACTCCCCACATTGGCCACACCCAAAACTGCAGACTCGTACATCCCCATGTTTCCCACGATCTTCTTCTCTGACTCCAACTTCAGGTATGCCTCGATCCGACTGGGTACTCTGTTTCCCTTCTGCAAAGCATATACAAGGCAACCATAACCTTTCCATTCAGATGGCTGATAAATGCAAAAGCAAATTGAATTTTTATCATAGAAGTGCGCTTGTCCAAATTCGACTGTATCAACACCCGTATCATGGCATCTGAAAAAGTGAATATCTATATACGAGAATATTTCAAACAACCTAAGCCCCTCAACATAAAACATCAAACGTCAGTTTCCCATGACAACCTGCAAGTTGCCTCACATCTGAGTTTGAATGTGCAAAATTAAGCCACATTTTTCTATGGTTAGGTGCAAGGCACATGACAAAATCGATGCAACAGTCTATAGATTAATTAGGGGCTCTCGGGATAATGCATGATTATGTACCCATATTAATTAATATAATAGAGCAATCAAAGAAGCAGGATGCCAGGAAGCTGCATTTCTCAGCATGCATGTATGACTCTTTTTTGACTGCTCAAGTTGGAGAAGAAACTCCTCAATGGGGGGAAGCTTCCATCCACATATTGAATTCTAATAGGAAGCCTAGCTAAATCAACTATACAAGTAATAGTGACATGTTCTGACCGATATACGCACATGTCCTGATCTCACCTACATGAACCGTCGCAAGCCCAGGTTGGCCGCCGTCGTCTGGGGGAAGTCCTCCTCGCCGAAGTCGTCCGATTGGCCTAGAAGGTAAAGAACTCATTAGACATTAAGAGTAGGAAAAGCAGATGTGGAAGAAAGGGAGGCGTCTTGGATGATCCGGTCGCCTACTCCTCCCCCCACCTTCTATGTTTGTGGCACGAAAAATGCGAGCTTGATCCCAGGGAAGGTGGGAACTGTAAAGAGAGAGGAGAACAGAACATGCACTGCCACTGCGCTGGATAGGCGGAGAACGCCGGGAAGAGAGGTAGTGGAGGAAGAAGAGCGGACGGGGAAGGAGTGAACGGCGGTGGAGAGCAGCGTCGAGAAGCTCCGCGTAGCCCTGCAGGGGATGGGGGATTTTGGAAAGCCGCTGCCATCTCTATCTCTTCTCCGTCGTCTGGGGGAGGAGTCGGAGACTTGTTTAAATGGCTGCGCGATGGTTTCACTTGTGATGCCGATGGAGTTACAGCGGATGGCAGGAGAGAGGAGAAACTCTTGGGAGCTTGGCGGCCGTCGGTGGAAGCTACGAATCTCTCGGGAGCCTGTATCCGGAGGCATTGTGAGGTAAAGAACACACGCTGCTGTACGGCGGGAAGAAAATAGACCCGATACAGAGGACGAAAAAACGTGATTACCGTTTCTATATACTAGGTTAGATAATCTCGGAAGATAAACGAGGCAAAGCAAACCTGTTCAATGTTCATTCTTTTATACATGCTATCCTTGATACTCCTGTTTAGCCCGAGTGTAGAATGATGAAAGAGGGCAAATTTGCATATTAATGAAGTGTTTGGCTGTATGATAATGAAGGTTTGTATTTTAATTTTTAAAAGTTATAAAATTTTGGTTAAAAGAGATGTTTGACAATTTAATATTTTGAAAGCGATTTTCTTCTTAAACAAAAAAAGAGGGTCTCACTTCTTTCTTTTTTCTTGTGATCTCCCATTTTATTTGGTCATGAATGATAGTAACTCTTTTTTGTTATCACATCCCCTCCAAACATGATAATTTTATGACATGAGTTGGTTCACTTTTTATTTTAATATAATTTTTTATCATAAAAGAGTACAAAAAATTATCATGCAACCTTATGACATGTTTGGTTGCATTTTATTATTTTATATGATTTCATGATAAAAAATGATATTACACGTAGAAACACGACAAATTTTAAAATTTAAAACTTATAAAAATATAATATTTGGTAAAAACATTATTATTATTAGAAATGATGGTAAAATGTTTGGTGCATAAATGAAAAGTTATTTGTGTAGCACATAGGTTAGGCTTGTCCACCATGTGCCGTGGCCGTGGCCATGAACTTTTGAAAAGAAAATGGCAAACACTTTTTAGCAAAGTGTACAATGTACTTTTATCATGTGAAGGATGGTGAAAAACTTTTAAGATAAAAAATTATAGGACATGCCAAATACTTTTACAATGTACTTTTGTTACAAATTTTAAAAATTAAAATAAAAATACTCAATATCATGCAACCAAACATCCCATTATAATTCTTGTAAAAATTTTGCCGATGAAAAATTATAATGAAAATACTTTATATGAACATTTTTTTTAATTTTTTAATGTTTAGCAAATACTGACCATTATTTATAGTGGCTTCCTGTCGATGATTGATATTCTAACTTATGCGGCTTTTGATAAAACTTGGACCAAACTTGTTATTTTGATGCAATGTGATCAGTTGCTTTAAAATCACTTATTTTACAATCGTTGATTTTGATTTTCACTATTTTGAGGGTAAAAATTTTAAACTATGAAAATAAGTTGGTATGTACAAACTATGTTTTCAAAATACCATATACTTGTAGCATCTAAAAATTGTGAAAAAAAATCAAAGCCCAAATATATAAAAATCCATGTAAATGGTATGAAAAAGATAGCAACAATAAAAGGATAAAACGTGTAGGTTTAATGTTTAGACTTTAGAAATGCTCCACAATTTTAAGGCTCGAAATAAGTTAATTTATAGGTCAATTTGAAATCAAGAATAATTAATAAAACAAGGCACTGGATGTTCAATCGGGCATAGCTTTCTTTGTAATATAATCTGATGTGATGTCGTATCATCACATTGATTGTCGCCATGTTCCATCATCTCAACCGGCTAATGATACAAAAAGATGCATAATTTTTGCCACAACATATAAAACATGTGAACATTAAACAACATAAATTTTCTTGTACATCCCAAATTCCCCTTGTACAAGCAAATATTACCTAGGACAAACATGAAAATAGCTCATCTAAACCTTGTTAAAAGAATGCAAATACTCATTTAACTTTAGTGGATAGAACAAGCTGCTTTGTAATTAACCCTTTGTGTAACCTCTCGATTTGTGCATATGTCAAAAGATTAAATAAGTGGATAATCAACAACTTTGGTTAACAATATTTTAGAAGATGTGTTGAAAGAATTTCAAAATTAAACATATTTTGTTGAGAGTGGTTCACATGTGGATGACCCGTGAGAAGTTGGCTAATTAGCAACTTGGGTGTGTATATATGATATATATGGTCTTGACAAGGACACTAAATATTTGATAAGAATAAATAGTAACATCTCAATTTGTAAATATGTTAGAAGATTAAGTTAGTGAATTAACAACAACTATAATTCACTATTTTTCAAAAATTGTGTTAGAAGAACTTTAAAATTAAATATGTTTTCTTGAGAGGAATCCAAAGATAGTGACTTTGTAATGATTGACTAAATCAGTTGATTGGCTCAATAATTATGCTAATTAACAACCTTTTCAAGTGGTCACCTATCCTTGGCCTACTCTCAATAGAGCACACTTAACTTTTGAGTTCTTTCAACTCAATCTCCGAAAAATAGCTAACCAATATTGTTGATAGTTCATTGATTCAATCTCTTAATAGATTCATAAGTCAGGGTGTTACAATCTACTCCCTTAAAGACTTGATGCCCTCGTCAATACTACACACACATCACATAACAACAAACCCAAGTGAGTCACACCGGACCTTTCGGTTGGGTCATGCTCTAATATCATATGTAGCGATTGACTAAATCAATTGACTTTTCCAACAACTATGTTAATTAGTAATTTTCCCAAGAGGCCACCCATCCTTGACTTACTCCCATCAGAGTATGCTTAACTTTAGAGTTCCTTCAACTCAACCTCTGAAAAATAATTAACCGATGTTGTTGGTAGTCACACACATCACATATCAACATATTCAAGTGAGTCATATCGAAAGTCATGCTCTGATATCATATGTAATGATTGACTGAATTAGCTTACTAGTCCAACAGCAGTGCTAATCAGCAGCTTTCTCAGAAGATCACTTATCATTGGCCAACTCCTAACAGAGCATGCTTAACTTTAAAGTTCTTTCAACTCAACCTCCGAAAAATTGTTAATTGGTGTTGTTGGTAGTACATAGATTTAATCTCTTAATATATTTGCAAATTGGTGTTACATACTTTTTGAGAAGGTTGTTAATTAACATAGTTGTTCGAGTCAATCAGTTGATTTAGGCATCGCACTTTGTCACTTAAACATATGGTAAACAATTTGGAGGTGTAGAAATTCTTATTCGTGTAACATAAAAATAAATGAAATATAAGTGGGAAAAGACAAAAAAAGGCATGAGGGGGGCTAACAAGTTGAGAAGAAAGATGAAAAATGTGGCAAAAGTATATTTAATTTAATTAGAAGAGAATAATAAACTAAGCCATAATGTTATTCAGGTAATTGATTGTATGATAATATGAGATCGTATGATAATATGTTTAAAATGATTCTTGGCAATTATTATAAAATATATTTTATAGATAATTTCTTATAGGACAAGAGAAGAGCTTTTAGGGACCAATTGATTGGTTGAACTACTCTAATAAGAGGCTAAACATTTTTGACTATTTGGTAAAATGTCTACCTTTTAAAATTCTAAAGATTTTAATTTTAAGATCATTTTTATAAAACATTTAAACTAATATGTTAACTTTTAAATTTTACTTAATTTAAATAACTTGTTAAACATTTATTTTAAAATATATGATAATTAATGTTTTTTAAAAATAAAACATATAAATTAGACTTTAGATATTTAAATTAAGTCAAATCAAATACCATCAAAATACAGACATTTCTTAATATTTGTATATAAATATAAATTTATAATGTAGAACATTGAAAATAATAAGGTTACATGTATCACCATAGATCGTGAGAAATACATCAATAATATCATTTTGTGTCGAAGTCTCAACTCTGAAACGCGTATAATCATGCATGTCAAAACAAGTGAATCGAAGAAAAAAAGTAAAATGATATAGATAAGTTTCAATAAATCAATAAATATAAATCAATATTATAATAAATAAAAATATAAAAAATAAGATTTATGATATATAAATGCTAAAAGTTAAAATTAAAAATTTGAATGTATTAAATAAAAAATAATAGTAAAATTAAATTTATTTGTTAAATTTTGATAAAAATGGTAAAATATTTTGGATTTTAAAAATTATTTTTTTGATCTCGGTAGAAAATAAAAATCAGAATTCAAAATTTAAAGATATGTAATACCGTTGACAAAATCCGACCGGTAGAAAATAAAAATCAGAATTCAAAATTTAAAGGTATGTAATACCGTTGACAAAATCCGACCGGTTTCTCTCTCTCTCTCTCTCTCTCTCTCTCTCTCTCTCTCTCTCTCTCTCTCTCTCTCTCTCTCTCTCGGAGTGTTGCTGCGATGGGTCGACCAAGCCAGCTTTGGGCGGCGGGGTGGCTGTAAATTGAACAAGTCCAGAGCAGGGAGTTCGTCAAACCTATGCAATCCGGCTGGTCTCCGGTCGGCGGTCAAGATCGGCAACGGATTCAACTTCGACTAACATTTAGCCACCGGATCAGCTATTCATAACTATTAAGACTAAGGTGACGTTTGATTAGGTTAATCTAAAAATTTTAACTTTTAATTTTACTTTTAATCTCTTAACTTGTGGTAAAAAAGTGTTGAATTTGATTAAAAGATAAGTGATTTATGTTGTTTGATAAAAAATCTGAATCACCCACTTAATCTTTTTTAAATAAACATAACATAATATAACAAATAAGATAAACAAAACAAAATGTATATTTTCCTAGAAAGAAAATCCTGAACATAACAAAGATAAACAAACTAAAATACATATTCTTTTGAAATTAACTAACAAAAGTGTAATACGTACAATTTCTGAAATTATTCCCGCAATGGTGCCCTTATACGTACAAGACATTAACGTTGTAAAATGTATAGATAATTTATAAGAGAACAACGCCAAAGCTACGGATATCTGACTTAAATGTCAGTTGTCCAGTCATTACATACTCAGGAATCATGGGTCGTATCATCAACAAGAATACCAAAAATACAACTACCACAAATACAACCACTGTTTCCAATAAATTCTCCCTTACCACTGCAGATGGAGTGCAGGTATGTTCCATGGATGCCGTCGAGAGGGTTGGGAAAGCAACGCACGGACGAAGAGGATGAAGAACGAGACGACGTCTGAACCCCAAAAAGCTAAGTCACGGATCTGAACTACTCAGATGATTTTAAGACTTTAGACATTAATTCAGACACCACCTCAGTGATTTTATCAAACACTATCAAATAACTTAACACTGATCGAATCAGACTTAAGTGCTTGATTAAGCATTATCAAACACAGCCTAAGAAATATTACATGGTTCAAAAATAATCCCTTGCCATTTGAATTGTACTTAAAAATTCGTACTCTTACAAATTTCGAAAAAAAAAACTATATTCGTCTGATGGTGAGAGACTAAACGAGAGAGAGAGAGAGAGAGAGAGAGAGAGAGAGAGAGAGAGAGAGAGAGAGATTCTCGATTAAAAATTATTATAAGTGGGCATTTTCATCTATAAAATTCAACGAGGTTGAGGAGTCTTCAATTAATGGATATTTCTTTTGGACAGGCAAAATATTTTAAGGATCCTTTGGGAAATTTATGTTTTACAAGGATGTATTACAAATACAAAAATGATAAGAATTGATACGTAAAAATCATTTAGGGATGTTATATAGTTGTATAAGAGTTGGATGGGGCAATCATCCGTATCTATTTCTTATAAACAAAATTATATCAGCTTGTTATTTATTAACTATTGAGAACGACTATATTTGCAAATCACTTGTGTTGTCTTCTATGTAATAGTTCACAATTAGTAAGTAAATGGTTAGAGGATAAGTCCCTCTCTCTTACCTCTGCAGCTCTGCTTCTATGATAAGTCCCCCTCTCTTACCCAATAATTGCTCTCTGTATCCTACACACGAATGCCAAGGCCAAACTCCTATGCTCTTCCATAGAACGATCTTATCTTCAAATAATGGCCAATGCCAGCTCCATGATCGGCGAAGGTTAGATTTCTCAGTTGTTGGACAGAGTAGTCTGCCTCAACACCGAGTGTGATGCTGAGCAATGCAGCACCAACGGAGAGTAGCACGGCATGACTATAGCCCCAGCAAGATGAAAGCTTTTTTTTTCTTGGTCAGAAATATGAAAGTTCCAAATAGAGAGAAGGGGATGCATTGGAACTGGGTGTAATTCCCAGGGTGATGCACAGGAGCGTGCCCCCTGTAAGATTTATAATATACACGTCATACAACGTGTGCTGTGCTCTCTCCCTCAATGATTGAGTGAATGCTTGTTTGTACAAGGTAGTTGGACAAGTGCTAACAAGAGAAAAACTAATTACAATCATCCACATTCCTGATAACTAACCTCAGTATAAAATGTTCAGGATGGAATGAATACATATGATTCCAATACCCCCCTTCAAGGTGGTGAGTATATCTCAAATCAACTTAGAACTGAGATATTAAAATTGGTCTTCTTTGAGTGGTTTTATGAAGATATTGGCAATCTGTTGTGAAGTAGAAATGTGGTGGATTTGAATCAGCCCCATTTGAATGCGTTCTTAGATGAAATGACAGTCAATTTTAATGTGTTTTGCTCTATTGTGAAAAATAGGATTGGAAGCAATGTGAAGCGTCGCTTGACTATCAAGAAGAGCATGGTTGTACCTGAGTCCCCCGCTAGCAATTCCAATATTCTGATTCTACGGATAATTGGAAAACTGTAGTTAAATTTTTTTTTTGTTCTCTAGGATATAAAATTATCTCCAACGTATGTAATATAACCCATGGTGGATATTTAGAACCGTAAACAGGTCAGATTTGGGTCGGATCTCATAAGATCCAAATCCAAACCCATTATTCTTGACCTGCACTGAGATCCGAATTCAAATTTATACAATAAACGGATTCGGATCAAGACCTAACCCCGACTCTCATACTCGGATTCAGGTCGACCTGAACTGCCCGGGATCATAGCCGCCAGTGCGGCCGTGGAAGAAGCTTGGAGCAGCCGCCACCGCCATCGATGGAGTTAGGCGGACGAAAGAACCGCATGGATAAAGCCAAGAGAAAGGTTGATGGGAAGGGCAGGAGCAAGCGCGGCGGAAGTCCAAGCAAGGTGGAGAAGGAGGAAGGGGTGCGGGCGGCTAGAGAGACGGTGTACTTCGCTGAGGTGGTGGCAGTGGGGGGTGAGGTGGACAGAGATCGGGGAGTCATTGGTAGCAGCAGGCAGGAGGTGGCGGCGGCATGGCAGGAGCGGCGAAGGGGGTGGGAGGATTCAATGGTGCTGCTCAACTCCTGCGATCGGGTTCAGAACGGCAGGGCAGCACGATCCCTTTCTCCACTATTGGCGCAAGTGACCAGGGAGACCTCCGTGATGGTGTCCATGATGCTCTTCTCCCACTTTTTGGTATAGGGTTGGATCTTCTCCACCAAGACAGCAGAGACAGGGGGCTGCCGTCCGTGCACTTCGTGACGACTCTCTTGCCGGATGCGGCGGGGTTGGGGGAGGCAAGGGAGGAGGGAGAAGCGGCATAGAGAAAGATGGAAGAGGTGGAAGAGCGAGTACAGACGTCGCCGCGAAGAACACAGACGTCGGTGCGGATGCTGCAGGTGTGGTCGTAGCAAATGGAGTTGTCGGGCACAGACGAATAGGGAACCCTGTCGTCGAGCCGCCGCCACCGTCGATGCTGCTTGAGAAGAGGAGAAGAGGAGGCAAAGAAGAGGCGGAGCCTGCCCTTCTTGGAACCCCAGCAGGCACAGTCGTCGCAGAAGCCGCCGTGCGAGGTTGCTACTGTTGCTGCTCGTCCACCTTGTAGAGCCGGTGTTGCGCCGCAGCAGAATCGGGGACCACAGGAAAGGGGAAGAAGCCCTAAAATCAGGGCATGCCAAACCAGAATCAAGACCCGACGGTGATGATTCGGGTTTCATGTACCTGACCCGAGAGGTGAAAATCGGATTTCGTTTACGATGAATGCACCTGAATCCGTCTCAAAAATGTTTTGGGAGGGCAGCGAAATGTTCATACCCGATTTTGATTTTCAATCTGGGTTGGATCATCGGATCTGCAAGATCTATTTACACGTCTATGGATATTCTTGTTAGTGGACAAGAGCCCCAATCAACATCAGTATAAATTTTCATTGCAAGAGGTGGCTGAGAATTAGAGAACACATCCATGCTCATGCTTCCTTTTAAATATTAAATTTAGAATTGTTGCTATACGAAAGTTGGTTCTATCATGAACTGGGTTAGTAGATAAACTACAAATAGGATGTTCAACTGAGCAACATTGAAATAAAGTAATCTTCCTACTAGATTTCTATAAGGTCCTGGATTAGTTAAAATAACACCAATTTTGAACATTTTGTGTTCTTATTCCAATGAAATATTAGTAGGTATGTCATTTTGTAAGGAATCGTTCTATAAATTTGGTACAACGAAAGTAACAATTCATATAGGTTCATGTTGATTTTGTCTTGCTTAGAATCAAAAGATGAAAACTAAAAATCGATAAAAATAAATTCAAATATACCTAATAGGGGTTCATCTAATCCCTTGGAGAAGAAGGAAAATAACTTTTTAAGATTTTCAAACCGTTCAAGTGCCCAGTCTCTAGCGATATCCACACGAGTTTTATCCACATCAGATTCTCCTTTCGCATCGGGCTCAAGAACTCTTTTCGAACGGAGTTTCATCACCTATGGATGTCTTCTAAAGAAAGGAGGAGGTTGAGGGGGTGGTTCTCACCCTTGGTTTGATAAGTTTTAGCTAGAACTATTAGTATTTATAGAGGGTTTAAAATTTTTCATAAAAATTCAAAATCTTTATAAATTATGCCATTATCCCTATACTTATGGATAAGTTAACCTACTAGGTCTAATAACCTATTTAATTAAGGCCTAACTAAAATAGAATAATTATATTTAATTAAATTAAATTTTATATCCAATAACAGATTAATCGATCTATCAATCATGAATTGTACAAATCACATCTCATGATCTCAAATGATTATGGATATAATCTTATCTCCATTGAGTCTTTGCATCATTAGTTACCACATTGATATAAACCCTTGTCCATTCACTATCTTAGACATAAATGAGTATGCATTGATAGTAGTGTTCATAAAAAATGGGTAAACTAGTAAATCAAAATGAACCGAACCAAACCGAAGGGTTGTCCATTTAATTTCTTGAACCAAATTGAATCAATAACTTTTTATTGGTTTGATTTGGTTTGGCACTTCCCTAAATTGAACCAAACTGAAAAATCGGTTGACCCAGTTTGACCAAATTTAATTATTCATTATATTAATTTTAAATATATATTATATAAATTTTAAATATATATTATTATAAATTTAGGTTAATTAGTATAAAGATATAATTATATACTAAAAACAAAGTATTAATCCTCATGTTAAACTTAATTAATTATTCTAACTTAAAATTTATTTTATTTTATTTTAATTTATTTAAATATACATTAAACTGATGAACTGAACCAAACTGAATCAAACAGAACCAATTCACAGTCAGTTCAGGGTTTAATGGAATCAGTTCGGTTCAGTTCACTTTTTGATTCGGTTTCGATTTTGAAAAAAAAAGAGTCAAAATTGAACCAAACCGAACCGTTTACACCCCTACGCATCGACTATCAACTCTTTTGTATACTGACTCTATAGGACTTGGTATCAGATCAATTAAAAAACTCAATTTTCAATTATCCTCTCTACCGTAGCCATGGATTTAGAGTACTATCCCATAGAACATTCACTTTCACTTACCGGGAGTGGATGATCCCTTATCAGTCATTTAATTGACTCCCTTAGATTTCCCTTATATCCAATCCATCGTTGTACTAGATCATCTAAACGGTGATCCATAAGTCAATAGTCAAAGTACAAGTTCTATCCAATAAGACATCTTTGGCGATTCAGGTCAAATGTCCAACTAAACTATTATAATGATAAATAACCTTAATTGATAGTTCGGTAAGATACCATTCATGGTTTCTAATTATGTTAGTTCAGTAAACTTATTCAACTAATGAGCACCTATATATGATCTCACTGTCTCCACACTAATGACTAATGAAATCGGTCATCTTCATCACATGAGAAGATATCACATACACTAGTCTATCTGAATGTTTGATGCCCTATCTCAAAGATCCTATGACTAGGAGCATTTACATCGTATATCTCTAGATGAATGATATCATTATCATGATCTCATCATTATTCAATCATCATTCCATGTGTTCAAGTACTTCATTATGATATACACATTTAATAAGAGTTAGTAATGAACGTTTGCCTGTTTAATTGAATGAGATATTTATAAAAATATTGAATCAAATCATATACGATTGACTTGTAGGACATACATTTTTATCAATATCCTATTTGTATTAAAACTAATCACCCCTCTAGTTGATATATATTAACTTGAGGTGAAACTTAAACATTCTTTAAGTTACTACTTTAGTTAGTGGATCTGCAATGTAATTAGCATAAGGTACTTTGTCTTTAATCATATCTATACGAGTTGCAATCTCTTTGATTATAGCTACAAAAGTTTTAAACATTTGATAAGATATCGACTCTACCCCGTTATTTTTGTAGAACAAAGATGCACTTTCAGAGAAATTGGGACAATCTCATATCTCAGATGAACATCTTGATTTAGATTTCTTCTCAAGCAATGTGTAGTCATTATGTAAAATCTTTTACATTTGTTGTAGAATTTTTTATGTTTTATTACATGAAACTCTTTTAACTCACTGCACCACCAATGTGTTGACTTGTTATCAAACTTATCTAACTAGAAATTTGTGTTTGCAAAATTACAAAACTTCATCTTATCATCCATACTTTAGAGATACATCTTTAGTACTTCTTAAGTACTTAATGATACATCTTTTAACCATCTAGTGACTCTCACCTAGATCTACCTAATGAATGCTCATAAATCTTAAGGCATTAATTACATCAAGCCTTATACATAGCATCATATACATGATAGACCCTATGACAAAAGCATAAGGGCTCTACTCATGTACTATCTCTATCTCTGAAGAAGTCTATACAGACATCTTTTTAGAGAGATCAACTCCATATTATATAAGTAAAAAAACTATCTTGGAGTTTACCATGTTAAACCCTTTGACTATGGTGACTATGTACATTAACTAGGTCAAGCCAAGCATCCTTTTAGATTTATCTCCATAGATCTAAAACTCACATTATGTTTGAAGGATTAATTTGATAGTTAGACTCACTAATGATATCACACTTACTTCATTTTTAATGAGTAATACGTCATCCACATAAAATGCTAAGAATGTAATAGCACTCTCACTTATCTTCTTGAATATACAAGGCTCCTATTTCTTCTTAACGAAGTTATAAGATTTAGTTTTATTAAACCTTATATATCATCTATGAGAAGTTTTATTTTAGTCCATTAATGGATCTTAAAAACATACACACTTTATTTGAATGTTATTGAGACTTAATTTTCTGATGTTGTATTTGTAGGGAATCATTCCAATTAGATTGTCATAGCAAAAACTTGCCAATTCCTCAAATATCAGCATCTTGGTCTCGATCAGAACTGAATGACATAATCGAATTAACTAGTATTTAAGATGATTTCGAACACGTACCATTGTGTGATTTAAATGATCCCTATAGATCAAAGAAGATCGAGCATTTCTATATTCATTTAGCCACTCAAGCAAGCAATCTCTACTCATATCCACGTGAGCCGCCTCCAAAGTTAGGTTCTCCTCCATGTTAGCTTTAACAACTCGTTTTGAACGGAGCTCCACCATCCAATGGCGGTTTTTGGAGTGGGGGAAGAAGGAAGAGAAGGCTAGGGACGAAATAGAGCAACCTTAGCTTGTGGAGCTCAAGTTCTCTACGTTATTATAAAAAGAATTTGGAGTTTTTCACAACAAGGAAGGAAGGGTAATGGGTCGTGACCAGGTCGCAGGACCGCCAGGCCGACCCAGTCGCGACTGGGTCGCGACCCCATTTATTATTATTATTATTTTGAGAAATTCAAAAAATAAAAAAATGCGAAAAAAATTCAAGAAAATATAGAAAAATCAAGGGAAAATAAATGACATGATTTAAACAAATAATACATCAACTTTATTCTAATGTGATGTGTTCTATATTCTATAGGCAGTTGATGTACTCTTCCCATGTCATTTGGGTTGAGTACACAACTTGATACATATACACATGACGATCATATTCGTCAATCCCTCGAGAAATTATCCTAAGACTTGATCCAAATGAGTCACCATAACTATAGGACGATTGGATTGAAGTATCTAATGACTCCACATAATTCATTCCACAATACTCTTGATCGTATGTAGGGAACCAAGAGCCTTGGGATGAATCATATGCATAGTTGGAGGCATCGTGGTATTCTACTCCAGCTCCATGGCTACGATGACCTCCTCTACCTTGCGGCCTTGTACTATGAACGGCATCTTGGGTTGCATGGGTATATTGCTCATTGCTAGTAAAACGTAGCGACGTTGTAGGAGATATGGGAGGATCTGGGGTCCCTTGTACTTGTAAAATGCTCGCGCCCCCGTATCCGGCACCATCATCATTGCTACTCTTTGAGGACGAATCCTCGAAAGTCTGGTACTGCACTCGGATGTTTGGCTCCGGCATATCTTCTCGATCGTCTTCGATCGTTTCAGCATCTGCAATATCAAAAGGATAAGTCATAACTTGTTTACCTTTTCTCCTAGTTCCTTCTCCGGTCCTTTGTCGCTTTACTAGGGAGGGAGGGATCTGGAATTCTTCGGCCAAAGGGACATCATCGAGCACTCCTTCAGTCCATTGTTGGTCTTCTGGGTTGAACTCCAGTTCTCCCAACCCTTCTCGTTCGTTGACCCAAGCTTCTAAGGAGTTCTTCTCGTAGAATATTTGATCCAAATCGATGTCCTTCTCTTCAATTTGTGGCTCCTCGACCGAACATCCCGCCACCTATGATATCCAACTCTTTTTTTTCATCTGGTTCTACTTCATTCTCTCCAAATTCTTCAACTTTAACCTCATGTTGTAGTGACAATACACGAGGTCTTCAAGTCTCCTTGATGTCAACCTATTTCTTTGTTTCGTGTGAATCAAGCTGAATGTAGACCAATTCCTCTCGCAGCTCGAAGCTGAAGTGGTTTGGCTTAGAACCCTGATGGTTATGTCCGCTAAGTCCTCGTACCCTAGAGATCAAGTTGCAATATAACCAAGCCAGATCACTCTCGGTCACAGTGGCAGTTTGAGTTGTTTGTCTTGGAGAAGACATTGTTTTTACTAAATAATTACTTAAGTAAGTTATTAACTATTTAAAAAAGCTAATGATGTTAATAAATGACTACTAATCTAAGTAAACTTTTAATTATGTAAAAAAATGACTAACTAATTATGTAACTAAGTAATTAACTATACCTTCTAACTAATTATGTACTTAAGTAACTACCAAACTAAATATCTAACTAATCTTCTAGCTAACTAACTATCTAAGTAAGTAAGTAAGTATTAAAAAGAAGAAACTACTTAACTAACTAATCAATGAAACAAATATTAAATAAATATACTAAATGAACTAATGAAGCACTTAATGAAATAATTAAGTAAATGAAAAACAAAATGAGAGCAATGAGAGCAAAATTTGAGAGCAATGAGAGCTTGAGAGGGAGAGTGGGAGATGGGAGTAAGGGGAGCCCCTTGGGAGCTTTAAATAGCCCCCAAGGGGCTGAATGGGGGGGGGGGGGGAGGGGGCTGGAGCCCCCCCAATCCGTCGGCCATATGGGCTAGGTCGCGCGACTCGGTCGCCATCCAAATCCAACCGGGTCGGGGCCGGGTCGTGACCCGACGAACCATGCTTCACAAAAACTTCTCTTTTCTCCATATTTACACACTTGCCCCCAAACTAATAGATTAGCTCATATGTGTGTGATCTACTAGGCCCAATAGTCTATTTGCTTGAGACTAATTAAAATAAAAATTCTTTTAAATTAAATTTATTATCTTATAATAGATTTAATGACCTACCGATTATGTAGGGTACAAGCCACATCGCATGATCCCAGATGACTTCGAGGATAAACTCTTCTCCAAAGAATCTTTCCATCATCAGTTACCACATGGATATAATTCTCATCCATCCAATGTCCAGATTGGATAGGAGTACGACATTGACTGTCAAGTCCTAGTCATTCTAACACTATGAAATCTTGTACTTGGTATTGGATCAATTGAAAAAATATTTTTCAATTATTCTATCTGCCTTAGCTAAGGATTTATAATACTATCCATAGGACATTCTCTCTCTCTCTCCCCCCCTCTCTCTCTCTTCTCTACCGAGAGTGAATGATTCACTGCTGTCTGCTTAATTACCTCTACCAAGTTTTCAATATACCTAATCAATTAATCGTACAGGACCACAATCCTAAGTGATCCACAAGACATCTTTGGTGACTTAGGTCAGATATCCAACCATGCCACCATGATGATAGAATATCCTGATCGATAGTTTAGTAAGACACCGTTCAGTGATTTTACATTGGTCAGTTCAATGAACTCATTCCTCTAATGAGCACTGTACATGTATCTCAATGTCTTCACACTAATGTCCAACAAGATCGATCTTCCTCATCAAATGAAAAGATATCACATGCACTAGTCTTACTAGATCCTTAATATCCTATGTTAAGGATCTTACAACTAAGAAAATTTATATCACATGCCTCTAGATGATTGGTCTCATTATCATGATTTGATCATGATCCAACCATCATTGCATGTAACCTAGGACTTCACTACAATAGATGCATCTAGATAATGCAAGTAATGAAGATAATGCTATTACTTTTGAATAAGAAATTACAAGAAATGTAAGATCATATCAAGTATGATTGGCTTGTAGGATATACATTTCTTTTAATCTCTCACATGCACTAAAGCCAATCGCCCACATGTCTAATCCCCATTAGTCCAAGGTGACCCTCAAACACACTTTGAGTTAGGGCCTTAGTTAGTGGATCCACAATGTTATTTTCAGAAGATACTCTATCTATAGCTATATCGCGTGTAGTTGCAATCTCTCTGATCAAGTGGTAATGCCATAGAATGTGCTTTGACTTCTGATGAGACCTCAACTCCTTTACTTGTGCAATAGCTCCATTGTTGTCACAAAACAATGGAACTGGAACAGAGATGGAGGGAACAACTCCAAGATCTGAGATGAACTTCTTCATCTAGATGGCTTCTTTGGCATCCTTTCTTTTGGCAGCTTCAGTAGTAACAATATACTTCACTTCAGTTGTAGAATCTGCAGTGTTTGCTTACTTAGAACTCTTCCAACTTACTGCACCACCATACAAGGTAAATGCATACCCTAACATTGACCTGCTGTCATCCTTGTCGGTCTGGAAACTTGAGTTTGTATAATCTTAAGTACCAAGTCAGCTCTTCTATATACTAGAAATACATCCTTTATTCCTCTCAAGTACTTAAGGATGCATTTCACAGTAATCTTGTGACTATCACCTAGATCTACCTGATATCTACTCATGACATTTGTGCCACACCAGGTAGTGTACATATCATGGCATCCATGATAGACCCTATGACAGAGACATAGAGCACTCTACTCCTGTTCTCTCCTTCAGAAGTTTTAGAGGACATCTCCTTACAGAGTGTAACTCCATGTCTTATAAGCAAGAGACTTCTCTTGGATTTTTCCATGCCAAACTTTTTGACAATGGTTTCTATGTACATAGATTGGGTCAAGCCAAACATCCTCCTTGATCTATCTCTATAGATCTTTACCCCTAATACAAAGGATGCATCACTCAAATCCTTCATGGAGAAGTTCTTAGACAACCAAGCATTAACTGATGATAACATACCTACATCATTCCCAATGAGTAGTATGTCATCCACATATAAGATCAAGAAGACAATAGCACTCCTACTAGCCTTCTTATACATACATGGCTCATCTTCATTTTGAATGAAGTCATATAATTTGATAGTCTCATCAAACCTTTTATTCCAACTTGTGAGATACTTGTTTCAGTCCATAAATAAGCTTCAACAATCTGCACACTTTATTTGATGATCTTGGGATTCATATCCTTGAGGTTGTATCATATACACTTCTTCTTTAAGATCACCATTGAGGAATACAATCCTAACTTCCATATGCCAAATCTCATAGTCATAGTGTGCAACAATGGCAAGCAATATCCTAATGGACTTAATCATGGCTACTGATGAAAAGGTCTCATCATAATCAACACCTTGTCTTTGATGATATCATTTAGTTACTAGTTGTGAGCATGAATTTCGTTCTTGGACAAAATACCCTCTTTCTTTTGAGTTCCCAAAACTTGTTCTCTTCTTTGGGCACACCAAAGATATGGATGAGGATATCTTCCCATAGGTCAACACTATGCCTCTCTCCTTATCCCCTTTCCTTCTCCATACCCACCTTGATCCTGGGCTAACGATCCTTGGCATCACTTGGGCGCTGAAGGGGGGTCCATTGATCATGTGGAACATGGAAGGGAAAGAAGAATGGGAAGAGAGAGTGGCGTAGAAAAGAAAGAGATGGAGAAAATATGGAACCGAAAGAGAGGGAAAATAGAGAGTGGTCACTAGGAGCCGCAGGCTCTGAATGAAAAGGAAGAAAAAATAACAATGCTTAAGAGAAGGAGTATGGCCAGTGTACCTTTTAAGAGAAGAATATGGTTATGGGTTCTATCTTCCTCTTCCTCAGTTGGTTGGCCAAACAGAACTTTAGAACTTTGCTTGCCTGCAATATTCAAAAGAAAGCACAAGAAAGAACACAATTAGAACTAGATGGGGTGTAGCATCAAACTTAAAAAGAGCATAAAAGTGATAAAAGTAGTGGGACAGACCAGATTAGGACTAACTCCAATCTCTTTTGGCAAAACTAGGATGATGAAGAATGCTAACGATGCATTAAACCACACTATCATGGCATGAATGATGCAAATACATTGTAAATGAAAATAGATAAGAGTAAGAGGTAGAGATGTTGAAAATTGATGTGCTTAATCTCTCTAGAAGAATCAGGTGCTCCCATTTTGGGGATGCTAGATGTCTCGACAACGGGGCTCCTTGATACCCTACAAGCAACTCTTTGCATAGGCTTTTCTCTACTCTTGTGGGTGTTGCTTGGTGCTCTAGCTCAAGGTCGTAGCCCCCTAGTGCTCTCCTCAATGTAGGAAGGATTGGAGGAACTCTTCTAGTGGCTCAAGTGGATGGGAGGTGGCTTCTATGTATGGTGGAGATGGAGATGATGATGAGAGTAGAGGTGATGCCATAGGGGGTTTTTGGGAGCTTGGATGGATGGAAAATGGAGGGGGAGGAGCTTCCAAGACCTATCTGGCACATTAGTGTTTGCTATGGGTGCTTGGAGGCTCCAGGGGAATCTATTGGACTTTGGTTCTAAGGTCTTGGTAACCTTCTTATAACCCACTAAATGTTGAAGAAAAGTCTCTATTTATAGACTTGTAGGATGACTCAGGTGCTCTGCTAACGTGCCACCAAGCATCCCAACTGGGGAGCACCAGATGGCGCACTATCGGGACATTCATAATCGTTTTGATCATGGTAAGCGTATGTCCCTAATAAGTGCAGATTGCTATGTCAGTCGCTAAATTCGCTCATAGGCGCTCCATGACCAGGATGCCAAACATCCCACTTCTGGACCATTTGCAACTATTTCTGACAGATTCTTCTGTCCTCCTTTGCCAGGTGCAATCTTAGGTGTTAATGTCAGGAAATCCTTCCAACATCGCGATATTAGGATGCTTGCAACCTCATACAATGCTGCTCTACTACCAGTAGAAGTGTCAATGGGTCGGGCTTGGGCTGGCCCAGCCCAAGCCCACCTCAGCCTACATATATGAAACCCAAGCCCAAGCCTAAGCCCATGTAAAAAGCCCAACATGCTTGAATTGTGCAAATGGGCTTTAGCTCACCATAGCTTATTAGCCCCATGGGCTTTGGTTATAAAAAATATTATCAAATTAAAAATTCTACAAAAAATGATAAGATTTGTAAATTCTATATTTCTATAAAATATATAATCTAAAATACAAAAAATAATAAAAAATAAAATTTATGAATTCTGAATCATTGTAATATGAGAAATATAAAAGAAAAATGATTTACTTTGTTACTCTCGCCATATGCTGATCAATTATGAAGGAAGTATATATAAATGAAGAATTTATAGTCCACAACCACTTGGTGTAGGGGCTATTATAACGTTTGGTGAATGAAAGATTGAGTTTTTATCAAGAAAAAATATTTTTATAACAAATTTTGTTTAAAATATTTGATAATCATTAAAAAGATATATTTTAAAGAGATTTCTTTTTGAGTGATGAGAGCTCCTTTTGTCTTGTCGCCCCTCACTTTTCATAATTATCGCATCTCATCAAACATAATAATTTTGTCTTTGATCATCTTAAATTTTATTTTAATATATTTTTATCACAATAATACAAAGAAATTATTATACAACCAAACAACCCAAAATATCATTAATGAGGCACTTGTCATTGTTTTTTTACAAATGTTTAATTTGTACACAAGTGTGTTATTTATAGGGTCTAGAATAAATTGTCTCTAAGTGAAGTTATAAATTGTCTTTTGGACAAAAAGAAGTGAGACTTTTTTATGTTGTGATCCTCCCACTTCTTTTGATTGTTTATGATTTCTACCTATTTTGTTATCTAATCTCTCCAAACATAACAATTTTATATCATTAGTTGATTTAAAATTTATTTTAATATAATTTTTTATCATTAAAATACATATAAATTTATTATGCAGCCAAAAATATCATGTAAACATAAACAATGGCAATGTGATTGCACATACCATAAAAGAAGAAGAGTCCAGCAAAGAAATGACTGAATAAATGGTTTTTTAAATTTAACAACAATGGAAATCAATATTGAGTCTTGGGATAGCAGTGTGTAATGTTAAATTTCATCCGATGGGCAGTTCATGGTGTGTAGCTGTAGACACGCAATTTTGGCCTAGTTGGAGAGCTTAAATTCTTGTTTTCATAAAGAATATTTGAGTAACCTTTCAAGGGAACTGTGTTTTCCGGAAGAATCAGGCCTTTCAGCACGTTCCGGAGAAGATCGATAGGACATTGATCGGGGTCAAAGCGCCCTGTATATAGGGCACCAGGCGCCCTGCTTATAGGGCACTAGGTGCCCTATATATAGGGCGCCTGGCACCTGGTCAAATTGACTCGACCGGATGATTTGACCACTCGCAGGGACTCGTCTTATCGATTTGACATATCTCATGATGTTGGCGCCCTATATATAAGGCGCTTTGCCGTGTAGAACTGCTTTTCGGAAATGGCCAAAGTACCCTATTTTGGGCTATAAATAGACCCCCATTTGGAGCTGGAAGGAGATTCCAACTCGATACCACCCTAGAGTTCATCCAATACCACGTTTCTAAGCCATCTACACCTCCCATAAACCTTCAAACCGATCCAAGATCACCCACCAAAAATCCCAAAAACCTGCTGTTTCTGTCATTCAGAAACATATTTTTTTCTCTACTTTGAGAGCCTCTATCTGTCTCTCCTCTCTCATCCAGCATCCAAACCACCCACCACTAGTTTTATTTGCATATTGGCTACAAGGAGGAGCCCCTACTTCGTCCCGGAAGCCGTCCAGTACTCCAGAGCAGCATCGTGAAGAGGGGAAGAAAATTTGCCCGAGCCAGACTTAGTGCCCCATATACAGGGCACTTTGACCTTGGTCAACGCGCCCTATAAGGGGGGCACCTGCAGCTAGTGCCCTATATACAAGGCACTAGCAGGGGCAGAAGTCGGTTTTGCACTTTTCGGAGTCCGATCGCCCGTCTGATCGAGTTTTTGTCTTCCGTTTTCATCTTAGAACTTTTCATCATTTTGTTTGGCATGCATTAGATCATTTTTCACCTCATATATATTTAAAAACCTACCAAAAATAGCAGTTGGGATTCTGTCCCAATCCGATTAGTTCATCCCCTTTTACATGAATCAGAGTCTATACCAAGCATGATACTATACTCACGCCAGAGCTAATGATCTTCACTTGTTTTCGTGTTTCTCCGCAGGACATTCTTAGGTGAACCCGATCAAGGTAAAGCTTCAACCCGATTGGAAGTGAAAGAGCTCACTCAAGCTCTCCTCTTTCGGCCGGCCGAGAGAGGAGAAGTTAGAACCTAACAATCTCCCCCCTTTCCCATTCCCAAAGGTACGACGGTCAAGCTTGTTTTCATTCTATTTGCTTTACATTTAATCATATTTTGGAGTCTTCGGCTCCTGGCGACCACACCTACACACAACATCCACCATCTCTTCTTCTCCTAAAGAGGAGAAGGAGAGGAGGAAGGAAGAGGACGTAACTGCCGCGCGGGCCGTTTCCGGGTGCCTTTAGTAGCGTTTTCTTATTCTTTAAATCCAGACAAGAGTTAACCCAATAGTCCACAACCACTTGGTTTAAGGGCTATTAATAAAGGGTTCACGGTGGGCTCAATGGGCCAACGTAGTCAAGGCCACCAATTCCATGTGAGATGGGAACATGCACCATGTACTTGTTATGTTGGCCTGATGGATACTTGTTGAGGGCCTAAGCCCAGCCCATGATGGGCTTTTTAACGGGCTGATGGGCTAAGCCTGCCCAATTGACATGCCTAGATGCTAGTCGATTCAAAAATTGAATAATATTTGGGCAAGAAACCCAAGTGCTCCGGTGATGCAACACCGGGTGTCACCAAGCCGGGATGTCAAGTTCCTTGCTCTTTGTTTTGCCTTTTTTAGGTAAAGTTGGGTTCTTCATGTGGAAATGACAAGTGTTGTTTATAAAAACAAGAGTTTTGGTTCTCTTGATCAGGCTAAGTTTGTGTGTCTACAATAAGATTTGGGCAGGAAACCCAAGTGCTTTGGTAACATGATGTTGGGCATCACCAAGTCGGGACATTAAGTTCCTTTCCTTCCATTTTATCTGTTTAGGTAAAGTCAAGTTCTTCAAGTGGAAAAGACAAGTGTTGTCTATAAAAACAAGAGTTTTGGTCCCCTTGATTAGGCTAAATTCGCATGTCTACGATAAGATTTGGGTGAGAAACCCAGCTGCTCCTGTGATGCGATGCCAGGCGTCACCAAGCTAGCTTGTCAAGTTCCTTGCTCTCTATTTGTCTTTTTAGGTAAAATCGAGTTTTTCAGTTGGAAAAGACAAGTGTTGTCTATAAAAATAAGAGTTTTGGTCCCCTTAATTAGACAAATTTGTGTGTCTACACCAGTCTTGCCATGAACGTCTCCACCTTCCCATCTACTCTAAATTTTCTTTTATCCCTTTACACCCTATGGGTATAATACCCTCAGGTGGATCTACCAAGTTCCAAACTTGATTGGAGTACATGGAGTCCATTTCAGATTTTATTGTTAATCTCCATTCTTTGGAATCAATATCAGACACTGCTTCCTCATAAGTCTTAGGATCATCATCTTCATTATACTGTGTCTCCTTTCTTACATCAAATATATGTCCCACACATCTATCAAGTTGAATAGGCACACCAGAAGACCTATGAGGGGCATGTGTGTCATTCTTTTCAAGCACCCTTTTAGAAATGTGCTCTGGCTATGGATCTAGAACCTCTTCTAGCTCTACTATGCTCCCATTGTTTTAATCATGGAGGAACTCTTCCTTTATAAATATAGCCTATTTAGCAACATAAACCCTTTGTTCATCAAGTGGTAGAAGTAGTATCCATAAGTTTTCTGAGGATACCCCACAAACCTACACTTCTTAGTCTTAGATTTTAACATATCAACGTTGAGCCTTTTCACATGGGTTGGACAACCCTAGACCTTAACATGTTTAAGGTCAGGCTTTATCTCTTTCTATATCTCATATGGTGTAGTCGAAATAGACTTGGAAGGTACTCTATTTAGGATATAAGTGGTTGCTTCAAATGCATAGCCCCAAAGGGATAAAGACAGTCTGACAAAAGATGTCATAGATTGTACCATGTCTAACAAAGTACAGTTCTTCCTTTCGGCCACTCTATTAAGTTGAGGAGTGCAAGGAGGTGTCTACTGAGATAGAGTTCCATTATCTTTCAAGTACTATGTAAAACTAGTACTTAAGTATTCTCCTCCTCGATTAGATCGAAGAGTCTTGATACTCTTTCTTAGTTGTTTCCCAATCTCATTTTTAAATTGAAATTTCTTAAAAGCCTGGGTTTTATACTTCATCAAGTACACATATCCATACCTCAAGAAATCATCACTAAATGTAATGAAATAGGAGAATCCACCTTTGGCTAGAGTTGACATAAGACCACATACATTGGTACATATGAGTTCCAACAACTCATTCTCTCTCTCTCTCTCTCTCTCTCTCTCTCTCTCTCTCTCTCTCTCTCTCTCGCTCTCTCTCTCTCTCCCCATGTTCATTAAATGGGGAGTTGGTCATTTTCTCCATGAGGCAAGATTCAGAAGTAGGTAATGATTCAAAATCATTTACTCTAATGCATCCATATTTATCGAGTTTTTTAAGTCTTTTCTCATTGATATGACCAAGCCTATGGTGCCAAAGTAAGGTTTGATCAATATCAACCATTCTCTTCGTATGATAAGTATCCTCACACAAAATGGGAGATTACATATCTAATATGAATGAACTATTTGCTAATCTCCCACTCATAAACACTTTACCATTCAGAATAATAGAATGCATCATTTCCAAAACTCACAACGAATCCATATTTTTTTAAGTAGGAAATAGAAATAATGATAATAGAATGAACATAATAACACTCGGATAAGACCAATATGTCTCCAGATGGCAACTTGAGGCTGGCTTCTCCCACATCTAATGCTACAACCAGTGCACCATTTCTCACCCGTAGGTCCACCTCTCCTTTATAAAGCCCTCTACTACTTGTCAACACTTGCAAGTTATTTATGATATAAGATGCATATATAGTATCTAATACCCATGATGTGGATCTATAAGACAAGTTGACATCAATGAAAAAAATACCAAAAGTTTCTCCAAGCTTCTTTTTTACCTTCTTTGTAAGATACAACTTGTAGTTCCTTTTCTAGTGACTATCCTTATGGCAGTGAAAGCACTACCCTTTGTCCTTCTTGAACTCTTCCTTCTTGGTCACATTCTTGACTTTTGCCTTCCCTTTTTATCCATCTGAAGAGCTTTTCTCTTCTTATTGGTCTTACCAACAAGTAACTCGAGGTTTCCCATTGTTCATAATGCTCTTAGTTGTCTTCAACATATTTAGCAACTTTGCAAGAGAGCATTCCAGCTTGTTCTTGTTTAAGTTCATAATGAACTGGGAATACGATGATGGTAGTGATTGGAAGACAATATCAATAGCTTGATATTTGTTTAGTGAGAACCCTAGCTCAGTCAACCTCTCCATCCACTCAATCATCTTGAGAACACGAGTATGAAAAGATGTTGCCTCATGCATTCTTGCCCTGAACAAAATCTTGGATATCTTATATCACTCTATTCTACTTTGTGCACCAAATAGCTTCTCAAGGTGAGCTAGGATAGATCTAGCATCCATCTTCTCATGTTGCCTCTACAAATAATTACTCATAGAAGCTAACATGTAGCACTGGACAAGTGATGCATCCTCCTTATGCTTTAAATAAGCATGAATGATCTCATCATTAGCATCATCAGATAGTTCATCTTAGACTGGCTTCTCAAGCATATAGGCAATACACTCAACAGTGAGAACAATTCTCAGATTTATGAGATAGTTAGAAAAGTTAGGACCAATGAGCCTATTGGCATCCAATATGCCATGCAATAGGTGGGTCGCCATCGATATCTACAAAGATATATAACTAAATAAAAAACATTGTAAATATTCAAATTTAAAATTAAGACATGATCTTTTATCCTAACTTATACTCTCACTAATTTTAATGAATTTGCATAACCCTTATTATGCAAAGATGGGACATCACGATGATGTCCTAGTGGGGACTAAGGCTTTATTAACTTTATGGTGATGACCTTGTGATAGCACAACAAGTCACCCCATACTTAATAGGTAGACAACTTTTATCAGTTACAACTCTTGCAACTCTTAGTCATGTAGTCTCTAGAGTCATGAACTTGTGGTAGCACAATAAATCATGCACTCTAGTTAGGTCAAATTTGCTTGCTACATTATGAAAATGGATGCCTCACATAGCCCTTGTGGTCGCACAACAAAGCTATGTAAGTGGTCTACCACAAAGTTTGGCAAATAGCTTTGGCCATGGTCACCAATTTCTTGTTGAATGAGTTTTGTGGTAGCACAACAAACCCATCCAGTCTAAGATTGGCTCACCAAGACCATAGCAACGGAAGGCTACGTGGGTCATTCTTAATGTTTCACACTTATTGGCCTAGTTTAAACAAGAAGGGGTTTTTATTTTAGTCTCATCATAGTATGTGCTATGTATATATAATACCTTTGAATATCATATATCTAAAGTATCTAGCGCACACACATACATATCACATATATAAAATTTAAATAGATGTTCATGGACTATCATCCAATTAATGCATGATTGGAGCTAGATCAGTATGCATTAAAGGATTCAACATCCTATGCTGATGTTAACACGCCATCAAGTCTTGAAGAACTCTTCCCCAAGTGTCCCACTCTCTCTTCTCCTCCTCGAATAGTCAACTTGTCATTACAAGAGCATTAAGGTAATGTAGACCCCATAAATGTATATTAATCAAATAAGAAATCTTGATCTTAATCAAGGGTAGTACATTTCATGGAGGGAGGTAAAAATACAATCAGAATTGATGAGAAGAGAGATTAGGCACTCTGGCCCTTAATTACATGCCAACATTAATTAAATATCATCACATGCCATATATTCTAAGTTCATGATCATCCAAACATTCACACATGTCAACACATAAACATAGTGTGAATACGTGTTAATAATATGATATAGCTATTATATCATTAAACTATATGTCATATGCTATGAAATTCACAATTTCATGCTTGTCTATTTTTTATGAAGTAAATGACATGAAAAATCATATAAACAATTTATACGAGACACACAAGCAATTCCAAACAATTTGGACGATCCATGCATTCCCAAAATTGTAAATGTTTTAAAATTAATGTCCTAATCATCATTATGAAAAATCATACTTTACATAGTTAATTTATATATTAATTTAACAAGTTAGTCATTAAAATACTTTTTAAAATTTAACACCAAATGAATCTATGACAATAAAGTTTAAAACCATATAATGGATATCAAACTCTTTTATAATCAATTACATAATTTTACAAAAATTTTCATAAACTTTTATGGATCTTTTGGCATTTTAGATTTTTGTATTTTAAACCATTTAAAATCATAAAATGATTTGGGCACATTTTACCACTGCCCACCCCGCTGGGTTGTGTGCTGGCTGGTGCGTCGGTGCTAAAAAATAGCTCCTTCAGGCTAAAAAAATCCATCTTTAGGGCCATTACAGCTTCTTTGGATTTGTCCCTAGGGCCACAACAGCTCCTTCATGCATTAAATTTTTCTTTAAGGCCATAATAGTTCCTTCAGACATCAAATTTTTCCTTAGGGTCACAACAGCTCATTCGAACATCAAATTCTTCCTTAGGGTCACAACATCTCCTTTGGACATCAAACTTTTTCTTAAGGCCACAACAACTCCTTCGGACATCAAATTTTTCTTTAGGGCCATAACAACACCTTTGGTTTCTAAATTGATTCTTAGAGCCACAACAACACCTTTGGAATTTAAAATTCTTTCCTTAGAGCCGCAACAACATCTTTGGTACAAAAAAATACCTTTTGAAGGACCATTACAGCTCCTTCAGACCCAAAAACTTTCTCTTAGGACCACAGATGTTCCTTATAGTCTCAACCGTGGGACCACAAATGTCCTCAGAATCTAAAAACTCATACTTAGGGCCCAACACTCCTCAAGATCTACACCTACAACTTAAGCCACAATCCAAGTTGGAATCCACACATGGTCTAATCTACCTTTCATAAAGTTGCTTGAGGGAAGCCTCAATTATCTACAAAAAGAAAAGAAAAGAAAAGAAAAAGGGCTAAAAAGAGAGATGCTGATAGGCTTGGTTGATCGCACAAAAGGAGACCGATCAAGAGCAAAAATGTCAAAAGGAAGCCTGACTAAAGTGAAAACTTGAAAAGGTACTATAAGCAAAATCTAGTGACCCTGCTACATGAAAACTTCTCTGGAGGCATGTAGGTAAAATATCAAGGGGGACTGGTCAGGGTGAAAATCTTGCAAGAGATAGTCAGAGGATTTGGATGTTAAGAATTCTAAGCATCCATTCTCTACTGAGAAAGCATTTGTCACTGTGTTCGACAAAGACAGGCTGGGCAGATCTGATGTTGGGCAAGAGGATAGAGCCACAACACCAGATATGGTGTAAGTGGTGGAGGTGCGAGTACCTTTGCGAGTTCGGTCATTCAAGACTTATTGGAGAGAGTGGAGAAAGAAACTAATTTGCTCAACACTCAAGCTAGTCAAATAAAGAAGCAAAACTCGATTATTGACTCACTCCAACAATAGTTGAATGACCAACAAAGAAAGTTTCAGGAGTCTGGCATGACTAACACAAGAAATGTTAGCCTTTATAGATAGGAGACTCCACTCACTTGTGGATCCATCGAGTTCGATGTCACTTCCAACATCAAGAGCCACATGGAGAGATGAGGAGGAGGAGGATGACGATGACAATGATGAGGGATCATTTGGAGAGGATGAGTGAGAGAGTTCTCTCTCCATGTCGACTTCGAAAATGGGTCTCGGGTCGGCACCTCGGAAAGGTAGGGTGAGGTAAAATAAGAAAACTCTCACCTCGGTCCCACACTCATATTGATCTCCGAACTTTCATTCCTCGACATTGCTCGAGTATTGGAGAGACGGTTCGGGTTGTGTGGGAGGAGAGTGAAGAAGAAATAAAAATACTTAAAGCATGTAGGAAATAAAATGATGTGGTCGTCAAGAGTCGTGGGCTCTGCTTTATATAACAAAGATAAATGATGGGATGACCGTGTACCTTAGTGTAGGAAACAAGTGTTCGGGTTCAACCTTTTCCTTCTTCGGCCGGCCGATGAAGAAGAGGCTCCAACCGATACTAGCTTGATATATTTGTGCAACTTGAAGACAATAAAATAAGTGAAATAATGATTAGAATTGGGTGAAGTATAGTAACCGTAAAGAAAGTGACATAAAAATGGCAATCGGAAACAAACTCACTAGTTTTAGGGTTAGCCCTAACCCTTTTTTATTTTTTATGATAAATAAAATGATGAAAAACTAAATAAAAATAATCTATAAATGATGCTGGATGAATAAGAAAGAAGTAAAAACTTTACTGGCTCAAATCGGAGTTAAAATGGAGAAGATATCACCGATCTAGCCAGGTTGCACATAGGTGTGGGCACACCCTTGAACTGAGGGCACGGTGGGTGCGCCATAGGTTTGAGAGCGCAGAGGGTGCGCCCTTGGTATGGGGGTGCATTGACACTATCTGGTGCAACTTTGATACAGAGCTCTCCATGGGTACCACAGATATTGGAATTGAGTTTTGTTTGTTGCAGTGGACATAAAACTTGAAGAGGAAGATTTTCTTTGTCGACCACCTCTCCATAATATAATTGTAAATACCTATGTAAATTTTAGAAGTGGAAAGAAATTGTAAGCAAAATCATATTGCACGATCTTGTTAAAATGATCACCACTGACAATCTGGAAGTCAAAATGAACTTTTGTTTATTTAAAAATAAAGAAGACTTACCGAGGGTGGTTTAAAATGAAGAAAAGTTTGCTTGAATCTTTTTAGAAGAGGTACAAATTTATCTGATAGTTGTGCTATTGGAAGTTGAAGATCTGGGAACCACTAGTGCGCTGTTGATGCAAGATGTGCCATGGGCAACACAGATGTCAGAATTGAATGATCCTTATGTAGACACGCCAATTTGTCCTTATTTAGAGCTTAAACCATTATTCCATTGGCAACATCTCTTTTAGACCATCAAAATCATGATGAACCACCCTTTTGGATGATTTGAGGTGCTTATTAGAAATATGAGGATGATTTGCTAATTTCTAATCAAATCCGTATTTGCCAAATAAGAGACTCTTGGTGGTGTGCCAGATTATGCTTTTCCCAGCATATCCTCTATTTTTAAATTTTTCACATGATTATATGGACGTATAATGAAAAAGTATTCAACAAAAATAATCTTATTCTCTGAGTTATCTTTCCATTGCAAAAAATGGCATTCAATTCTGATCTTCCATTTGTCTGCAATGCCCTTTGGAAGTCAAATGCGCAGTTCTGTCCGTACGCAACACCGATCAAGCCCAATTGCATGCAAGCCCAGCCCATTGGGCACATATCTGACCAATTCATGACCTTACCTTCATTTTTCCTCCTCCATATCACTTGGTAAAGTATCTGGAAGCTTCATAGTCTAAATTAGCATCATCAAATGATGGCAATCCAACTTGTTGTCTTGTATATCAAAACTTGCCATTCTTAGACCAGATTTGTTTTTCTCTTCAAGTGGAGACATATTTTGAACATGGGGAAGGTGATCCACGGTTTCCAATCCCTCTCAATCATTTGGGTAAGTTTCTAAATGCCTCAGGATGAAAATTAGCAACATTAATTGGAGGAAATCCAACCTATGGTCGAATGTATCAAAACTTGCTATTTTTTGACCTATTTTTCATCCCCTATAAAGGGAGACTCATATGAACGACCTCCACCCTAGGCTCATACTAACCTCCCCAAGTCATCCTCTCTTCGTCCCGGTGCCCGGAGATCATCTCAAAGTGAAGAAGAAGCTGGTCTATGCTCCAACGTGCTGCACTTCTGATCATCGACTTCTGCAGATCTTTCTAGTCATTTTCCGGCCTGACTTCCTTCAGAAGAAGTGTGTTTCATCAAGATATCTTTCATCTCCAACAAACAGATATCAATTCTGACATTTCCTCTGCTTTTTATGACCTCAACACCGGCGCTACACAGACAGATCCGAAGTCTTCTCTTCTTAGTCATCATCTTCTCAGTCCATTTCAGTACATTTAATGGTGGATTCAGCCTATACATCCTTCATAGAAATTGTTCCTGGTGACTCTTCTTTTATATCCAATAAGAATCATTCAATTCAGATATCTGTGGTGCCCATAGCACATCCTACATCGACATTGTGCTGTGAGTTTCCAGAACTTCACTGTCCAAGATCCTGCATATCAGGTAAATTCCGATTACTTATCATAAGATTCAAGCAAACTTTTCTTCATAGACAAAACCCTCGGTGAGTCCTTTTTATTTTGAAACAAACATCATTTTATTCTGACATTGGTGCTGTTCGTTACGGTCTCTGCATCAGAGCCGCGCAGTTTACATTGAATCTGTCCAACCCAGTTACCACTTTGCCTGGGTTGTGTTATCTTTAACCATTCATATTCTCTTTGCTAACTCTTCATTCAAATCATTTAGTTCATATTTAAGCATCATTTTTATTCAATCTTGCATCATTTCATACATCATAAAAAAACCAAAAAAGGGGGTTAGGGCTAACCTCGAATCTGTTGCACAAATACATCAAGCTAGCACCGGTTGGACTCTTCTTCATCGGCCGGCCGAAGAAGAAGAAGGTTGAACTCACATCCCAATCTCCCACGCTAAGGTACACACGGTCAATTCAACTTAATCTTGTCTTTTATTCCATAAAGCGGAGCCCGCGGCTCCTGGCGACCACCTTTTTATACATATTCTAAGATCATCTCCTCCTCACTCTCCTCCCACATGACCCGAACCGTCTCCAGTGCTCGAGTGACGTCGTGAGATGAAAGTTCCGGGATCAATGTGAGTGTGGGACCAAGGTGAGGACTTTTTACCGTTTTCCAAGTGTTTTTCGATTCACTCCCCTTTTCCCCTATTCCATCTTTCACCTTATCTTGAGGTGCCGATCCGGAACCCATTTCTGGAGTCAACACCTTGTTGCGAATAGAACACAACTCACTGGAGTACAATTTATATGAAAACATTATAGGCTAAATCCACATGGAATTGTATGAAAATTGACTGATAAGACGATGGTAGAGAAAGCGTAAACTCTAGATTTGTCTTTGTAGTGCCGGTGTAGAAACCATCACAAGCTAAAGAAATGTCAGAATTAATCTTCGTTTGTTGGATATGAAAGGAAACTTGATGAGGAACACTTATTCTAAAGAAAGCCTAGTCATAAAATGCTCAAGAAAATCTGTAGAAGCCAATGATCAGAGAAGAAGCATGTTGGGGCATAGATCGGCTTCTCTTTCACTTCAGGATAATCTATGAGGACCAGGATGAAGAGAGGATGATTTGGGGAGGTTTGGATAAGCCTAGGACAGCTGGAGGATGAGAAGAGGAACCCTGGATCAAACCCAAATAGCCAAAATTTATAAAGAAAGCAAATTGGTGCAAAATAGGGAAGCAGACTAGACGTGCCCCCTAGTTGGGGGCGTGGTGGCCGTGCCCTCTATTTGCTGGTGCACAGGCCGCGCCCTCAGTTTGAGGGCGCACCCTCTTAGTTGGGGTCATGATCAAAATAATCATTTTTTGAAAGGGAAACTTCTCAAAATTAATTTGGAAAGTCAGGAAATAGGGCAATAAACTAGTTTCCAGAACTGGATGTGTCCTCAGTCTGGGGGCGTGCAGGCCGCACCCTCGGACTGAGGGCATGCAAAACATGCCCTCAGATTGAGAGTGAGTAGACCACACCCCCTAGTTGCGGGCACGTTCAGTTCTCTCTCCTGTGCGCTCTACTTCTACGACCCGTAACTTGCAAACCGGACGTCCGTTCCAAGTCACGTTTGTTGTGTATGAAAGAGGACTCGCAAATGCAACACCCCAAATTGATAAACTAGATAGTACACATTCTAAGACTTCTATATAGAACTGTAACTTCTGATTTACCCTCCCGGTGGCATCGAAGGCTCGAATGGTGACCCGATACTCAGAAAAGCCGACGATAACGCAAAAAACTTCAAAATGACTTAGAAAATCGGTGGCAACCGATACAACTTGGGTTGACGACTGTAAATGATGGGAAGGACCCAGAAAACTTGGAAAAGTGCTCGAAAGAGCCAATGATGACCTGAAGAACTCGGAATGACCAAAAAAGTCAGCGGCAACCCGCACAACTTGGGTTGACGACTAGAAATGACGGGAGGAACCCAAAAAATTTGGAGAGATGCTCAGGAGAGACAAGCATGATCCGAAGAACTTGGAATGATCGGAAAAGCTGGCAGCAACCCGTACAACTTGGGTTGATGACCATAAACGATGGGAGAAACTTGAAAAACTCAGAAAGATGCATAGAAGAGTTGGGGTGACACGGAGCTGGGGATGACCAAAAAAGCCGATGACAACCTATACAACTTGGGTTGACTACTGGAAATGATGGAAGGAACCTTGAAAACTTGAAGAAATGCTCAGAAGAGCCGGGCATGATCCGAAGAACTCAAAATGACCGAAAAAGCTGGCAGCAACCTATACAACTTGGGTTGACAATCGAAAATGATGGGAGGAACCCGAAAACTTAAAATGATTCTCGGAAGAGTCAAGGATGATACAAAGTACTCGGAATGATAAAAAAACCAATGACAACCTGTACATCTTGGGTTGACTACTAGAAACGACGGGAGGAACCCGAAAAACTTGGAGGGATCTAAAAAGATGAAAATTAATGACGAAGTGACCTGGAGATGCCCAGTGAGGTTCTGTGCCAATTTATTGGTCAGGAAATGGTGGGATGAATCCGGTATGCCCTGAGCACCCCAGTACTGACTGGGATGACTCGACGGCAATCAAGAAAGTCTAATGGTAAGCAAAAAATATACAATGACTTGACGAAAGGACACAACACAATGGTCCTCGCTTAGCAAACACAAATTCGACCAGAGATCAGTAACTCATCCTCAGATTTCTAGTAAGCTCCTTGGCTCGTCCAAAAGGGTGGTTCAACTTAATTTTGACAGTCTAAAAGGGATGTTGCCAGTGGAATAAGAGTTTTAAGTTCCAAATAAGGTCAAATTGGCATGTATACACTCCATTGTATCATTTGTATACTTTTTATTTTCTTATTGTGTACTGAAAATAATTTATTTTCTATGAATGAATGTTAATATTTATGAATGAATGTGAATGTGAATGTTTTATGAATAAATGAATGTAAATGTGAATGTGAATGTTTATAAATGAGTAAACATGTATATGTATGTGATTGTGTGGGTGTGTTGTATATGAATGTGGTGGTGCAAAAAATGTATTCTATATGAATGTGGTGATGGCAAGCATTGTAGATTCATGTATGAGTGTAATTATGAATGAATTTATGATATTTATATATAATATATAATTTTTTTGTATAAAGTAGATTATTGACGACAGTGGCTAACAGTCATCGCCAATACCTCTTTTTAGTGACGGCTAAAAGGCACTAGCAATGGCTCAAAGCCATCGCCAAAGCAGACTTTCTCATTATCGGAAAGGTTTTATGAGGACGATTAGGTACTTTGGTGATAGCGGTAAGCAGTCACCTTTTTTCAAATACTTGTCGTGACGGTCTTAAGTTGTCGCTAATAAGTTGTTTGCGACGGCTTGTTGCTGTTGCAAAGAACTTTTCTAGCAATGGCTTTCAGTTAGCTGTCGCCAATATTAATGGTGACGGACCTATTTACAATAAATTTGTGATAGTTTTAAAGCCATCACCAATAGGTATTGGCGACGATGTCCAACCATTGCCAATCACTTGTATTCTTGTAGTGCACCCATTAAAATTACCAAGACACAACATAAATAACTTGAAATACCTAGAAATATGCATAGATACTCTAAAAATAATTAAAGCACACTATGTAAGTAAATAAAACACGACAATAAATATGTAAATAAGATTATAAAAATACATAAAAATCTCATACCTATTCTAACACTTTTATCTTTAAAAAATAAGCCATAAGAGGTTAATTAGTTGCATTAGTACGTAATTGAGTATGTCTTCTGATTTTATAAGAAGATTGTATTTGATTAACTTAAAACTAAGATGATGGACCTTGAAATTGCCCAATCTATGACTATATTTTTATGTTCTCATATGTTCTGTGAAGAATATTATAATTATGCATATTTGACCTTGTTGGTGAATAAAAATTATTATGCTGAACACCATTGAATCACGGTAATCCCAGATCAATTTTTTTTTAAAATAGAATAATAATGAAGAATTATATAGGAATTAGATTTAGGGCATCAACTACTCTTAAGATTTGTACTTATTAGATAAAATTAAATTAGCCATATTGTAAATGCTTGGGGATCGTTCCAATCTTTTGTAAAATTTAAATATTGAAAGTATTTAATTATCAATTAAAACTTAATATTATATATTTTTATTCTTAATCTATTTAAAATTCAAAGAGTCGGTTTTCATGATTAGTTGCTAAACCTTCAACATTCAAATATTTTTCAACTTCTAAATTATGCATCAAAGCTTTGTGTTCAATACACTCTACTTTCGTTCTCTTGTGTAGGGGTGTTCAATTAAACTAACAAATGATTTAGCTTGGATTCAAAAATCTTAGAAACCAAAAAAAAACCGCTAAACCGAATTACGTGAAAGTTAAGTTTGGTTTATCAAGAATCTTTTTTGTATCTTTTTTATATAAAAATGATGTTTCTTTCTTGTATCTTTTTTATATAAAAATGATGTTTTTAAACGTTCTTAGGTAAAGTTAAACAAATATATATAAGTATCTTGCATTTTAATAAAATTTTCGTTAAATAAAATTGAATAAAATAATTTATGGGTATATATTCTGTACCACGATGAAATATGATTTGAACCAAATCAAATTAATTAATTCAATTTGGTTTAAAAAGTCACTGAAAAACAGAAATCAAACCAGATAATGAGCACCTCTACACTTGTGCGGCATCTTTTTTAGTCAAATTCAAATACTATTCTCCGCAAGGCTGCAACACTGACACCTCAACAAAGCCTTGTAAGTTGTTAACAGCTAGCGCAAAGAAAATCAAATCTTGTTTTATTATTTAAGATCATAAGATTCAGAAGAATGCCGTGGAATCGTTTCTCCGTAATGCGATCCAAACACATTTTAGGAGCGCAATGTTGACCGCTTGCCCGTTGCCGGCGCTGAAATTACAAGATAATTATAGGGTGTTTGGTTACGTTTTTTTTTTCTTTTTTTAATCTAAATTTTAAAAATAAAAGAGATAAGGTGTTTGATTGCAACTTTAAACTTCTGTCTCATTTTTAAAAGTGAGATACTCTATGTATATAATCTCTTCTAAAATAAAAATAAGACAGGACTTATTTTATTTTTGAGATAGACGCGAAGGGAGGCAGGATGTGGGAGGCGAGACGTGCGGAGGGCGGGTGGGCGGTGCCGCTGGCGGGGGGCTTCGCTAGCGGGAGGGGGCTTCGCGGGCCGCCGAGGGGAGGTCCACCGTCGGGGGGGGGCGCCGCCGCCGGGGGAGGGCCGCCGTCGGGGGAGCGGACAACGCGGCGGGGGGCGCCACCGCGAGGAGGGGGGGGCTTCGCTGGCGGGGGGCGCCGCCGGGGGGAGGCCACTGCCGGGGGGGCGGGGCCGACAACGCGCGGGCTTCGCTAGCCGGGCAGACGACGCCACTTGGGGGGGTTCGCTAGCCGACGACGACACGGCCTTTTGCTAGCCGCCGCCGCCGCCGCCGCAAGAGGGAGGGAGGCGGACGACATTGCAGGGGAGCCTTCACGGAGCTGCAAGTTCTCTCTGCGAAAGAAATCCGAAAGAGTTTCGTAGAGTCACTGGTCATAACCAAACACTGCTGTCTAATTTTTAAAAATTATGATAATTTTACCAAACACCAAATAAGTAGACTGTTTTAATTTTAAAAATAAAATTGAGAAGTTAAATAATTTTTATTTCAAAAATGAGATTATCTTAAAATTAAAAACACTACCAAACATCCTGTTAACTTGTCCCGCTGCTCTGAGTCGTCGGACAGCGATCACGATTTTCTTCGGAAACGCCCGCCCGGACATCAAGCTTCTGCCGGGAAAGTACCCGCCATCCTTTGGAATCTCTCGGCTTCTCATTTCCCCTTCTGTCACCTTTGATTCTTAGCGAAGATCTCCTCCATCTCCTCCAGAGACTTGCCCTTCGTTTCGGGACACATGAAGTAGAAGAACAACCAGGCCACCACACCGACGCCGGCGAACAAGAAGAAGGCGCCTCCGATGGTGATGGCCTGGTACAGCGATATGAACGTCATGGAGACCGTGGCATTCATGGCCCTGTTCACCGCCACCCCCAGCCCGGCCCCCTGCGCCCTCAACCGGAGGGGGAAGATCTCCGAGCTGTAGACCCATGTGATGGGCCCGAGCCCGACGGAGAAGGATGCGACGAACGTCAAGGTCATGACGATACACAGGGCGATGGCCCAGGCGAGCTTCTCCTGGGAGCGCTCCACCGCCATCAGGCCGAACCCTAGCCCCGACAGCGAGAGTATCATCCCCGCCAGGCTCGAGAGCAGAAGCGGCCTCCTGCCTACCTTGTCCAGCAAGACGGTGGCCACCAGGATGAAACTCGTCTTGGTGACGCCAACGCCCATGGTGGCGGCAAGCAGCATTTTCCGCCTCCTTATCCCGGCCTTTTTCAGGATCCTCGGGGTGTAGAGCACTACCGCCTCGATCCCCGTCGCGTGCTCGAAGAAGTGAATGCCGAGGGCCGCGATCAGGATGCGCCGGACGGCGGGAGAAGGTCTCAACAGCAGCTCCTTCCACACGCCTTCTCCTGTTACCACTTTGGTTGAGCCGCCAACTCCCTCGGTTCCGGTGCCGGCCGTCACGTCGACGTTTCCGGCGGCGGCCCGGATCTCACCGAGGCGGCGCTCCGCTTCCTCTTCGGTGGCGGACACGCGGAGGAGCACCTCCCTCGCCCGATCGTGAAGGCCCTGCATCACCAGCCACCTCGGGGACTCCGGCATCCTGACGACGGCGGCTGCCAGCATCAGCGACGGGAAGGCGCCCAGACCCAGCATGGCGCGCCAACCATACATCAGAGGGAGGCCGGCGAGGGCATAGTTGGCGACGTAGCCCAACAAGATGCCGAGGCTGATGCAGACCTCCGGGAGAGAGGTGAGAAAGCCCCTGGAGGACGGGGAGGAGAGCTCGGCGGCGTACACGGGTGCGATCATCAGGCCGCACCCCACCCCCACGCCAGCCACGCACCTCCCCGCCAGGAGAACGGCGTAGCGGGGCGCCAGGCCCATGAGGAGCGCTCCCAGAAGGAAGATGACGGCGGCGATCATGATGGTGCGGCGCCGCCCGACCCAGTCCGACGCCCTGCCAGCAGCGGCAGCGCCGACCAACGCGCAGAGGTTGAGAATTCCGGCGAGGACTTCGACCTGAATCTCGCTTATCTTGAGCTCTTCCTTGATGAATAGCATGGCCCCGCTCATGACGCCCGTGTCTAGATGATCATCAGAAAACAAAAGCACAAATCCTTCAATTTGAGAACGAAGATTATTTACGTCCACTGTAATGAATAGAAGTTGCGACGATTTGACTCAAAAACTTAACGAGTGAGATAAGAACATTTTTTTTCTTGGTTTTACAATTTCTTTCTGGCACCCGATGATTCTAAAATGCTCTCTGGCGTGTTGATATTTTTTTTGATTAAGTAATTAAAAATATAGGGTACAAACTAGTTTCAATACTCAATATGAACTTACTCTAACATGCTCTCTCTGGTGCCAATATCTTTTTTGATCACGCATATCAGAAATACATACAGACAGTTCAAATTGCCAAGGGACTATATCATGTTAAATAAGTAGCCACGTTTCTTATATTCTTACAAACTCTTTTCTAATCTTTCCGGGGTGTTTGGTTGCATGATAATTTTTTGTACACTTTCATGATAAAAAATTGTATTAAAATAAAAAGTAAACCAACTTATGACATAAAATTATCATGTTTGGAGGGATGTGATTACAAAAAAGAGTAACCACCGCACATGACCAAATAAAGTGGGGGACCACAAGAAAAAAGAAGAAGGTGAGACCCTCTTTGTTTGTTTAAGAAGAAAATCACTTTCAAAACATAAATTTATCAGGGTTGTCAAACACCTCTTTTAACGAATTTTTTTATAATTTTTAAAAATTAAAATAAAAATCTCAATTATCATGCAATCAAACACCATATTAATAATAGAATATTAGAACACGCCTTCGTGAGCGGATGTTTTTTATCAGGCAGATCAAAAAAAAAGGAGGTGCGTAAGCACAAAAGGGCCACATTATCAGGCATCTTTTTTATATTTTCACAGCTCTTTTTTAATACTTAAATATGAGATTACGAAGTTATAACGTGCAGGTGGGGCTTACCGTAACCTAACAAGATGGAGATGGTGGAGGCAATAACAACGCAGCCAAACGCGTACTCGTTCGCCTTCCCATCATCGTTCTCCGTCGAGGCGCCGAACGTCTCCTTGCTCTGAGCTCCTTCACCCATCCTCACCATCTTCTGGTTCTACCGCTGCTTCCTGCCGCTAAACGCATCCCCGCGCGCTTATGTATAGACCTACGGGCTACGGATCGGCGCCAGAGGATTACGGAGCTGCATGTACAAAGGACAGAGTATGGATCAGGCTTCTGCAGGCGATTTAATTAGAAACGTGCCGAGTGGAAGAAATCCAAGACATTGTTGCACTCTTGTGCCAAAATAAGAAGATCAGGACAAGGGACCAGGGAGTAGTTCCGGAAGTGAGACAGACGGAGGGACAACGGAGATGACTCACGGAGAAGAGATAAACATCAGGATGGGGTTTCACCGGCCAGTTGATTTGGCAAAGAGATGGGCACACCGATCGACGGAGCCAGCGGCGAGCACAGGACGCGGGACGGGCGGAACGTCACCGCGGAAGAGCGGATGAGGAGCAAAACTCGGTGCGCCGGTTGCGCTGGGTGCTCTCCTCCTCGCGCAACGTACGCGGTGAAACAAGCTTAAACGAAATCCGCCGGACCGAGTCCGCGGTGAAACACGAGATTTTTTTAAATAACATATTTTAATAATAAAATAATAAAATTAACATTATTTTTTAGAAAATTGACTGTAAACTTGATTAAGAAATTCAACTTAATAGGTAGTCCGTTGACTAAATACGTATAATCTTAAGTCTAACAGATCCACTTTAGAGCAAAAAGTCATTTTAATTTTTAGGTGAAACAAGTTAAAAACTTTAAAAAGTAGTCGAAGCAAGTTTTTTTTCTCTTTTCCTACTTTCTAAGTGTACATTAAATACATTTATAAATATTTGATGAATTTGATCATGCAATTTAAATTTAAAATAAGAAATTAATAAAAAAACGAAAGTGGAACAATTTCAATTCAACTTTATTTTTCTAAGTTTTTACACGTTTCACCCGAATGTTAAAGTGACTTTTACTTTTTGTTCTAAAATTGATGTTTTAGACTTCTCCTTTTACCTAGTACTAGTTTCCTTTAGAAAATTAGTATGTTGGTTTTATAAATTTATTATTAAAGTGTGTTATTTTAAAAAATCGGGAGAAACCTCCCTAGGATGCCCCAGGAATGACTGTCGCATTCACATTTATTTTTCAATCTAACACCTTTTAATTCAGCTATTATGTATAGGTTTATTATTATCTTAATTACCTCGTTAAGTTGACAAAAAGTCAGCATAGACACGTCGTTCAGGGGTTAAGTTAGGTTGAAATTTAATCTCATTTTTTCTAATGGGGTGTTTGGTTGCATGATATTTTTTGTACACTTTCATGATAAAAAATTGTATTAAAATAAAAAGTGAACAAACTCATGACATAAAATTATCATGTTTGGAGGGATGTGATTATAAAAAAGAGTAACTACCACACATGACCAAACAAAGTGAGGGACCACAAGAAAAAAGAAATAGGTGAGACCCTCTTTTTTTTGTTTAAGAAGAAAATCACTTTCAAAACATAAAATTATCATGGTTGTCGAACACCTCTTTTAACAAATTTTCTTATAATTCTTAAAATTTAAAATAAAAACTTCAATTATCATGCAACCAAACACCCCATAAATGTTTAAAAAAAATAACAGAAGCTTTTCATTAAATATACTGTTTTATACACAGCACATTTTTTCTTATTATTCATCTTGTTGTTAAGAAAGCTCATGCCGCCAAGAAATGATCAAGATGGATCCCATCGTGGACTGGGTTGCGTAAAAGAGCTATTTACCTTGTTCGTAGTAGTGTAAACGGGAAGAACAACAAAGAAAAAAGATACCAAACATATTCATACAGGGTCCAAATGCAACATACACAATGAGAAAAAAGAGCGACACAACACCACAAAACAAAGTTAGGGACAAACATTAGAGTACAAATATATGTCTTACAAGTATATAATACGTAATATAATTAAATATTTTTTATAATATATTATTTAACATAAATGACATATTTTTTATTACTAATTATAAGTGACATGCTTCACATGTGTACCTCTAAATTTTATAATAGTTTTATATTAAATTTTGTGTAATAATCGACACAAACATTTTATTTAAATATATACAAATAAAAATTACATATTTTATCAAATAATTTGTTGTCAACAAAACAAGTGATTTGCATATAAATATTATTAATATATTCATTAAAATACAAGTACATTAACTCATATTTTATTATTATGTATACAAAAAATAAATTCAAAACTACTGTCATAATTTGTTAAAATATATGAACGTCCGCGTTGATATATTAGAACTATGTAGGAGACATATTAGAATATGATAAGAACTATATAAACAATTTGAATTTTGTTGACATAGCCCACCTAAATGCTTTCCACAAAAGAACCCAACATTGTCATCATCTATGTCATGCCCTGGATTTTAACATACATAGCAGAATAATTCGATGATGTGATCAAGGAAATTAACCCTCAAATATATCAGTTTGAAAAAAAGTGAAGACAAACTAGATCCCAATTCATAAATCTACATATTTTAATCAAATGCACTACTTTGATACAATCTAAACAAACTACACACAAGTCTAAAATATAAGGATCATCCAATTGCCATCTTGAAAATTGAATCACTATGCTTCTACTGAACTAAATATGATTTCTTAAAAAATGATAAGAGAATTAGAATGAGTACTATGACTTAGTAAACACCCCATCATCTACTAGATTGAATAGACAAATAGCCCTAAATGATAAATAAATAGGTATATAGACCTATACCCATTGTATACAAGTATAAAACTAAACAATATATTAATATATATGACTTAACAGCATGTTTTATACTACCAACCAACCTCTAACAACACACCAACCAGCACCTATAGATACCTAAAAACAACCTAGATCAAAAGGGATAATACATGGATGAACATATACTACATGCTTTATTTGATGAAAAACACTACAAATTATATAGACCATGCATACTATGCAACACAACTTGATTAAGACAAACCAATGCACATCACTAGGCCACATTCACAACATCATGTAATAAATGTACCTATCCTCAAATGAAAGACCACATTCATAATACCATGTAATAGATGTACCTATCCTCTAATGAAAGATCACATTCACAATAACATACAATATATGCACCTATCCTCTAATAAGAGACCACCTCTTTTCTTAGTGGCAAGAAATGCGTCATCTTGTCATCTTAACTAGCTAACACGAGATTTAGCATATATAGCAGTATCATATAGCTAAACGAAATCTCATAGTGCATTTAGACAATGGTGGCACTTAGGGTATCCATGAGATCTAGGATCGAAAGATGCACCAGATAGTTCTAACCCCTCGTTGCCCTCACGACTAACTAGTTTGGTGCACATAGCTCAATTTTCTATTTACATTTAATGCATTATGCATTCAAACAACACATGCCATGCCATGACCAAATATATGCAAGACTAATGAACATAGGAAATAATATGTCATAATAAATAAATCACTAATACAATTACCACAATTAACATCACCTAAACAACATATTCATGATGTTAGAACTCTAAAATGACATGTATAAACAAGAGCTAACATAACATAACAACATAAACTCAGCAAACATGATAAGAATATACTTAATCGAACCCTACCACATGGTTAAAGGACATAACATAGCTAAAAAATCAGGTTAATTAAGCTAACTAATCAATATCTAATCTTATTAATCTATCAACATGCATATACAACAAGATTAACTTAACAAATGACTATCTAGATACATGCTAAACCAAAAATAATATAATCAGCCAAAAATCTACCAATCAACATGACATAGACATCATAAAATTATCCTAACAAGATCCTTATCACATACAAAGAAGAATAACATCATTAATAATACTAGTTAACCACAACATGCAATGTTAACTCAGCTAATTAACTCATTAAAAATCATTAAAGTCATGAAAGATTAAAAAATATGAATTTAATAGTAGTGGACGTGTCAAGGGTGCCTATCGAATCAATGATGAAAAAAAATCGGGGATCGACAACTAAAAAGATACTAGATGTCCGTGATGCGGTGCACAATCCGAGACAACCAAATAGGTTATCTCACACCACAAGGGTTGCTGGAAAAGAAATATAGAATAGGAAAATATTCAAAAGAATTGTCCTACAAAATTTTGTGTAGCGGAAGCTACAATTTTTATGAGTTCATGTAGAATATGTCTTAATCAGAATTGAATAATGAAAATCAAAAATTGATAAAAAAAGTTAGAATATACCCAATAGGGATTTATATAATCTCATAGAGAGGAATACAATGAGCTTATGAAGCTCTAAAAATCATTCAAGTGCTTGGTTTCCAGTGGTATCTACACGGACTTCATCCACAGTAGGTTCTCGCTTCGCACTGGCCTTGAGAACTATTCTTGAACGGAGTTCCATCGCCCATGGATGCCTTATAGAGAAAGAAAGAGGTATGGAGGAGACTAAGGATGTGATTTTCACCCTTGCATGATCAAGTTTGGTTGAAGCTATTAGTATTTATAGAGAAATTTATATTTTTTCATAAAAATCTAAATTCTCCAAATATAACGCTCTTGGCCCTATACTCATGGATAAGTCCTTTTGTGTGTGACCCACTAGGCCCAATAGCTTATTTGGTTGAGATCTAATTAAAATAAAATTATTTTATTTTATTTAACTAAATATGTTATCCGACAATAGATTAATCGGCCTACCGATCATAAAAGGTACAAGTCACGTCTCATGATCCCAAATGGCTATAGGGTTAATATTATCTTTATTGAGCATTTCTTTCATTAGTTACCACATGGATATAAACTTTCGTTCATTCAATGCCCTAGTCAAAAAGGAGTACGTCATCGACAGTCAACTCCTCAGTGTAACGCTTCTATAAGATCAAATACTCGAAATCAGATCATTTGGTAAATTATTTTTTATAATTTTCCACTCTATCTTGGCCATATATTTAGAGTACTAGCTCATAGGACATTTACTCTCACTTATTATGAGTGGACAATCACTTGTTGTCCGCTCAATTGACTCCATCAGGTTTTCTTGTACTTGATCTATCATTATACTAAACTATCTAAACGGTGATTCATAAGACAATAATTAAAGCATAAGTTCTACCTAACAATGCATCTTTGACAACTCAGTCAAAAGTCTAACCATGCAATCATGATGACAAAAAATCTTGAACAACAGTTCGGTAATACACCATTCAAGATTTATAATTCAGTCAATTCAATGAACTTATTCGACTAATGAGTACCTATATGTGTATCTCAGTGTCTCCACACTAATGACTAATGAGATTGGTCATACTCATTATATGAGAAGACATCACATACAGTATTCTATCCGAATCTTTGATGTCTCGTCTCAAGGATCCTATGACTACAAATATTTAATTCACATAACTCTAAATGATCAATCTCATTATCATGATCTCATCATAATTGAATTATCATTGTATGTGATCAATGATTTCATTATGATATTTGAATGTAATAAAAATTAGTAATAAAGATTTATCTGATTAATTAAATAAGATATTTTAAAAAATATCGAATCATATTCTACATGATTAATTTATAAAATATATATTTCTATTAAATATGTTATCAGATCAAGAGGAAAAGTAAGAAATTTTTTTTAAAAAATATACCATCGATAATAAGAGAGAGGAGAAGAATATTGAAGAGAGAAAGAGCTTACGCGGATGAGGCTGGGTGCACAGCGGCGCAGGTGTAGGGGGCACACAACGGAGAGCCGGTTGGTGCGCAGCAGCTGGCGCTGCGGACGACAACAGAAGGCGACAGCAGGCAAGCGGCGAATGCTGACGGGAGCGTGGTTGGCCACGTAGGTTGGTCAAAGGGGAGCGGCGAGGGCATTAATGCGGTTGGCAGAACGGAGCGCATTGGTGTGCGCGGGCAAGTGCTAGTGTCAGTGGCTGATGACGGTGGTAGACGACGCACGCGGGGAATGGCCGCGCGGCGACGGGTGAAGTCCGGGCGACGTGAGGCCAGTCAACAGTGCTGGCGCGGCGAGGGCGTGGTGGCGCACGGAGGGACGTTGTATGCGGCCCACAGTGGCCGACGGGACGGCAGTGCGCGTAGGAGGTGCGGTCACTCCCAACGGGTGGTAGGGATTGCATAGGTGCACCTCTGGCCGAACTTACAGACGATGTCCACGCGGCTGCATGGCGCTGGTGAGGTTGTCATGTGGCGGGCTGCAGCAACGGGGCGACGACATCTCCAATGAGATGGCAACAAGGAAAAGAAGGGGAGGGGGGGCGGCGACTTCGAGCGAAAGAGAGAATGCGACAGTTAGGGTAAAAGGAAAGATAGAGAAGGATTCTTCTCAAGTATAAATAAGGGAAGAGAGAAAAAGTAAGAAAAAAAATATTCTATGATTATTAAAGTAAAATAAAAGAACTCAAATATTACAGTCCTGCAACTAGAATTTCAATAGAGATGTTAGATTTTCATTCTTATGGTGTTTGTGTGAAGTGCGCATGAAAATTGTTTGTGCAAAATTTTATGGGTACTTTAAAAAGGGGGATGTCGACCCATCGGTAGGATTGAGTATCACCCTACCACCAAAATAGAGGAATGTATACACTAACTACTCGGTCAAATCTTTTTAATTTAGGGTTTTGTTTGTTAGAATGTAAATTTGTGTCACATATTACATTTGTTCTATGTTGCAGTGCTATCAATAGTTTATGGAATGTTTGGTTGGACAAGAAAAAAATATACACTTTCAAAAAAATTTATATTAAAATAGAATCTAAGATGGCCAAAGACATAATATTAACATGTTTGATGAGATACGATAAAAAAATAGTGGATACTAAGTATAACTATAGAAAGTGGGGGTCACAAGAAGCAAAACGTTTAACCTTTTCTCAAAAAGAAATCTTCCGTGATACACATATATTTGTGATGATTGGCCAACACCTTTTTAAAAATTTTATCACTTAAACATATTTTTGTAACAAAAACTCAAATTATCATACAACCAAACAACTTAATAAGTTAGTGTAAAAGATTGCAATTTAAAATGATTTTGTTTTAAATTTTATTAAGAATGTGATGGAAACCCAAACAAGAATATTAATAGTAAAATCATCTTTATCATGTAGTTCCCTACTTTATTTTTCATATCTTTTAGAAAGTCAATCAAACAAAAATTGTTGTTTTAAAATCCAAAAGAAAATTCTTGTTCTTAAATGTCATTGTAAAACGAAAGATTTACAAGAAAACAAACAAGCCTTATTACAAAGCATTCGTTCTTCACTTAGAAGTTACTGTTCCAAATTTTGCTGAATTTACCTACCTTTGCCTATTTAAATGCACTCTGAGTCACCTCCAGCATTATCCTACAACACATCTATCCTTTAGTAGTGCAGAGTTAAGAAGGTTTTCTGAGAACAGTGGAAAATGAAAAAGCTCACTCCAAGCTCTAGAAATACATTGAAACAAAGATTTCTCTGAGCGTTAAACTATAACATCTAAAGGTTGTATGATATATTGGTTGTTCAGGGGCAACTGGGGATATACACACAACAACAGGAGTGATGAAAAATGAACAACATGGGTGGTGTTAGCATACTCACGTTGGAAGGATCATAGATGGACCACAATAATTATGTGCCCTCGAAAACCACCAGTACGATGGTGGAGATGTCAATCATCCATAGCTTAATGATCGACTCTGTGGCCCTTGGTAATAGGTAACAATCCACAATATTGCAAAGCTTATGATGAACACTAGTGCACCCTTGGTGACAGCCGCAATGTGTAGACCAACCTTCAAAGATGGTCCTCGGAATGTATGTTTGCAATGATGGGGCATGTACGTACTCCACAATCGCCAAAGCTCCATATATCGGCTACTCAAAGTGCATGCCGTAGATGACATACCATAAGTGTGAAAACAAGATTGTTTGTGGCACAAAATTCTAGCATTTAGCAAGTAATTTCATAAAAAATTGTCTACATAGTCGTAGATCTTATGATGATTTTAGTGCATAAAAAGTCAAAAAATATAAAAAATAAGTTGGATAGGGTATAGATTAAAAAAATGAGAGGAGAGGTGTTCATACCTAGGCAACGAAGCGAAGGGCCATAAAGGAGACCATATTTGCCTAATCTCACAACACAAAAGCAAGTGATGCCAGTGGAGTTGAAGGACGTGCTGTGGAGGAGATCGCTAAGGAGGGTGAAGACGAAGACAAGAAGCATGACATGGGAATTGATGATTAATAAAGAGGTTGCAAGGATGGCAAGGTGGCAAGGAGGTCGAGGGTGGAGGCAATGAGTGTGGTGGCATAAAAGGCCTAGAGGATGGTAAGGCATCAACGGTAAAAGAATATTTGCATGGAGAATATGGCAGATGAAGTAGGAAGCATGCTTCAGTTAAAAGGAACTTTGACCGCCTAAAAGATAGGTGGCTTGGCATGGTGTAATATGAGATGAAACACTTCGAAATTAAACATACCATCGTGAGGAGCACTCGAAAAGGCACGCGTGAGGACGAAAAAGTAGCATTTGCACTTCTATATATTAGTTATAGATTTGCATTATTAAGATGTGAATATTACGATAGAAATCTTATGGGGTGTTTGGTTGCACGATAATTGAGGTTTTTATTTTAATTTTTAAAAATTGTAAGAAAACTTGTTAAAAGAGGTGTTTGACAACCATGACAATTTTATGTTTTGAAAGTGATTTTCTTCTTAAACAAAAAAAGAGGGTCTCACCTCTTTCTTTTTTCTTGTGGTCCCCCACTTTATTTGGTCATGTGCGGTGGTTACTCTTTTTTGTAATCACATCCCTCCAAACATGATAATTTTATGTCATGAGTTGGTTTACTTTTTATTTTAATACAATTTTTTATCATGAAAGTGTACAAAAAATTATCATGCAACCAAACACCCCATTAGTCATATATACTGATGATTGAATCATGATAATATCATAATTATGAGATCAATCATCTAATAAATGATATAATATATATTCTACAAGTTAATCATATTTGATATACTTTGATAAATTTTTTTTTAAATATCCCATTCAATATAATTGGTATATCTTCGTTGCCATCTCTTATTAGATACAAATGATGTGATGAAGTTCTTGATCACAAACAATGATTGTTGAATTATAATGAGATCATGTTAATAAGATCAATCATCTAGTGGTTTGTGATGTAGATAGTTTTAGTCATATGATCACTGAAATGGACATTTAGGACTCAAATAGATTAATGTATGTGTTGTTTTCTCATAAGATCAGAATGACCGCTCTCATTGGTCATTAGTGTGAAGACACTAAGATACATATATATACTCATTAATGGAATGAATTCATTGAATTGACTGAATTAGAAACCATAAATGCTATCTAACCTAACTGTCACTCAGGATTTTTTATCATCACATTTGCACGGTTGGACTTTTAGCTTGAGTCACTAAAAATGTCTTACAAAGTGTATCTTGTGGTTTGGCTATTGACTTATGAATCATGGATACGATGGTCTAGTAAAATTAATAAGTCGGTATAAGAAAAACTTAGTGAAAACAATTGAGCAGACAACAAAAGATCATTCACTCTTAGTAAGTGACAGAGAATGTTTATAAATAGTACTATAAATTTCTAGTCAAGATAGATAGGATAATTAGAAATTGAGTTTTTCAATTGATTTTATTCTGAGGACAAGATTTTGAGTTGTTGGTATAATAAGAGATTAATAGTTTTTGTTGTATTATTATCCAACTAGAACATTAAATGGATTAGAGTTTATATTCATTCGATAACTGATAATGGAAAGACTCAATGTAGACATGATCATCCCTTAAGTCATTTAATATTTTGAGAAGTAATTTGTACCATTCATGATTAGAAAGTTATTAAATGTATTATCAGATAATAAATTTAATTTTAAATTTTTTTTTATTTAATCAGGCTTCAACCAAACTATTTCATTTAGTAGGTCATGTACATACGTGGTGAGTTTGTGAGAGCCATAGGTCATTGGAGATTAGAGTAATAGGAACCAAACCCATTAGTTGAGTAATTCTTAACAATCTATTAATCTAAGATTTAAACAAAAGTACGTAATTATTCAAGAGTCTTTGCATAACTTGTTTGTCAATTCAAAATTCAAATCAAAAAAAAAATTAAAAATACAAAAATTACCAAAAATTTATTTGATTTGATTTGTGTTCAACTTGCTTGTGTACAAAAGGTAAAAAGAAAAAAACTCTCAAAATAGAAAAATCTCTTAAAAGAAAACTTTACTTTCTAGTAATTATTTACTTGTCCACAATAACTAAAAGCAAAAGATCCATACTAACACAACATCAAGAGAAAACCAAAGAAATATTTGAAATCAAAACCTAGTCACGGAAAAACTAGGCCCATTATTTTCATGTCTATGATAGTAAAGTCAGATGGGATGTTTGGTAGGGTAAATCGCTACATCATCGTAGAAGCTAAAAAACAACAAAGGAGGACACAAGGATGGGCCTATGATCAAAGTTCTACTTTGTAGACACGCAATTTTGGTCTAGTTAGAGAGCCTAAATTCTTGTTTTCATGAAGTATATTTGAGTATTCTTTCAAGGAAACCAAGTTTTTCGAAAAATCGGAACTTCCCTGCACGTTTCGGCCAAACTGGGCCTAGTGCCCCCTTAATGGGGTGCTTTGACCAAGTCAAAGCGCCCTATAAGCAGGGCACTGGGCACCTTGTTTATAGGGCACCAGGCGCCCTGTCCTGCACCTGGTCTGACTGACTGGACGGATTGATGTGACAGTTCTGCAGATAAAGTTGCCCTCTTATTGGCTATAAAAGGACCCCCATTTGGAGGCTTGAGGACACACCAAGGGCGCCCCCCAAACCCTCTCATCCACCACAACACTTCCAAGGCCATACAACCCCTCTCCAAGCTCTCAAATTGTCCCAAAACCCTATCCCAAAACCCAAAAAACCATAGTTGCTTTTTGAAGGAATAGTCTAGCAGAATGAAGTTACCATCTTTTGGGCTGTAGAAAGACCCCCATTTGGAGTTTTAGGAGGTTCCAAGTCCATCCCTCACTCCTTATCCACCACTACATTCTCAAAGCCTCACAACCTCTCCCCAAGTCCTTAAACCATCCCGAAATCTTTCCCCCAAAACCCGAAAACCCACAGTTTCCTTCTTCAGAAATATGGTTTTTCTCCAACTTTGAGGGCCTCTACACTCCATTTCCCTTACATCTAGTGCCAAAACACTCTTCCATTAGCTTCACTTGAGTATTGTCTACTTGAAGAAGTCCTTCCGTCTTGGAGGTCTTCCTACACTCCGAGGCGACATCGCGAAGAGGGGAAGAAGATCTGCCTGCGCCAAACCCTGGTGCCCCATAAACAGGGTGCTTTGACCTTGGTCAACGCACCCCATAAAGGGGTCACCTGCTTCTATGTGGGGCACTAGCAAGGACAGACCCCGTTTTGCATTTTTTTTAGTTTGTTTACCTTTCCGGTCGATCCGTTACTCTTTCCTTTCATTCTAGCTTTCATTATCATGACATCTAACATGCATTAGGCTACATCTTTGCATCTTCATACCTCTTTAAAAACCTATCAAAAATAGGGGTTGAGATTTAGTCCCAATGCGGTCAATTCCTTTCCTTTTGCATGTTTAAGTTTGAATTTGAGCATGATTTTACGCTTTCATTAGAACTAATGATCTTTTCAATTGTTTCTATGTTTTCTTATGGACAATTTTAGGTAAATCTGGCCGAGGCAGAGCTTCAACTGGATCGAAGACAAAGGACTCACTAAGCTCTCTTCCTTCGGTCGGCCAAGAGAGGAGAAGTAGGAACTCAACAATCTCCTCGCTTCCAAAGGTACGACGATCATTTTTATTTTTCATTTTTATTTCTTTTTATTATATTTTGGAGCCTTTGACTCCTGGCGACCACAAACACTAACATCCCATCCACCAAGTCTCCAAAGAAAGCATAAGGGCCGGAAAAGGAGATTTACGAATCCCATTACGGGTGTTTACATACTTTAGAGCCATCGACATCACATGATACTTCTCAAAATCATGGTATTCAAACTCATCCCTCCTTTGGTAAAAAATTATTCATGTAGGAGTTACGACAAGACGATCCTAATGTAGTCCTCCATGCTATTTAGACAGTAATAGATGATAAATGGGTTGTCGACCATGGTCTTCAACTTGGTTTGCTCCAAGCTAGCTATTCCCACACTGGGGATGATGTTTCCCATTCTTCTTACTCTAGGACAAGTTCACATTGCCCAACTTTGGATCACACCAATCCCCCTCAACTTTTAGCGCACACACTAACCGCACCTCCACCCATCAAGGTGCCACATGCACCCCCCGGTGTATTCCTCTCCTCCCATTGCCCTGGAATTTTCTATTGATCAAGTGTCCCATGAATTTCCCATCCCTAGGGTCTATATCTCTTCATGACAAATGCCAGCCTATGACTACTATGATGGCTCCAATGATCCCTTTGCCCATATCAAGGATCTCTTGTGCAAATCATCTTGATGGCAAAATGATTGAACATCCCTTGCTTTTCATTTTAGGCGATCTTTAGATGGTGCAACGCTATAATTGTTTTTTTAATAGACAAAGTAGAATTATGGGACTTTGAAATTGTCAAAGAAAAATTCTTGCAAAAGTATAGGCTGGACAATATAATAATCAATGAAGAAAAGGAGGAGATGAAATTTACACGATTGAAGCCCATGGTTGGGAAGAGAATAGACTCAATCTCTAAGTTAGAAATTGATGCTAGAAGTGTTAGGCACCAACCTATGTGCCCTCCCCAACTCCATCCAGATCATCATCATTAGCTGACTCCTCGATACCGACAGATCATGCCACCCATGTCACAACCCCAGCCAATTATGCAACCCTTGTCAATGGCACTACCAACTATGCACAATCAAGATCCCCTTGTTAATTGTGCAATTACATCATTACCCGAACTAGCTTCTTAGTCTTTGATTCAACCAACTTTGCCAAAGGCCCCTCTACCAATCATTCAACCCTTGGCTTCTTAACCTATTTTACAAACGGACCATTGACCAACCACTCAAGCCTTGGCTCCTCAGCCAACTTCACCAACTGTCCCTCGACCAACCATTCAGCCTTTTCTTCCTAAGCTAGTTGAACTACTCTTGGCTCCTTGATTGATCTCTTCACCTAGGGCTCCTCATGAGTCGATTGCACCACATTCACAAGCTATTGCTCTTTCCCAATAGAGGAATCGGTCACTCCTACCATTCATGCTCCTACTACAACAGATGATTTAGTCACTCCGATCATTCATGCTCCTACCCCAGTAGACAATTTAGTCACTTCAATCACTTATGCTTTGGCCTCGACAAAGGAATCAACTTCTCCCATTATTTCTACTTTAACTGAGAAATCAACTTCTGCCCCTCAGCATGCCACTACAAAATCTCAAGATAAAACTGATCGTGAACATAATCAACAACTAGAGGAGGTCGAAATCCAAATTGATGATGATCCTCTCAACCCTCAACTAACCCCTCCTATCCCCAGATTCCCCCTAGACTAGGCATGCCTTCTACTCTAAAACAACTTGAGGAGAAGCCTATTGTTGGAAGTTTAAATGAGGAAATCACAAATGAAGTTGATTGTCAATATATTAAAGGGCTAGGCAAAGATTTACAAGGGGTAGCTCAACTAGTGCAATCACAGGAATTAATCCCCAAAGTGGGAAATGATCTTCAAGACTTGACTCTTGAACTAAAGAACAACAAGATAGAATCGGTCAGTGAAATGAGGTAAAATCAATGCCTCAAGATCTCCACGATCATGGGCCACAATTGACCTTTCAATCTTTGGAAGAATTAGGGTCATCACCAAATCATGCAATTAAATAGCTTGAGAGAAAAGGGAAACTTGGCCATGAACTAGGCAAGGAATCTCCAAGCATTGATGAACCATTACAATCATTGGAATTAATCCTTGACATTTGTTAGACTGAATTGACCACTAAGTTAGAAAGTCAGAAGATATAATTGGTCAAGGAAATAAGGAATAAATCTCCAAGCTGTCCGAAGGACATAGACTTTAGCAAAGAATTATTGGGCTCCCCTCTAACTAGGCATGCAAATTCATTAGTATCAATCTTAGGGCCATGATCCTTACCCCATTTTTCTTTAAATAAAAATGAGGCCCATGGGCCAACAATAAGTCAATTTTAGGGCCACGACCCTTACCTCATCCTCTATGCAATCAATAATCAGGCCCATGGGCCCATAATTTATCAATCCGAGGGTCACCGCCCTTGCTTCATCTTCTAGGCCTATGGGCTCATAATTCTTTAGTCTTAGGGCCATGATGCCTACTTCATCTCATTCAATTGGGCCCATATGCCCCTTTTTTGGGTTCTCATGCCCCTTTTCTTCAATCAAACCTGCATGCCCCTTTTCTTCAACTATGCCCATGTGCCCCTTTCTTTCAATCAGGTACATGTGCCCCTTTAATTCATCTAGGCCCATGTGTCCCTTTCTATCAATCGGTCCCGCATGCCCCTTTTATTCAGTCGAGTCTGTGTGCCCCTCCAATGTGCCCCTTTTATTCAACTGAGCCCACATGCCACTTTTTTCGACCAAGCCCTTGCTCCCCTTTCTTCAACTAGGATTGTGTGGCCTTTTTCTTCAACTGGGCCCATGTGCCCCTTTAATTCATCCAGGCCCATGCACCCCTTTCTATCAATTAAGCCCACTTGCCCCTATTATTTAGTTGGGCCCATGTGCCTTTTTATTCATCTAGGTCCATATATCCCTTTCCTGCAACTGGGCCCACATGCCAACAATTTTCTTAAACTAGATCACGTGCCCCTAATTATTCTCAATCGGTCCCATGTTCTCATATTTTTCCACAACTGGGCGTGTGCCCACATTTCTCCACAACTGGGCCCGCGTGCCATTTTTCTCTACAATTAGGCCCATGTGCCCACATTTCTTCTCAGCAGCCAGGCCCACATGTCCACGATTCCCCTCAACCAAGCCCACATGCCCACAAATTTTCTAAACCAGGCCTATGTGCCTACATTTCTTTACAACTGGGCCCACGTGCCCAACTTACTTCCCAACCTAGCTCATGTGCCCAACTTCACAATCGGGCCTACGTGTCCACCTTCCTTCAACTTTGGGCCCACATGCCCACCTTCCATCAACCTTGGGCCTATGTGCCCACACTCCTACGGCATCAGGCTTGTGCACCCATACTTTTTAGTGGCGCCCGCGAGCCTATCAACAATCTCTAAAATCATAATCATGCTCCTAATCACCTAAAGCAGGCCCACTTGCCTGCTCCTTTTGTTGGGTCCCTTAGGCATAGTCATCAATCGGGCCCTCATGCCCATCACTATCAATTGGGCTCTCTTGCCCATCACCATCAATTGGGCTCTCATGTCCATCAACATTAATTGAGCCCTCTAGCCCACATTCAACTATTGGGCCCTCGTACCCCTTGATTCCAACCATTTTTGGGCCTTCAAACCCACTCTTAACCTCCGGGCCCCAGAGCTCATTTTAACTCACTTTTGTTTTCAAACATGTTTTTTTTCCCTTTTGAATTCTCTTTTTGATTCAAATTTTACTTTCGATAAAAATCAAGGGTAGAAAATTTTCCTGGGTGATACTACAATCTTGGCCTTTTACATCACCAATCTAGACTTTGCGATGCCAAATCAAACCTTCTATATCTTCCCCTCTATCATGTGACTTTGTCTCTTTGATGTAATGAAATATGAAGCATATCAAAAGAGAAAGCAACTAGGCAAAGCAAGGTAATGCAAGCACAAACAATGTCATCACCAACAATAAATATCATCTTATCTCAAGTATTATCACAAGGCAATGTTTTCTAAAATAATTTTTAGTCTTACATTTTGATTAAAACCTACAAGGCATAACTGAGAGAAAATTCATGATTGTCAACATTTATAACTACAATTGTTTTATTAAAATGAATTCTTTGCAATCAAGGTATGTTAACAATTGATTCACTCATGGAATGTAATAAACTTTAAAAAAATAGAGAGAACTACCAGTATGACTTAATTCCTTATGTCTTAGGTTGTTCTCTAGGAATCGGGGGTAGATATTATCCTACACACAACACATAAAGATCCCACAATCTGGATGACCTGACATTCAAGAGAAGCTAGACTAAACTCAGAGGTGGAAGGAAAATCCTCACCCTATTCTCTTATATTCAGTCCAAGATAGGTGAAGGGAACTAGAGGAGGATTATATCGAAAGTATCTACTACCATAGTAAGAGGCCACCTCAATAGGCATCATTCAAAAGCTCGAAGAAACAAATGAAAAGTAGGAAGATCAGAAAATCATCAAAGGAAAAGGAATGATAAAGAGGGCAAGTAACCCATGGACTATCTGGTGCTTGTAAAGAAGTCCCTCTCAACATCTCCAAAGACTATCTAGGACTTCCCATCAATTCTTCATTCTTAACCTCTAGGATATGAGTTGACCAACTAAATCAAGGCTAAAATATGGCCAATCAAAGGCTGAAGGTCAAAATGATTTTGGGTAAGGAACCCCTTCGTGCACATGGTGTCTACCAATGAACTTAGAATAACAACCAAGGAATAACTTTTGTCAATATTGATTTTTCTCTCCCAAAAGATTGCATACCTTCAAAAACCTCAAAAATTGAACATTTCAAAAATCTCCAGAAACATCGAATAGTTTCAGAAGTCCCAAAAAATGGATATTTTTAAAAAAAAAAAATTGAATGTTTTCAAAAATTTAAAAAATTGATTATTTTTAAAACTTTAAAAAATGAATATTTTAAAAAAAATCAACTTTTTTTCAAACTTCGACAGAAATTTTCAAAACATAAAAAATTTCATCACCAGTTTTGGTATAAATTTTTCTTACCATGTTTGCATTCATATTTACTTTCAATCTCTCATGTTACAATTCCTTCATATTTTATGCTTTGTTTTAAGAAGACTATCCCCCTTTGACATAAGGTCAAGGCAAACCATATCTTGCAAGGGGGATAAACCACATTGCAATTCTAATCTCTCTTTTTTAAGTGTTTCAGGCACAAGGAGAACATTACACAACAAGGTGATGCTCACCACTTTCCTTTCTTAAGGATTCTCAAGAGGAGGTGTCACCATAACTTTGGCCTCAACTTTGTTGAGGAACCTTCTTCAAGATTTCAACAACAACACTCTATGTCCTCATTGAGGCACATGAGACTTTTAGGAGTATGCATGTCATCATATCGCAAACTCAATGTTATCATTTTTCTTCTTAGCATATATTAGGCACATTGCTATTTACTTATGCATTGATGTTGAAGACCATGGGGGCGAAGAAATCTTGACTCGAGTTCCCCTTCATCAGAATCCACGATGGTTGTGTCATTCTTCATGCTCACGGATAGGCCAAAATTAAGCATTGAGGGATGATGGTTCTTGATCAGTATCCTAACCTTTGATTTTCAATCTATATCTTCAAATATCTTTTATATAAATTTTGACTTCTTTTAGCCCAACATTCATCATATAGGTCCTCGCATTTTTTGCATTGCATACATCATTCTATCACTTTGTTATTCACCATATGTAATATTGTTCCGACTATCATGTCTACATCTCTCCATGGTCATCATTTATCCATCATATCCTCTAGGTCCTACCAGGGTCCTCTTTGAATTTTGATCTTGTCATTATCCTGCCATGTCTTTTCTCTCACCATATGATTGGTAACCTTTTGTTCTATGGTGTCTTCCATCCCTATCCCACTGTGGCCTCACACCCCCACTTTCTTTTTAGTTATCCCATCATGGCAGTCATCCCATTTTGCATCCCAACATAGGCTTCCTTTTTTCTTTGATCCCAATGTGATGGTAGGCTTGTTCTACCTTTTGGTGTAGAGATGCATTTCACGATGCCTCTACAGTCTTTTAATGAACTTTAACATTTGCCCTTTGAAATTTGAGGTCATTCCATTCTGAATTGAATCAAGTTTCTTGGAAAACTCAAGTGAATCTAAAAGCCTAAATATGCTCGATTGGTATTTCTTATTTTATTTTTATCATACAAACAAATTCTCTTGTAAAACATTAGCCCATCATAGTACAAGAACACCACAAAGTTTGGGTTGCTGGTTGATAATGAACCTATGAATATGCAATTCGAGGACTCCCCACCGTATTGAGGGTTGGCTACTCTTTTATTTTATCTCTCTCATGGCCATGGCACACTTTTTACTAGTTGGATGTATGAAGGCTTGATGAAACATGACGGTGATCCAAGGAATTTGAGGAGATTCGCTTTGCCTAATTTAGTTAATGAGTGTGTCTATATCTACATCATGATGCCACCTTTTTAGTTTATCATTATTTCGCTTTGCTACATTTCATTACAATCCATGTTGTTTCACTACACTTAATTACATTTCACTTTGCTATATTATATACCATTCTCTTGCAAAGTTGACATCAAGGTAAGGCAAGTTGTTGATATGCCAAATTGGCCTAATTTGGAGCTCATGACTCTTATTCCATGGGTGATTTTATTTATTGGACCGTTAGAAATCAATTTAATTATTTTTTTTTGAGATGAGCCAAGGGTCCTGGAGGTGAGGCAGGAGCTTATCAGGTCACTTGAGAAGAAGTTACATATTTCTGAACAAAACCATATCCATTAAAGCGAGGGCCATAATTGGCTCAATGACCAATGCCTAATGATCAATCATTAAGTGTTATGATCAATTTTTTTTAGAACCGAATGTGTTCTGAGTCACGTCGCATCTTTCTAATTGCTACCAGAGCTTTCTAGTTGCTGCCATCCGTCATATTTTGTCATCCATGCATAAAATATAGATTGCTTTCTACCTGATCTTGTTGGAGGAGTAGCTTTCTAAGATCATAAAATTTTATTTGCAACAAATGGCATTGAATTCTGATATTCAATTTATCCACTATGCCCCTCAGAAGTAGTTGTGCCATTCTATTCTCACGTGCCTCAATCAAGACCAATGGCATGCACACCGCCCTTTGGGCACATCCCTGACTCAGGTCATGACCTTCCCTTCTTTTCTCTTTCTATATATTATTTTGGTAAGTGTCTGAATGCTTTATAGTGAAAATTAGCACCATCAAATGGTGGCAATCTAACATATGGTCATATATATCAAAACTTGCTATTTTTATGCCAAATCTATTTTTTCTTTAACAATTTAGAACATAGGGAAGATGAACCATGGTTTATTCTCCTCCTATATAATTTGGGTAAGTGTTTGGATGCTTCATGGTAAAAATTAACACCATCAAATGGCTGCAAGCCAACTTATGGTCATGCATATCAGAACTTGCTATTGTTTGACTTATTTCACATCCTTTATAAAGAGAGACTTATTTGAATGACCTAAGTAAGAATCCTCCATCCTCCAAGGTTAGAATCCTAGAACTACAGCCCAGCCACCCTAGGCTTGTCCCAAGATTCTTTAATTATCCTTCTCTCATTCTAGTACAAGAAGTTGGTCGAGAGAGAGAGAGAGAGAGAGAGAGAGAGAGAGAGAGAGAGAGAGAGAGAGAGAGAGAGAGAGAGAAGTCCAATTGATGCTCCATCATGCAGTTCTCTGTTCTTTAGCTTTCACAAACTTCTACTAAAAAATTATGAATAAACCTTCTTCATAATAAGTGTTCCTTGTCAAGATATCATGCATATCCTGTAAACATGAATCAATTTTGATGTCTCCTCAGCTTGTGGTGATTTTTGCACCAGCTAAGAGCAGGCAGATCCATATTCCACACTTCCCTACCATCACATTATTAGTCAATTTTTGTCTTCTTCTAGGTGGATTTAGCTCATACACTCTTCCAATAAAGTGATCCCTAGTTAGTTATCTTTTATTTTTAACAAGAATCATCCAATTTTGACATATGTGGTGCCTGCAGCACTTCCTTCATTGACAACACACTGGCAGTTCCATAGTTGCACTTCCTGGCACTAGAGTTGTTAGACAATTTTTGACCTTTTAACAAAGGTTTAAAGCCAAATTATCTTCATTTTAAATCACCCCTGTGACCTGTCTTTATTTTAGAACAGATGGAAGTCCATTTTGACTTTTGGATTGTCTTTGGTGATCATTGCATCGAGGTCGTGCCACCAAATCATGCTTTTTCTACTTCTCTTCTCTTCAAATAATTTTAACAAAATACTAGAGATGCCTTCTGAAGAAGTCATCAACATAGAAAATATTTCTCTCTATGTCTTCTTTCGATTTCAACAAACATCATTCAATTCCAATGTTGGAACTGTCTGTGGCGATCTTTGTACTGAAGTTGCACCAGAGGAGTCTATTGCGCTCTCAAACCCAGGGCGCATTGACCACACCCTCACTTGCTTGTCAGGCTACTAGATTTGTGATTTATCCTTCATTTCAGCTCTGATTTGAGCCATTTCAATTTATACTTCTTCCTATTCATTCAACATCATTTATACATCATTTTTATTAAATTTTGCATCCTCATATTTAATATACAAAATAAAAAAGGGGCAAACCTGAAACAAGTGAGTTTGTTTCCAAATGCTTTCATTATGCTATTCTTTTAAGTCTAATCTCTCTTTCACTTATTTTCTTGTCTTCTAGTTTCATAGGTACATCTAGTAAGTAGTGGTTAAAGACTCTTCTTCATCGGCCGGCCAGAAAAGAAGATGGTTGAACCCACATTTACATCTCCCATGCTAAGGTAAACATAGTCACATTGTTAAGTACTTCTACCTCATTTATTTTGATTTTGGAACCCACAGTTTCTAGTGATCACATCTTTCTACTCTTATTCCCACTATTTCTCTCATCTCTTTTAATTTATTTTTCTCATTTTTCTCTCACATGACCTAAACTGTCTCTTCATCATTCGAGTGACACTGATGATTGAAAGTTTGGGGATCAATGTGAGTGTGGGTGGAGGTGAGAATCTTTGTTCTTCTTTATTTCATCTTTCTAAGGTGCTGACCCAGACCTCATTTTTGGAGTTGACAAAGACCTCCACCCATTCCATCATCAAGAGAAGCCTCTCAAGGTCTCCAATGTTCTCTCTAGGAACCCTTCCCACTAGCCATCATATAAGAGAGTGCTAAGAAGCTTCCTCAATGAGCCATAGCTAGAGGGAACACCCAGAGTTGGCTGAGGAGCCAATCGAAAACCTCCCAACAGTGTGCCATGACAACATGCAATGAGGACATCTAGAATTCTGTTATCGAGACGTCTGGTTATCTAGAATTGCACACTCACACCAGTTTCTTCTTTTTTTCATCTTTATTTTTTGTTTCATTTTCTATACATTTTATTTGCATCTTATACATCATGTCATGGTAGTCTAGAATCTATTTGCATTATCATCCTCTCATAAGCATCTAAAAAATGGTGTTAAGAGTTTGTCCTAACATGATTTGTATTATTCTATTTGTTGTTGTAATATTTGTTATGATCATGGCACTGCACACAACCTAGTTCTCATCTTCATTGCACCATTTTTGCTTGTTTTTATTCTGACATTACAAGAAAAAGCAAGACCTTCCAAGCTCCTTTTCTCAAGCCAAACAAATAGAAGGAAGATAGAACCCTCACATCTCCCCATCAAAGGTATGTAGTCAATAAACTCAACTCCTTGCACTCCATTTCTATTCCCTTTTCTTCTTTTGAGCCTGCTTCTCCTGACAGCCATTTTACTTTCTTTTTTCTTTCCAAATTTCCACCATTCCCCTTTTCCTTCATCACCTCCTTCCACACGACCTAGACCAGTTCTTTGGTGTCCAAGTGACACTAAGAGTTGAACATTCAGGGTTCAAGGTGACAGTGGGACAAAGAGGAGTAAAGAGAGGAATGCTTCCATTTGAGCACCCAAAAGATAATTTTCTCCAAGAAAAATCATCCATGCTCATAGTGCCACTAGATGAGGGCATATGCGCTCTAATCCTAGGGTGCATCCTCCTAGGGGGAAATATTTACCTACTATCTTAGGATATCTTGGAGATCATCCAAAGATAGAAGTTTAGGTCATGCCTTGGATGAGGGTATGTGTGTGCCCTTGACCGGGGGTGTATCCTACTTAGAAGATCCCAATATGAATGTAATTTGAATTTTTACAATTTTAGATGTTCCCCACATCCCTAAACAAGGGAACACATGTCCCCACCCTAGGGAACATATTAATTTAGGCAAGAAATCCTCCAAGTAAAGTCCAGGGATAATCAAAAATCTATTTGGATCAAAAAAATGGAAACCAGTTCACATGACCCCTGTTAAGGGTATGAGTGCCCTCAAAGGGGGTCACATGGTAACGCAACTCGAGAGGAGGGTGCACATGACCCTATGTAAGGTCATATCATCCAAATTTTGATGATTTGGCATGGTTTCACGCGAAAAACTATTGCTTTGGCTTGAAAATGACCCATCATGATTTTAAATGATGTAAACACATATTATCTTGAGAACAAATGTTTTAAGCTCTAAAACTATGATAATTTTGTGTGTATACAATGTAGAAAGAAGAGATACAACAGTGTAAATATGGTGGAATGCATGATGTTGTGGTCGTTAGAAGTCACAGACTCTAAATGAAATGGAAATGGGAAGTTGACTGACTTACCTTAGCAAGGAGATGTGCTTATGAGTTCTAACTTCCTTCTTTTCGGTTGACCGAGAAGGAGCTTGAGAGTCTTTTTTTTATTCTAATCAATTGGTGTAGGCTTAACTCACTCTGATTGGCTTCTCTTGAAATGTCCGACAAGAAACAAAATAAAAAGAGATTGTAACTAACAAGAAGAGGAATGTCCATAATTGAAATGAATGTAAAGAAGACAAAATGAGTAGAATGGACCGGATTGAGACTAGATCCCAACCACTTATTTTAAGTGGTCTAAAATATATGTAGAGAAAAGATATGCCATTGTGTGAGAAAACAATGCTAGAATATGAATAAAAGACAAGAAATTGGTAGAGGGTTAGATAAGGAAGAAAAAGGCTATTGAGTGAAGAAATTAGATTCTAGAGTTGCAGATGCCCTATAAGAGGTGCACCTAGCATCTTATAGATATGGTGCAAATTGTCAAGGAGGCTTTTCCTTGCTCCGCTCTAGGCTCGTGTGCGACCTCTAGCATGTTGGTGCAACTCCTTGGTGTTACCTTGACACCTAAGAACATGTAAGAGCCAAGGAAGCACCAAGGACAACTGTGGATTGAAATGGAATGAAAGGGAGAGAGTAAATGAAATCTAGAAAAATGTGGTCAAAGATGAGTCAGAAAAAGGATATGAGTCCACGTAAAAATTATTCTTTCAACCCTATAAGATAGTTCTAACCTTTAGAACATGGCGAGAACATCTCCTTTGAAAAAAGGGAGCTGTACCCACTCTCCAAGATCGACCATTAATGCCGCATCAAGCTCAATGAGGGGTTTAAAAAAAATTTGCTTTGGATTGCACTTGTTCCCTTCTAAGGGGGCAGTAGGAATCAATGCTCTTGGTCAAAATATCATTAAACAAGTGGTCTTCAATGGTTTGACAGAAAATTTCTTACCAAGGGCTTAGTGCCCCCCTTATATGGTGCCTGGTGCCCCTTTAGTAGGGTGCCAGAAGTTCCCCTTTGGGTGCACCTAGAAACAATTTCTGGTGCCCCTCTAGTGGGGCACCTGGTGCCCCATCAATAGGGCACTAGGCACCCCCTTAAAAGGGCACTAGCTGGCTAGTTTAGAAAAACATGGAAAACACATTTATTTTAGAAAAATTTGCTTCATGGATGACATATATGAGTGTTGTTCTTAAAAACAAGAGCTTTAAAATTTTCAATTGTATTATTTTGGCATGTCTATATTGAGGTGTTGTCATATTTCTTTAATTGGAAGCACCAAGGCCCCAATGAATACACTTGGTGGGGATTTTCCCACCCTCATTCATCTACAATTAGGTCTTTTCATGTTATTGTCTTCCTTTAACTAGATTTGTCTTATTTGTCTAGGCATATCTCTCAAATCATTGTCAGACGCAATCTTTTGAAAGTTGACCTAGATTTCGGGGCTATCCTTATAAAAGAAGGCCTCCCTTGACATTACAAAGGTCTGGTTCTTCCTCCCCTTCCTCAACCTTGTCTGCTTCTTCTTCTCCCCTTATGAGAAACCCATTTTTCCTTTACTTTTTCAAGCTTAGTTCTTAGATGTGCCCTAGACTCAACTACATATTTGTAGACGCTCCCCATCTTCTAGGGCACTTCTACTGGACTCCACCAAAACTCCTCTTTTTTTCCTTCTCCTCCATCTTCTTGAGATTTTAGAAGTTTTTTAAAGGTTCACCAACATCCCAAGAAGGATTCCATGCTAGTTGAAGCCAAGAAACATCGGTGGAAGCCAAGAAGAAGTTGATCTTTCTCGACGCATGTGTAGTTTGTAGGAAGGCCCAAAACTCAACCATGTTTATCGGGAAATATCTGAAAGCAAGTTTTTTGTGTGTTTATGCCATTTATATGGCTATAACACCCCCTTTTGCATATTCCTAATATATTATTCTTATCTACATATCACAAAATACCAAAAAGAGGGGTTAGGACCTAGTCCCCACCGAGTTCACATTGATCCTTTTGACTTCTATGTTTATTTCTTCTATAGGTATCACACTATCTCCATAATTCTAATCCTCTTCCAACCTTCTTGTCTATATGGAGTGTAGGTACCAAGACTGACCAAAAAGGGAGAAACAAGGATCCCACATTGTCTCCATGCTACACAGGTAGTCTTTCCCTTTATTTATTTACATTATTAACTCCCGGTTCCTGGTGACCACACATACCATGATTCTTACACAGTTCTCCTTTTTTTCTTCTGTTCTCTTATCTACTTCCACACGACCTAAACCTGTCCTCTGGTGCCTGAGTAATGTTGAAAGTTAAAAATCCCAAGACTAAGGGTGTAGGTGGAATAGAGTGAAGAGTATAAGCCAAAAAGTTTAGTGGAGCTGTCACAATTATGTTAGTGGCAATGACTATCACTAATAATTCGATACAGTTTTTGAGTCGTCACCAAAAGAGACCGTCACTAGTAAGTTTTTGGCGACGACTCTGTCATCAATAACTTTAGTAGCTTATGCCCTGTTTGGTTATAGTTTTATTTTTGATACTATATCAATATTGAAATATTTTCAAATGTTAGAGTATCAATATCAAAAGTAACACAAGTTGACATTTGTAATATATAATATGCTTTGTTTGTACTACAAATTTTAAAATTGATATAATTAACCAAACATCTTTTAATGGTTCCTATCAATATCAATTTTAAAATTGATAGTGATAGAGGTACCTAATAGTGTTACCAAATGGGGTGTTAACTTTTATCCAACAAAATTAGGGCTACAAATTAGTCCGATTAGACAACGACATTATCTATTTCCTATTTCAATTTGGATAAGAGTAAAATATTTTTTATTTTGGTTCTATTCAAATTAAAATTATAAATTTTTTATTTCATTATCAAAATTTAAATAATTTAATAATTTTTAAAATATGCAATATATATTAACTTTTAATACAAAATAGTTAAAAAATAATAAATTTTAATACTTTTAATTTAATATATATCAAAATATATTTTTAAATATGTATATATCATACTTATATATTTTATATCTTATAATATTAATTTCTATATTTCTTATTGACTTAATCGAAATCACATGGATTGACTAGAAATTAACTATTTTCAAATTTGATTTGAAGAAATTATAAAATTTTGTTTACACCTCTTACAAAGCAGTCAATTCATTTTTTTTTTGGTGGGAGAGGTGAGGTTAGGTCAGATAATTCAGACCTCGATAGCTCTGGATCCTTCTCATAGATTTTGAGTTGTCGAGCCGCCATTCAGCTCTGTCATGGTACGTGTCGCCAAACAAGCTGGATTCAATCGGGGGGAGGGGAACGCGTGGCACTTCTGGACTCCTTATTTATATATAAGTTATTCAGATGGGTTTAGACATTGATGCAGATGTAAGGCACGATGCTGAACGCTCTGCGCATAGGTCGTCAGCCGGTCTCGCAGCATCTGCTGTCGCCACCGCCCACTGTAATACCCCGGTTATTTATAAAAAAAAATTATTTCCTTCTGCGGACTCCCCCCTCCCACCTGGACTCTCTCTCTCTTTTCTATTCTCTCTATTATTTCATTCAATATTCTTCTCTATTTCTTTTATGTTATTCTATTGTCTCTTTTTCAGTATATTATCAAGATATCATTCGGTTCGGTCTTTCGTCGTCGTCATGACCACGACGGTATATTCTTCACCCGGATCGATTCCTTGCGCCATTCGTCATCGCCGTCAAGGTAGGCGTCTCGGCTATCCTTAGCACTTTATATATTTAAATTAAATCGTAAAAAATTATGTTTAGATCATCATGATTATTAGGTTAGAAATAATGGGCTATTTTTGATTTATTTGCATGTTTAGATAGAATTAGATTATTTTGTTTAATCCATGCATGTTTAGATTAATTTAGTTATTCATGTATGTTGGACATCATGATAGGTTGTATATGTTTAATTTAGCTAGTTTAGTATGTTTGCATCGCGATTAACCTTAATCATGTATATTACGATTTGATAAAAAGCCGATATAAGGTTTAGTCATAGTGGTGTTAGAATTTAGTTTATTTTATTTTATGTGATAGGTAGTTCTGTTTAAGCATGTAATTGTCATGGTTAGGTTGTATATTGCATGATCTTATTTATATGCATCAGTTTGTGATAGACTGTGGTATGGTATGCAAATATGTGATGCATAGAACCATGGGTGTTCATCTATGTATTTCATGTTTGATTTGCCAATTAAAGGTTCATGTTTACTGTCTGAGTTAATTATATGCTTGCATGGTGTGGAATGTGGTTAGTGCAGTGAGCTGCATTGTGGTTGTATGTACTTCACCAGACTAAATTAGTGTCCCGTGGGCAGCAGAGATTAGTTGAATCTGGAGCATCCTTCGATCCCAGATACCGCGGTTTATCCTAAGTACTCCCCTGCCTATGGGGTACTATGGGATTTAGTTACTATATATTACTTCCTACTATATGGTAAATCTGGTGCTAGTTTTGTGATGTGACTATGTTTATCAGATGGAGCATGGTATTTACCCAGATAGGTGTCTAGTTGTGTGTTTTGGCATAGATGTTAGTGTTCTAGATGTGTCATTGGTTTTATGTTAGGTTAGGTGTGTTATGAGCATGCCTAGAACAGTTTAATGTGTAGGTTATGTTGGTTTTTAATGCATATAGAGTCTAGTTATCATATGGGGTAGTAGAATGATCTTGTAATCATTTAATGGAAGATATATAATTAGTTTACACCCTATGTATTAAATCTGATTTTTAGGCTTATTATTCTACTATACCATTAGAAATCATTATTATAGTGGGGTAGTTCGGGTGTAAGTCCTACTGAGTCTGTGGTGACTCACCCCTTCCGTTGTTAATATTTTCAGGATTGCAGGTTTAGTGCAGCAGAAGCGTAGTGATATTTTGGAATTCGAAGAGCTAGTGGTGTACTCATTCAATGTTGGTATTTAATTTGTTTAGATAGGTGTTTGTTTATGGTGATATTATGTTGTAAAGTATGGAATTATTTAATTGGATTGTGAATTTTGGTATTATTTAGCTCCAGACCAATATCCTTTCCCGTTACGTCGCCGAATTATCTTCCATTGTGCATGTTAAAAATCCGGGTCGTGACAGATTGGTATCAGAGCATTAACTCGGCCTGAATGTCTATTTTGACATGCCCGAGTTCTTGATATCGGTTTGGATTAGATGGAATTGATGATTGGAGGATCATGATCTTAGATAGGGAGAGTAATTTAGATTGTCTATTAGACTGAGAATTTTGGATGGCATTGGAGTTTGATATTAGATGGGTATATTAGATAAAATAGAATGAGCTTTATGGATAGAGATTAAGTAGGTAGATTGATGTAGGAGTGATTAGTTAGTCAATTAGATAGATTCATGATAGATAGATATCTAGATAGATAGTTAGATAGATAGTTTGATAGGTAGATGTATTGAGGGTGAGTGATAGATACCGTGTAGATTTGATAGAAGAGAATAGTCATATTGATTGAAGGATGCAATTATTCGATGAGTCCGGTTGAATTTTCGAGGACGAAAATTTTTGTTAGGAGGGTAGATTGTAATACCCCGGTTATTTATAAAAAAAAATATTTCCTTCTGCGGACTCCCCCCTCCCACCTGGACTCTCTCTCTCTCTCTCTTCTATTCTCTCTATTATTTCATTCAATATTCTTCTCTATTTCTTCTATGTTATTCTATTGTCTCTTTTTCAGTATATTATCAAGATATCGTTCGGTTCGGTCTTTCATCGTCGTCATTACCACGACGGTATATTCTTCACCCGGATCGATTCCTTGCGCCATTCGTCATCGCCGTCAAGGTATGCGTCTCGGCTATCCTTAGCACTTTATATATTTAAATTAAATCGTAAAAAATTATGTTTAGATCATCATGATTAATAGGTTAGAAATAATGGGCTGTTTTTGATTTATTTGCATGTTTAGATAGAATTAGATTATTTTGTTTAATCCATGCATGTTTAGATTAATTTAGTTATTCATGTATGTTGGACATCATGATAGGTTGTATATGTTTAATTTAGCTAGTTTAGTATGTTTGCATCGCGATTAACCTTAATCATGTATATTCCGATTTGATAAAAAGCCGATATAAGGTTTAGTCATAGTGGTGTTAGAATTTAGTTTATTTTCTTTTATGTGATAGGTAGTTCTGTTTAAGCATGTAATTGTCATGGTTAGGTTGTATATTGCATGATCTTATTTATATGCATCAGTTTGTGATAGACTGTGGTATGGTATGCAAATATGTGATGCATAGAACCATGGGTGTTCATCTATGTATTTCATGTTTGATTTGCCAATTAAAGGTTCATGTTCTTGTGCGAGTTAATTATATGCTTGCATGGTGTGGAATGTGGTTAGTGCAGTGAGCTGCATTGTGGTTGTATGTACTTCACCAGACTAAATTAGTGTCCCGTAGGCAGCGGAGATTAGTTGAATCTGGAGCATCCTTCGATCCCAGATACCGCGGTTTATCCTAAGTACTCTCCTGCCTATGGGGTACTATGGGATTTAGTTACTATATGTTACTTCCTACTATATGGTAAATCTGGTGCTAGTTTTGTGATGTGACTATGTTTATCAGATGGAGCATGGCATTTACCCAGATAGGTGTCTAGTTGTGTGTTTTGGCATAGATGTTAGTGTTCTAGATGTGTCATTGGTTTTATGCTAGGTTAGGTGTGTTATGAGCATGCCTAGAACAGTTTAATGTGTAGGTTATGTTGGTTTTTAATGCATATAGAGTCTAGTTATCATATGGGGTAGTAGAATGATCTTGTAATCATTTAATGGAAGATATATAATTAGTTTACACCCTATGTATTAAATCTGATTTTTAGGCTTATTATTCTATTATACTATTAGAAATCATTATTATAGTGGGGTAGTTCGGGTGTAAGTCCTACTGAGTCTGTGGTGACTCACCCCTTCCATTGTTAATATTTTCAGGATTGCAGGTTTAGCGCAGCAGAAGCGTAGTGGTATTTTGGAATTCGAGGAGCTAGTGGTGTACACATTCAATGTTGGTATTTAATTTGTTTAGATAGGTGTTTGTTTATGGTGATATTATGTTGTAAAGTATGGAATTATTTAATTGGATTGTGAATTTTGGTATTATTTGGCTCCAGACCGATATCCTTTCCCGTTACGTCGCCGGATTATCTTTCGCTGTGCATGTTAAAAATCCGGGTCGTGACACCCACGCTCTCCTCCTCCTCCTCTTCCTCATCCTTCCCCTCTTTCACCTGCGTTCGTGGTCGGACATCCGCCGCTCGCTTCTGCACAGTCGCAGATCCGCAGAAGGCCATGGAAGGCAAGAATCTGAAGCAAGACGAGAAGACGACGTGAGTAGTAGCCTTATCTCCGTCCTGAATGCTCTCGAGACTTTTGTAAATTATGAAGTACCAGATTAACTTAACCGGTGCGAGTTGGGGAACTGCTTGCAGAGATCCCATGGCTGAATCCTTCGGGGAGGTGTATTCGACTCGCTGCGGCGAGGAAGGATTCGGCGGCGTTTACGGGCTTTCCAGGGAGGATGAAAACGTCGCTGCCGGTGAAGTTCGTTCAGGTTCTCTCTCTCTCTCTCTCTCTATCTCTCTATCTCGTCACCTGAGTGAGCTGACTGCTTCATTTTTATGTCGTTGATCCTCTTTACAAAGGTTACGGTGACTCTGAGGGAGTGGAAATAAAGGAGAAGAAGGGGGGTCGTAACGAGACGGAGGCGACGTCCACCACTTGAACGCCGATCTCAGATCTGGCTTTCCGTGTTTGGGTTTGTTGAACCAATCTGTCATCTTTGAGAGCTACAACGATACGCGTTTAGCTCTTTTTCAGAGAGACCTCGGTCGATCATGTTTGTATAAAAGACTCGAAGTAGTAGGAGGTATCTTCGATGTTCATCTCCGGAGGTGCTCCTGCCACCTTGGTTCCGGTGAGACATATAGTTATTCGGGCAAGAGACCGAATCCCCTCAGGAGGTCTCTTGAGAGGATTCGATCAGGCCACACATATATATGATGTGATCGGTGATGTGATGAGACATTAAATGTGATGTGATAACTGTCACATCACATATATGTGTGTGCACCTGACCGGATGTGGTTTGTTCTGATTTTTTTTAAAATTAAGTAAAATCTTTAGACTAATAATATTTTATACACACAAAGATAATGTAAATTAACTAACAAATAGAACTCTTACCGGATTGTTGTGATTGCATTTTCTAAAATTAAGGTAATCACACTAACAAAGAGATAATTATCAATAAATAAAGTTTATATCAACATAGCATGTACGTTAGTGTTTATAATCACTAGAGTTAAGAGATCTATCTGTCAATGGTGTTCTCTTAGAGATAACCCTCAATAGTTTATCCATTGTGCAATTATGCATTTTTTAATAAAGCTCGGTGAATTTGATTTTTCCTCAAATGTTCAATGGTAGAAATCACGAATAGAGAGTTCAAGAGTTGGAGGGTACGTGTGTACAATTGTATGTTTCTACAAGTTCTATGAATATCATTACTTATGAATGGAATGAACCTTATGAATGTAATGAAATAATGTGTATTTAAATTATTGAAATAATGTGTATTTGAATGAAATGTAAAAGTTGATTGTATTTGAATAAAACGTACATTTTAATTTGTAAATTTACAAGTGTTATAAAAATTTATGTATTCATGAAATTTTTATTTTTATTTTAAATTATTAGAAATAGTGGTAACCATCTCCACTTAATATACTAGTGACAGCTAGCATCTTCACTATTTAATACTGGTTTAGAGTTGCCATCAAAATAGAATAAAAATATACATGGAACCTAGCGGGTCTTTTCCTTCTACTTTGGTGATGACTCCAAGTCATTGCCTTAATGATAGCTCTAGTCATTGTTTGTAATTTATTAGCGGCGGATGAAGGTTGTTCTTGGTAAGTTATTGATGATAGTTCTACGCGGTAACGATAACTCGTAAGTTGTTGCTTATAAGTGTAGTAGCTCTAATTGTCATTTCGTCTTTCTAATATTATTTGACATATGAGCGATGGTTATAAAGATGGTGGGGACGGCTTGCCATATTGACAATGGTCTTAAGCGGTCACTAATAACCAAATTTATTGTAATGTTTTTCTAAAAGATCTCGGAAGGCTCGTCTATAGGGAGAAAATTAACAATTAAAATGATGGGTACAAACGATAGTAAGCTTGACCAAATCGTACACGTGTAAAGAGGTACATCTGTTCTTAGGAGATGGACTAGTAGAATATTGGGAAGGTTTAAAACAAACCTCTAGCAAGAATATGTTTAAAATATATTTTCTTGATTTTTTACTTAGAAAATATGTGGATCTAAGTATGTCATGTCTAAACACATTTACAATTATATGTAAACAAAGTTTTCCTATCATGTTCACGCGGGGTTATTCACAATTTGGTTCAACCCGAAAAATCAAACAAAAACAAGAATTTGATTCGGTTTAAACTATCGATCAGTTTGATTTGATTTCTAGATTCTTTGAAATCAAACTAAACCGTTAAATCGAATAATTTGAATTAAGCTAAATATTTTATTTTAAGTTATATATAATATAATATTTATGTGTCTTTTATAATAAAAATAAATTTGTTTCAAAATTTTTTAAGACAAATTAATGAAATATATAAATAGATACATTAAATTCTAATAAAATATAATTTAAAATAAATAAAAATAAAAATATATATTAATATATTGACTCTACGTTAATAAAATATGGTTTAAATCGGATGAAACCAAATCAAACTCAATTAATTTGGTTTCATTTGGTTTAGTTTGAGAGAAAGTTTGATTTGGTTTATTTTAAGAAAAATACTTAGAAATCAAACTAAATCAGACCATGAACACCCTTAGTTCAAGTATTATTCCATTATCCATGCATCTTTTGATGTTTAAACAAACCTTCGAAATTGCTATCACGTACTTCCAACTCCAATTATGGGTATCAGTCAATGGGTTGAGCCCCAAATTTGGCTTGGCCAAGGCTTGATGTATAAAATTTGGACATGGTTTCGGCCCAGCTCGTGGTACACAAATCTCCGAACCTTCGATCACCGTGCATCAAATCCAAGTAGTGCTGTCAACACGTAAGAGTTTGGCCCAGCTCCAAGTTGGTCAAGTGAGTCTCCATCTATTAAATTTCTAGTTTACCCAACCCTGCCCTGACCTAATATAAAATTTTAACATGACCAGAATGACCAATCAAGCATATTTTTACATTATTATCAAATAAAAATTTTTAATTATTACGTAATAATTTAAAATTGACAATGACTTAAATCACAACCGAATTTTAATTATATAAGTATCATTTTTGAGGTTTAAGAGAGAATGAAAGAAAATGTTCGTACTTGTGAATTTTATTTTATTTTATTTTATTTTGTTGGTCAAGAGTCGCAATGGTTGGCGATGTCCAACCTGAACGCCAACCCGAAGACAACAACCCAGGACAAGGATCGAACATTGACATCCCCCCGCCTGGAGGGCATCCACTAAATGCGATGTTTTTGTTGCGCTGTCACGCTTGGATTGTCAGTACTCGCTATCTGGGATGTAGAATTGAAAGTTGTGATAGACCGACAACTATGAAAGATAAATAAGTAAAGTAAAAAAAATTTGTCATGATAAGTTTAAAAGTATTTAAACAACATCGCCTGGTTTAATTAGCTTTGTCGGCAACAACCACAACAACTTAATTAAGACTCACTAACTAAAATATTTAACCTATATATATTGTCCCGCAGCTGAACCAAACTATAAATTTTTTAGAACATCCTGATCTATTGCCAACACTTAGGGGTGTAAATGAAATCTGATATTTTGATATTTCGATTCGATTCCGATAAATATTAACGGGTTTGGAACTTGTTTTTGTATCCTATAGGTTATCGGAATCGGAATTGGATATTCTGATAGTTTATCGGAATCGAAATCAGAATCGATTGATTTCATTTTCGTTAATCCGATTTTCATAATAATCAAATAAAATTAAATAAACAAAGTTAAATAAATTATAAAATATAAATTTGACAAAATGATAAAAATTAAGTTTTAAAAAGATAATATCAAATTTTAGTATTTATATGTGAATCATTATGTATTTTTGAATAAAAATTAATATTTAATATATTTTTTGAAAATTATTGGATTCAAATCCGATTTCGATAATGGAATAGAAATCAAAACATAGTGATTTTGAAATTATTGAAATCGGAATCGGAACTTCTTAACCTTATCAGAATCGGAATCAGATTCGGGTGATTCTACTACCGAATCCGACCTATTTATAGCCCTACCAATACTTCATCTAGTGGCATATCTAAAATTTTAGTCTAGTTGGTTCACTAAATCAAATAATTAATAATATTAATAACAAAATATATTACATAATTAGGTCATCTTTAAATATCAATACTTAACTAAATTGGTCAGTAAAAATGATTTTAATGATTTTATTTATTCAATTAGTATTTAAAAATAACCTAATAAATCACTTAAATATTTTAGTGGGTTCATTTCTTTAAAAAATTCTAACTAAAAGTAAACTTAGAAAATTTTAAGAAAACATTAGTACTTTTTTTTAAAAAAATAGTGGGGCCATGTGACCCACTACTTTCTATATAGGTCCGCCAATGACTCTATCAAAGTAATTAAATCAAGCATGAAAATCTAGGTTAAGTTGGGTCAGCCTGACCCAACTCAACTCGATCAAATGTTCAATCGATAGATCTAACTAAGTCAAATCATCAGATCTAGTAGGTAGGGTCGACCAGATCAAATAGGTTAAACTAGATCAATCAGTTAGCTATTAGGGTGCTTAAGCACCTCTAAAAAGGCCTTCCATTCCATTTCCACCAAAACCTCACCATTCCTCTTCTCTCTTATTTTTGTCTCTCCATTTTCTCTCTAAAACAGTGTAAATTCTATATCTCTTTAAAGCTCTCAAGTTCTCACAATGTTTTCAAGATTCATTGTTCTCAAAAACATTAAGTTTTTACTTAATTATGTTACTGACCACTTTATTTCAATTTTATTTATTATATCATGTTTTTGAATTGTAATGTCAACATACAACCATGACACCTAACCTACAAGCTGTAGCCAAAGTGATATATAGAGAGAGAATGTTGGGAAGAAAAATTATCACTCTTTGTATTAGGGGTCCACCTGAGGTAAGAAGTTGATTTCATACTTAAGATCTTTAGAATATGAGAAGGTGGGTACTACATGTCAAAAAGAAACTATCCAAAAGAAACTATCCGAGAAGAGAATTTTTATCTTTCTAGTCATGAGGTCAATATTTACAACACCAAACAAGAGCGCTCTTTAGCTAGGAGTGACAGACTATCATAATATTTTGATGTTGGTTCATTTTAGTTTGTTACACATCTTTTGATTTTTTTTATAAAATGATATGACACCAACTATGGAAGTTAGCTGCAAAATTTTCAACTAAAGACATATAGATGATTGGAGTATAGGTCAAGATTATGATAGTAGACAATGATCTATCAATGACCTTTAATGTGAGATTCATGATATCATAGGAGAAAATGACCAATAGGTAGGTCTGATAGATTGACATATTATTTGTGATCCAGAAAGATAACCAAGTATCACTGTAGTAAAGAAAAATGTTATTAATACAAGGAGAACATTAAAAGCACCACTTCTAATATGACCAATGTTGTAAGGAGGCCATATTATGAGAACAAGTTGTTTATAAATCAATTCTTGGACTTAGTCCAAAAGAAATTTACAAATATCAAGAATATGTGAAGACATTTGAAGTTTTGAACATATTGGGTTAAAAGAAACTGCACACTAATGACCGATTACTAAGAAAATATGTGTAATATTTTTTTATATATTTAACTTTGTTATTTTATTAAAATGTCTTAAATATATTTCCTACCATTGTATTTTATTTTCCTAATAGGTATATAAAAATGATATTGATCAACTTCCTAATTTATTATCAAGCCGTAATGAACTTTTGGAAGTCAATAGATGTATTTGATAAAGTGAAAATTACTAATTACTTATTTAAATTTTATAGATGACATTTGATAGATGATATATGAAAAGATCGTGTTGTCCAAGTTGTAACAGACAATGATCTTATAAAGTACTTGACCAAATGTTAATTGTCAAGAGATCACATCTACATTAACTACCATGTTATGCACTAATGTTACATGACATAAGCAAAGATCCAAATATTGACTGAGTAATTAAAATGACATAATAAATATCACCTTTCATCTACAATCACAACTACATCTTGAAATTAATGAGAAAGCATATAGATATGTGCAATATGATCTACATCACACTATATTTCACTTAAGAGTACAATGCAGTAAAGACATCTTTCATTGTAAATGATTTCACTGAGATAGATATGTTGCGTTAGCTAAACTAATCATTAGAGGAAAAGAAAGAAAGTTAAGGGGATATTAGAAAGTAAAGACTTTTTAGAAGGTGGTGAATAAGATAATATATATTGTTCAATCAATTGTAATGAAACTTACAATATTTGACGGCGATAACAAATTTGACATGAAATACCAACATGATGTAATTGAGTGTGCAAATGATGAGATATTAAAGAAGATAACTAACTTTAAATAGTAGAAGGTATTATTGATCATCATTGGCAGTGCACCTTACATCATCTTACACATTTTGCAAGTAATATATATATTTGTAATTGCACTTTTTAAATATATCTTACAACATATGAGAGTTTAGAATGTATGAAGATAGTCATCCCAAGGATATTAAGTAATGATTGTGGACATGGTCTTCAAAGGGGTAAAAACCACACAATTCATCCCAAAATTTTGACCCCCAACATTACTCAGGTGTCGCCGAACTAGTCTTGGTGTAAAGATAGTACAGAGAAGAAAAAAACAAGAAGAAAAGGAACTAGTGGAAACTGGTTATGTGTGTAGATGTGAATGTTTTTTGCCAAGAGCATAATTTCCAAATTTAAATGGAGAGATAAAAATCCACTTGTGTGCCTTAGTGGGGATGTGCAATGTAGGTTATAACTTCTTTCTTTTTCAAGTTGAGAAGAAGAGCTTGAGAAGTTCTCTTTTTATTTAAACTGGTCAGGGCAAGCATGGCTTTTCTGATCATCTCCTCCTACAATGTCTTAAAAGAAACAAGAAACAAACAAAGAGAGATTAGAACTAAAATAAAGTAAAGTATCTATAATATAAAATGAAAATGAAATGAAAAAAGGGGAAAAATAGGCCAGATTGGGCCTAGATCCTAACCCATATTTTTTGTGTCATTGTATTGTATGACATAAGGACTAAATGCTTTAAGGTATGTAAAACACTGTTAAAATAAAAATTCAAGTGAAGAAGTAAAGGAATGATATTAAATCAAAAAATAGGGTGAAGTGGATTCCCTAATGGAGTTCCCCGATGTTGGGGGCCTGCACCCCACGATGGGGCACTTAGCACCATGTTGTTGGGACATTAAGGCCCTAGACTAGATGCTGGCCAACGATGAATCCTTGCTCCTCTCTGGCTTCTACATGAACTTGGGGTGTTGAGGAAGCTCTTGGGTTGTCTCCTCTCACTCAAGTACATGTAGAAATTGAAAAAGAACTGTGAAATGTATAAATTGGGGTGGATTGGTTGGGGAGCCTCTAGGGTTGAAGAATAAACTTGGGAGAGGTGAGGAGCAAAGGAAGGCTCTCTCTAGGACCTCTTAGAAGAGAGTGCTAAAAAATAGGATTTGCAATTTAATCCAAGTTGACATGTAAAGTTTAGTCAACTCTAATTGGGCCATGTGGCCTTCTTTGTACATGTGTACATTGGCGGAATTGCCACTGTGTATATTCATAGTTCAGTTATTTTTATTCTAAACTTAGATAATCCATTTGGCTAATAATCTCAAATCTAAATTTAATGAAAAAATCACATTTATAATGATCATAAAAAGCATATATATATACACATCCTATATCACATTAATCCACATTCCGTCTATTACACAATCAAACAAAAAAATAGGTTTTAAATATATCTAAAGAAAGGGGATCTGGATGCAGGAAAGACGGTAGGATTTTTACTTCTTTAATGTAGCTAGCAAGATTTTTACAAAATCTATGCAATATTTGAAGAATTTTACAAAGGTAGAAAGACTTTTATCTTTAGTTGATGAAGATTTTCACACAAAAAGCCCTAGCGTATCCTTCTCTCTATCAGTGGAGAAGCAACCACCACTACCAATGATGCCGCTGCTGTAGATGATCACTGCTATTGCCACCGCTGATCATCGTTGCCACCACTGCGAAGGGGTTAAAAAATGAGGGTAACAGGGTAGGGGGAGGCCAAGTAGGGTAAACATATTAGCAAAGTCAGATATCACATATGTGACTTGAAAGCCAGATTATATTTATCCGACTTACATAAAAAAATTAATTAATAATTCTTTGACATTTTAAATACCATGTTTTAGATCAAGTTAGATTATTGTTATCGATTTTGTGCCAATTCACTAAAGTCAAACTTTCAAAGTCTGACTGTGGTCAAACTATGTTAGTTTTACAATTAAAACTTTTGTTGCATTAGTTTTATAAATTTATAATTTATGCACGGTAGAACTTTGAATAATTATGTTATTTGTATCCTCGTAATAGCATCGAGCAATGCACAATTTTATTTATCTTAAGCTAGCCTATTTCTATTTTTTAGTTCTATCGGTTGTACCCCCTCCCCTACCACAATCTTACATCAAAATAAATGTTGATGTGGCCTCTAATGGTCGGAAGGGGGCTTTAGGTTTGCTAGCAAGAGATTCTTAGGGAAGATTGGTGGCTTGAAAGGCATGTACCTCTTATTTTGATGATCCACACATTCTTGCAGCTGAAGTTATAGAGGAAGCTTGTTCCTAAGAGCTTCTCTAGAAAACCCCTACCATGATTGAGAGCGATGCTTTGGGGGTGGGGAACACCATCATCAGCATAGGCCCAGACCTTTGGAAAGCACAACCCTTTGTGTTGGAGTGTCGTTGCTGATTGATGCCTCCGCTCTCCTCCGTCATCTTTTGCCTTACAAGCTCCATTAGTGCAGCTCACCTCCTAGCCAAATGGGCTTTAAAATCACCATTGTATGTTCCCGTGTCATCGTAGATGTCTGATTTACCTGGGGTTTTCGTGGAACAAATGTGTAAGGACTCACTGGCCTTTTACCGAGGGTACCATTTAATTACTATTTTATTGATTCAAAAAAAAAAATAGAACATGGACAACCCCAGGTCCAACATCTCCTTCATCGATGGCACGTCTGAGGCCTACTCACCCTCCAACACCAGGTCACCGCATTTGGGGAGACTGTGTGGTTGCTGACACCACTACCACCTTGGTTGTCCATCCCCAGCCACATGTAATAGGGGGCGGGGGGACACCCCAAGTGCTCTGTGTGTGTGTGTGTGTGTGTGTGGAAGTAGGGGACCAAATTTGAAGTAGTAGAACTCTTGGGGTCTAAAATACCCACAACACATGCAAGGAAGCGAAACCTATTCATGATAACATGTGCGTTGAGCATATTAAAAGCTATATGATCACAACGCTACTTTATGACTATGATTAAATTTAGAGTTCATATCACCTCAAATGTCTAGAGGAAGGAAATTTCTAAGTCTCCAATAAGAGAAAGCCACCTAGGTTCTCCAAGTTAACTTGTTCCATAGACACCAAGTGAGAAAAATAAAGAAAGAGTACGGTCATAAATACTATCAGATTCACATAAAATGAGATCACGTCCTCAAAAATGACAAGATAGAGTAAATCACTTTATTTAATAATATATTTTTATATCTTATAATATATATTTATTTTATATATAATATATATTTTATAAAATACATTTTTATAATTTATATTTATATTTTAAAATATACATTTATATTTATTTATTAAATAATATTATTTATTTTATATTTTTATGTTATACTATATATTTATTTTATACTATATATTTATAATTATTTATTTTATATTTTATGTTATATATATTGATTTTATAATATATATTTATAATTATTTATTATAAATATTTTATTACAAATTTTTATTTTATAATATACATTTTTATTAATAATATATTTTTAAATACATTTTTATTTCAAAAATTATACTAATACTTATTTATTATATAATTAATATTTATTTATTAAATATTTTTTATTCTATAATTATATTTTTATTTTTTTATTATGTAATTTTTTATACTATATATTTTATTTATATATTATATATATATTTTTATAATATATATGAGTAATATAGTAACTCTATGAGCAGTATAGTAAGTATATACACCCGCATGAGTAAGTTAAAAAATAGTAATTATACTAGTGATTTAGTAAGTGGAGAGAATAATAACTTTATGAGTGGTAGTGGGAACCTTTTTAAATCTTTTTTGTTTTGTAAAAAGATTATTTTGAATGTTTTGAAATATCGACATCCAAGTTTTTGAGCAAAATAGGTAATAACCCATATAAAAATACTAAATAGTCCGGGCGATATTGAAAGTATAGAACCAAGGTATGGGTTCTGTGAAAATTTGTTTTTTGACCACTCTTCGTAAGATGGTGCGAATATTCGACGTTCATTTATATCAAGCATTCGCTCGAATACCCTTGATTAGTTACCATAGCAATCTGTTCATTGAGAGTGAACACATCCATAACATGAAAGGAACATAAAGAGCTTGCCTTTCGTGCCCAATGAGATGCAAATAAATTTTTTATTTTAAATTTGTTGAGAGTTTGATTTTATTTAGTTTGAAGTTTTAGATTTGAGTTTGTTTGAGTATAAATGTTGTTTGGTTTGAACTTGTTTGGCATGAACTTGTTTGGTTGCGGTTGATTTTATTTCAATTGATTGAGATTGTTTTGTTTTGTTTGAGTTTGGAATTATTAGATGTGTTGAACAATCTAACTTGTTAAGTTTTGGTTGACATTTATAAAGTCATTTTTATGTTATTTTCTTATGTCGGTCGGTGTTTTGATACCAATTTGAATGTGTTCAAGATATTTTAAATGTTTTGAACTAGTTTAACTTGATTAAGTTTAAACTTCAAATTGTTATATGATTTGATTTTTCATGTTTTGATATGGATTTTAGATGTTTTGGAGTATTTTAAGGTGTTTTACTTGATTGGTATTGAATTATTTGATTTCACTTGTTTAGGAATGAAGTTCCATTGAATTAAGTGTCTTCGTTTGAATTTTCTAGGTTGCATTAAGTTTAAAATTTTTCTTTCACTTTCATATTTAATGACCTGTTTTAATGTGTTTTCAGATTAGTTTAAGTGAATCTTCAGATTTGATAACTCTTGTTTATTCCAAGACGGTTCACATCCCATCCAATCAGTTGGGCTAGCATCGATGTCCAGTCACATGCAATTGAGTCGAAAACATGAAGTTCATTGCATTGCACTTGTTCATGTCGATGTACATATAAATTTGGTAGCTCATATGCCATGTCCTTGTTATCCAAGTGAATGTGAATGTGTATCTTTCCCACAATGTAAACTCCCACAAGATAGGAAAAATTTTAGCGGCATGTTGTTTTATTTTTTGATCGGTGTAGAATTTACCCATCCATTGTAAAAAGTACTTAACTCATCACATCATGGGAAGGATCATCTGCATCTAGAGCTAGCCCACACCTATGTTTGGGTTCACATTCTGGACCAAATCTGGATGAGCCACATAAGGTGAAACACCTATATGGTGGTGCTAACTCTTTATTTAATTTGGCTTTTCACGTTTCACATTTATTTAAGTTGATTTTATTGTCCAAGACTCAATGGGCTAGTCTTCAAGTCATGTCAGCCCAATTAGCCCATTTAGCCCATTTTCAGCTTCTTAGGCCTAGGCAGCCTATTTTGCACTTCAAGGGACAGCATAGCCCATTTTTGCAACCTACAAGACCTGTCCTTTGGCACTTTTTTCCTTGATGTAGCGGTGAGCTAAATGGACCTGTTTAGGTGTTTTTTGGATGAAATTGTAAGAGGAGTGCACAAGGGCAAGTTTAGGATAGATTTGGGGCTGATTACGTGCTGCACAAAGGGCTGAAAATGTAGGATTGTTCAAATGGCAGCAAGATGGTTTTTTTTTCTTAGGCCAAAAGGGGCTGCTTTGGGTTGTGGGAAGGCCACTCAAAGGGGGTTGTCTTGATAAATTTTGAGAGTCTGCCTAGGGGAGACTTGGCCCATCCTATGAATCCAAAAATGCCCAGATCATCACCCTCTCCTCCAACCAAAACGAGGGGTCGAGAGCCCACCCGAGAGAGACAGGCCCATCATACAAATTCCAAGAATGCCGGAGACATCACTCTTTCCTCCTCATTCGACAAAGGGTTGTGTAGGGAACAGAACAAGGGCTGTTGAGGTGTTGAACAGGGGATGGATAGTAGCCCATTTGGAGACTGATTAGGGACAGACTTAAGGGCACACAGGGGGCTAATTATGGACAGGTTTAAGGGCACATAGGGGGCCTAATTAGGTTGCCCAAAGGGCTGATTTCTTATAGCCAGCAAGGGGCTTTAACATGGGGTGCACATGGGCTTTGAAGAGAACAGTAGGGGCTGGTTTTTGGAGGCCGGATAGCGGTTGCTACTGAAGGCTAAATGGTGGGGGGGGGGCGCATGAAGGGCTACATAGGTGCTTTTTAAAGAGCCAGCAAAGGGGCCATTTAGAAGGGTTCTTTTGAAGCTTTGATTGGGTGTGCACAAGGGATTAGGGATGGAATTGGGCCTATGTAGAGGATGGCAAGGCCCTAATTTTTTGACCTATGCAAGGGACAGAAATGGGGGCTAAACAAGGGCCCGTGTAGGGATTGCTTTAATGACAAAAAAAGGGAGGCCGATGGGGATGGTTTAGGTGGCCAGATTGGGGGTCGAATAGTCCTAAGAGGGACAGCAATTGGGCCTGATTAGGAGAGGCCAATTAGGACAACACATGGGCTGTTTTGGAAGGCTTAACCGTGAAGAGAGATAGGAAAGAGAAGAAGGGAAAAAGGAAAACAAAAAACTTCATTTTGCTCTCCTCTTCTTACCTATTTTCTATTTCATTTTAGCTTGTTTTCTTTGCACATAGATGTTGTTGTAGGTGTTGTCGAAAGGGGAAGAAACTATAGGTTCTACTGCAGCTATTGGTGAAGGCCGCACATGCCTTCTTCTCCTTCTTCTTTCTTTTCTAGTGTAGGCACTAATGGAGGAGGAAGAGGAGGATGTAGGTGCTGGAGAAGATGTTGTCTTCTTCTTCTTCTTCTTCTTTTGGCACGTATGCTGGAGAAAGGAGATGGCGCTATAGTTGCTACTACTATTCCTACTTTTGGAGGAAGGGCTGGCCACAAGGAGAAGGGAGGAAGACTATTGTTGATGCTGTTGTGTGCAATGGCTGACCCAGGAGAAGAATTGTTGACTATTGTTGCTATTGGGGTGAAGGTAGGCCATAGGAGAAAAGGTTGGCTAGGTGTTGGATCACACAAGAGTAGGAGGAGGAAGGCTAATGTGTGCACAGAGTCTAGTAAGGTGAGAGAATCTCGGCACCAACTCCCTTTTCATTAAACTATTCTCCCATTGGTTGGGGGGTCTAGGGGATAAGCTGGAGATGAGATAAGGTGAAGAGTTTCAACTCACTAGGAAGCCTTCCCTAGTTGGACTTCTAATTAGAGAAGAAGTCTCCAAGGGATGGAAGACTGGTGCACCAATGGGCTGGGAGAGATGGTTGGGTGTGCATCTATTTTTCTCTTCTCGATTTTTTGCTAATTGGAGATAATCCAAGGGATAAGCTAGCTAGGAGATAAAGCTTAGGAGGTATAACCCAAGCCGAAGTCTATCCCATGAAGAGTTCTATTGGAATGGGAGTCTTCCAAGGAGGAATCCCTCGATCAAGGGAGTGTATGTGTAAGGAATCAATCCAATTGGATTAGCGTAGTGGCAGATTATCGATTCCTCGTATATTAATGTCTTGGTCTCAATCAAAACTGAATGATAGCGTCAAAACCAATATTTGAAACGATATCAAATACATACCTTTGGTAGATTTAAATAATTTTTATAGATCAAAGAAGATTGAGTGTTCTCATACTTTCCAAACTGCTCAAGCATGTGGCCTCTAGTCTTATCCACACAAACCACCTCTGAAGTCGGGTTCTCCTTCATGCCGCATCAACCACTCATCCCAAACGAAGCTCCACCATCCAATGACTGATGCTACGGTGGGAGATACTGAAGGAGGGTGGTTGGGGCACAAAGAACTCCCTTGACTTGATAGGGTTTGTGCTCTCTCATCGCTATTATTTATAGGACTCAAAGTTTTTCACAAAACCGCCTCCTTGTTCTATAAATAAACTCAAGCCCCTAAACTTATGGATTAGTCCTTATGTGTGTGACCTACTAGGTCCAAGAGCTCATTTGGTTGAGGCCTAATTAAAAGAATAACTTTTTTTAAATTAAATATATTATCTCATAATAGATTTAATAGCTTACCAATTTTGAAGCGTACAAATCACATCCTATGATCTCAAATGACTTTGACGATGAATTCCTCTTCAAAGAGTCTTTCCATCATCGGTTACCATACAAATATAAATCTTTGTCCATCCAATGTCTTGATTAGATAGGAGTACGGCATCGACTGTCAACTCTTAGATATATCGACACTATAGAATTTTGTACTTGTAATTGAATCAATTAAAAAATATTTTTTCAATTATCCTATCTACCTTGTCTAATGATTTAGAGTACTATCCATAAGACATTCTCTCTCTTATAGAGAGTGGACAATCCCTTATTGTCCTCTCAATTACCTCCATCGGATTTCCCATATACTCAATCCATTAACTATATAGGACCATAATATTAAGTGATCTATAAGTTAATAGTCAAAGTATATGGTACATTTGGCAAGACATCTTTAGTGACTCAGGTCAAAAATCCAACTATGCAACTGTGATGATAGAATACCCTAATCGACGCTTAGTAAGATATCGTTCAAGGATTCTACATTAGTTAGTTTAGTAAACTTATTCCTCTAATAAGCACCTATACAGGAATCTTAGTGTCCTCACACCGATGACCAATGAGATCGGCCATCCTCGTCATATGAGAAGATATCATATACACTAGTCTTACCGGATCCTTGATGTCCCATCTCAAAGATCTTATGACTAAGAATATTTAGAACATATGCCTCTAGATAATTGATTTCAATATCATGATCTCATAACGATTCAATCATTGTATGCAATATATGACTTCATTATAATAGACATATCTAGATAGATCAAGTAATGAAGATAATACCATTAATACTAAATAAGATATTACAAGAAATGTAAAATCATATCACATATGATTGACTTGTAGGGCATGCATCTCTATTAGTGTGCACCGAGGAGAGAGGATGCAAGCTGAGATGCATCCAAACTTGATCACCATTGATTTGATTTTTCATTGAAATGCTCCCGATTTAATGACCATGATTAATTCTAATTGGAATCAATTAAATAAATCTTGAATTCACCCGAAAAAGATTTGGAATGCACTATGATGGCTGTTGATTTTGTGTTCCATCAAGATGTGTGGTCAGGATCTCTAAAATTACATCAAACCTCTGATTTTATCAATTCCCTGATCGGTGCAACTTAGGCTGTCGATAATTCTGAAAATTGTAATTAAATGCAATTAGGTCATCTCATTGGATGAATTTTATTTTTTGATGCATCAATATTCTCGAAGTAAAGTCTTGGACTGAGAAATTGAAATTTTTATCCTGTGAACCAATCTAAAAGTTGACTAGATCACAATGCCCCTGAGGTGACAGGGTACACACTCTTGTTCAGATTTGATCTTTTCTGAAAAACTCATCAATCGGTGGTCAAATTTTCAATCCGTCTCAAGCGTTGTCCAACACTATATTAGACTAACAATGTGGTGAAGTCGGACCATTCTAATAGTGTCCTAATTTGTCCTAATGTGCCAGGGGAAAATGGTCATTTTGACCTTCCAATGTTTATTTTTTATGTTTTGGACACCGTTGTGAAGCTTGTGACTAAAGCTATGCAGTAGGGTTGTTATCTTGGCCATCCAAATCTATTATGCTTGCCAAGACATTTCCAAAGCCTATTTGCACTAACTGGCCTTGTTTTACTGAATTTGGATCAGATTTGTACACCAACTTCGGCATTGCTCAAATCTAAGTTGAACGGGTTGAATGAAAAATTTTGACACCAATAGAAGTATAGTAACTACATACACGTGAGTCAGCCTGTCAAGTGAACCGGGCTGGCCCGGCGGCCCGTCAAAAAAGCCCGCCAAGAGTTGATGTTAGGCCCGATCAAAACTCTATTCGGGCCAAGGGGGAGAAGACGTCTTTACCTTTCACCGAGCGGCGGGCTTGACAGTGTTCAGCCCGTTCAGCCCGTCTGGCCCGTCGACGTCGATTTACCTAGGTCGCATATGCAATCGGAGGTGCGGACGACAGACGACGGGGAGGAGAGCCGATCGAGCGCTGCTGCAAGGGCTTGCCGCGTCCCCGGTTGGATTTTGAAGCTCCTCTGGTGGCGCGGATGTGGGATCCTCGGAAGATTCGCAAAGCTAGCGCATCTCCGCCTCCGAGAGCCGCACCTCGCTTCCCGGGCTTGCCCACCCGCACCTCTAGCAACCGCCTAATAATATCATCTAAGGTAGCGTAATCCATCCCCGCCGCACCCCGACAACGATTCCCAACAAGGAGATCGTAACGTAACTCCGCATCAAAGGCAAGCCGGCGCTCGCCCTACGCAACCAGTGGGAAATCGAAGACGGGAAGGCCGCCGCCTTCAACCTCTCGCTTTTCCCTTCCTCTCCTCCCACTGCGAACAACCGAAGCAAGGAAAAAGGACTTTCTGAACATTCCTCCGTCGGCCGCCTCGGCTTCTTCTTCACCCTTCCCTACCGATCGCAATATTCTTCCCTCTTTCTGCTATGGAAAGAGGGATTCCGGCGACCCTCCTCAACTTTCTTCGCTACTATTCTTACGGCGGGAGGATGAACTGGGATTTCCTGTGTAGGATCCTCGTAAGAACCCTCGGGATCCTGTGTGGGATTTCCTACGTGGGATCCTCGTAAGATTTACCTAAACTATCTCTCTGGAGTGGAGTGCATAGATTTATGGCATATGGTTCATATGGTTTAAAGTCAGTCAAAACAACACATTACCAAACAAATTAGTAGTCTTATTTACTTTAGATCTTTCATGAAATTAGAACTCTCTCTATATATATGGTTGATCATTGGCAAATCTGCACCAAAGTTTATCCAAACACTGATAAATGCATTTACAGTATGTCTTCTTCTTTGAAAGATTAATATTCATTTACAGATTCTATTATTTGGCGTAGAATGAAGACAGGGGAGAGTTAAATGTTAAATGTAATCCTCTTAATTCAGGCTAACATTAACATATAATCCTCTTAATTGTTAAATGTTTCTCGTAGGTTGCAACCTGTCATTCTGAAGGACATTCCACCTACTAAGTGCTTGGAGAACTCCCTGGAATTCTTGAGGAAAAGAAAAAGGGAGGTCCGTAGGTCGCAAGCAAGTTCAAGAATGCAGACGGGCTCGCGCTTTATTTCATCACAGGGCAGCTTCGAATAGGGGTGGGCACAAAACGGTTCAAACCGAGAAACCAAACCGAACCAGCCCATTCGGTTCGGTTCGGTTCGGTTTGGAGCTCCTTTCGGTTTGGTTCAGTTTGAAAAACTTCCAAACCGATTTAAACCAAACCAAACCGTTTAAACCAACTTAATCAAAAAATATAAAAAACTATTATAGTATTAATAAAAATGATATTTTTATAAATTTTATAATAAAATAGTAATTATTTTTATTATTTTTAACTTTAAAATTAGTATATATGTAAAAAATAATTAATTTAAATATTTTTTATTTATTTTTGGTTTAAACCGAACCAAACCGAATCGATTCGGTTTGGTTCGGTTTGGAAAAAGATGGTCCAAACCGGACCAAACCGAACCGTGTCCACCCCTAGCTTCGAAGAAATAAGATGACCGGAATCCGTGATACAACACCTGGATGGAAGCATTCTAGCAAAGAAATACGATCAACTTTGTTTAACTATTTATTCCGCATCCTTGTATACTCTCTCTTTCCTTTTTTGGGTTGATCCTTGGAGGGTGAAGTGACCTTATCTCTTTTAATGGCGTAGTGGTGGTGCCTTGGAGCAGATTCTTCATCACCCGAACTGTAAAATTGCATCTTGCGTAATATGGACGTGCTGCAATGAGATGCTTTGGCCCGTAGGAATTTGCCAAGTAGCTTCGTTAATTGAATTGTAAAATTTACAGATGATTTTATAATCTCTGTGTTTTTTAAAACTTTTCACATTTTTATTAATTTTATGATTTTTGTACAAATTTTTATTTAAAACTGTTTTACAAAACTCAAGCCCGTTGGGCTAACGGGCTTTAGCGGGTTAAAGCCCATTTAAACAATCTAAACCCGTTGGGCTTTCTACATGGGCTTGGGCTTGAGCTCTATGTATATGGGCTTAAGTGGGCTTGGGCCGGGTCAGCCCAAGCCCGGCCCATTGACATCCCTAACGTGAGTAAGTCCGTGGAGACATTTTATTTATTTTTTGTTGTCTTTCATGTCTGTTTATTATAAATAGTCTCGCCCGTATGAAATACTATTTTATAAAAAAATGATGGTTTAAAATTGTAACTATCAAAGAGTTTATTTTAATATATTATTTTATCAAAAAAATTATAAAAATTCATAAAATTACCAAATGCCTATTAATCTCAAAATGGATTATGTTCTATTGTGCTTCACGTTTTACAGTTTCTTGAGAATACATCGATAATCTTGTTACTGTCAGACATACGAAGATTCGAGGAAGTGAAACGAGAGTAATTAATAACGTCACATTTTTTAAACAGAAAAATAAAAACAAGAGCGCTGTCCGCACGGCAGACATCTAAATGGACGGCCCACGCACGGCCCATATATTGGTTAGAAGTTGACCCAACTTGTGAAGCTGTGAGCCCGACTCGATCTATTATCACCCCTAAGCGCGCGTGGACCATAGTCATAGTTGCGTGTGACACGGGTTTATCTATCGTAGAATTTATCCACCCTGTGGTCCGACCGTCCGAGGACGCGCCAGGGGAGGGAGATACGCCGAAGCAGCAACAGCAATGTGCTCCCTGGAGAGGCGCGGCGGCGTCTACCTGCTCACGCTCACCGGCGATGGCGAGCATCGCTTCGACACCGCGCTAATCCGCGACATCCGCTCCGCCCTGGCGCGCGTACGCTCCGATCCTGCCCCTCTAGTCACCGCCGGGCAGGGCCGTTTCTTCTCCAACGGCCTCGATCTCTCCTGGGCCAACTCCGCCGGCTCCCCTGAGGCTGCCCGCGCCCGTCTCCACCAGCTTGTGAACCTCTTCTCGCCGCTTGTCGCCGACTTCGTCTCCCTCCCACTACCCACCATCGCCGCCGTCACCGGTCACGCTGCCGCTGCCGGATTCGCGCTCGCCCTCTCCCACGACTACGTCTTCATGAGGGCTGACCGCGGGGTCCTCTATATGAGCGAGCTCGACCTCGGCCTGCCTTTCCCTTCCTACTTCATGGCGCTGATGCGGTCCAAGATATCCGATCCGAGGGCGCTGCGTGACGTGACGCTTGGTGCGGCGAAGATCAAGGCGGCGGAGGCGGTGCAGAAGGGAATCGTGGACCGTGCACTGCCGACGGCGGGGGAGACGCTCGAGGCGGCGATGACGTTCGGGGAGCAGTTGGCGGGGAAGAATTGGAACGGGGATGTCTATGTTTCCATGCGGATCCAGGCGTTTCCGGAGCTATCTAGGGCTGTCGGGGTGGCGCCGGAAGTGGACGAGCAGGTGAAGAAGGTGCCCGCTTCCAGGCTCTAGCAAGCCAGGTAATCTCTGTTGCTTTCCTCCCAGTTTCCGAGATTTGGGCGGAAAACACGTAGTCCTTTTCTTGCCGATGGTCAAACTTTGTATTTTTTGTTGGAGATCATGAAATAAATTATGTGCGTGGGGTAGATGGCGATGCGCAACAAGATCGTCCTTTCTTACAGCGTTATACAAATAATTTCTGAGCCTAGCATTTTGGCGCCAGTGGATCGTACCAGGTACCCTTTTGGTGGGGGCAATCAACGCGTACATCTGTCTCCATGTACTGTGTTTTAGAGTTTTGTTTCTTTTACCTGCTTGTAATTCAAAGTCTCTGTTTTCTGATGCTGGATACAAATGTTGGTTTCCATAAGGTTGACTTGGTAATATTACCAGTATTAATTATATTGGAATGGCTTGTTCTCTTGATCTCTTCAACTAAGTTCAAACGCCCCATTTGAGGTACATGCCAAATGGGTAATTAGGCTTAAGATATTTGACGAGCATTTGAGTTGCATTTCAGTTTCTTATTTCTATCTCATAGTGTGTTTTACTACTCAATCTTTTCACATGAGGATCTATTTTGGCTCTATGGAGTATGGAACGGACAATAGACAGTTCACGTGGACAAGACTCAAATAAAAATTCTCTCTAATACTGTGTTGAAATATCTAACATCTTGGCTTTGGTCATAATGCTATCGTCTTGTGTCCTGTTCTGTGGCTGGCAATATGCCATGTAGAGAGGAATGAAGAAACGCTCATTCGTGGATATTACTTTTGCCCATATCACTAGGATTCCAGCCTAGTCCATTCCTTCATAAGAATTGGCACGTTCTAGTTGTATCCTGCCACAGATTGTTCTGATGTTTCTGCCGCCTTCATTGGGTACAGCCGAGGGTTGAATTGCGGAGCCTGTAGATTCAGCCAGTTAAAGGTCACTGTATGCATTTGTTGTTGGTGATGAGTTGAAAACCATACCTTTCTTGAATATGCGGGGTGATTTGTGATCTTGAGGTTGAAGAAATGGTCAATTGTTGCTTTCAAGACTGAGGATCATTTACATATATGAGTGTGATGCGATGCTTTGTACCAGATTTTACCGTTTTAACAAGATGGTGGACAAATTCTTTCTAGTTGCTTCTATAGGCAAAGCAAAGCCAAACTGACCTGTCTCAAGCCTGTACCTTTGGGTCTTTTGACCCAAACTTCCTTTTTCTTTTCCAGTACAGTTGTCAGTCAAAATGTTGTACATTTTCTTGCATCCTTGAGTGAGATTCATCTGGCAGAGTTAAATGTCTTTGAAGAAATAACTCAAAATCAATGTAAATGGATAGACAATTTATATAGCTGATCCTAATTAATTTGGAATTAAGACTTGAGTATTTGTTCATTCTCAAGCTTCCCAAGAAGTTCACCTGTTCCTACTTCAAGAAGATGAACAGCGCATGTGATATGTTTGCACATTTCCTTTTTATTTTGCACGGCCTGTCTCCACTGAAGAAGAAAGGAAAAATGAACTGAAATGAGGTTCTTCCGGTCATTAAAGTTTCAGACAGCCCGAACATATAGGAGTCACCAAGGGGAGAAAAAGAATAACCAGTTTGTTTCTATTTATGATCTTAGAGATGACTATCATATCCTGTAGTTCTTTCTTTTTGTCCAATTTTAAGTTGCACAAACTTGTGACTAGTACCCAACCTTCTTTATCGGCTTCTTATTAGCTTGAGACGCATATATGCTCATTGTTCTAAGGCCTTTGCGATGTTTAATTTGACATACGTCAGCCTCTGATTCAGTCGCAGGTTGGGTGTTACAGATTGTTTGAAATTATTTGGCTTTTAATTTCAAATTTTGAACTCTTAATTTCATCTTTGATCTCTTAGCTTGTGAATCAAATAAAGACTTAATTTGATTAAGATGTTTATATGTTAATGAATTTAATATTTATTTAAATTATATCGTATATGTTACCACGATCTCTCATGTGAAGTGATTGTCTGAAAACTCAAAATATTAAATTATGCAACTTATTTTTAAGGGACTTGATAAGATATAAGAGGTGCGATTAGATGTTATTAAGATGTTAAGTAAAATTATCCAAGTCTACCAACCTCTGAGCAAATCAAAGGTCAGAGGTGGTTTAAGACCAATCAAATAACAATTTACTCAACATTTTATGGAATGTTTTGATGCGGGACTGACGGAGCGTCAAATATAAGTTAGCAAACAAATATTAATAGCTATGCCTTAATAAACTAAACAAGCCAAAATGATCCAATTTAGTGATTACGAGCTAACAAAAATGCACCCGAAGATTGATCCCTCAAAATGGAAGGCCAACAAATGTATGGGTGTCACAGAGTTAGGATGTTCTACTATCAATGAAAATAAATGATATAATTCAACCGAACTAGGCAAACTCACATAACCACAGGTAACCTAGTTGTGATAATTAAACAAATGACGCATATATCTCAGACTCAATCAACACTGCAATTGATGTATAATAAATGAGCAAGTATAGAATGATGGAGTAAGGAACGCATCTCTGTCTCACGTTTGAGGTCGACAAGAATCCCGTTAAATAGTTGAATGAATGCAAGAATTAATCTATAATAAACATATCGCGGCCGCCTAAACAATTAGCTTCCGTCGCTTAGGGTAGAGGTGTTGGGCGCTAGACGCTGGCTAGCAACAGACAATGATTGCTTCCGGTTGCGCCTGGACAGCTTCAGCACTGCACTAGTGGAAATGGGGTAGATGCCCAAAATCAGAGCCAGAAAAAGTGTCATGTGTTGCTGGTGACCCACTGCTGCACGCGGGACTGTAGCCACGAGGGGGGAGGGACATTGTTAGTGCGCTGACGGAACTGCAACGCTAGTAGGATCGAAGCTGTGAGGGGGTAATCTGACTAGGAATCATTCGGTTGGTTCATCGGCGGGAGAATCAGCACAGGGAACAGAGGTAGACTTGTCTACTATTTACGAGAGGTGGATGTCGATGTCGAAAGGAACTCGATGTCGACAGGAATGAGGGAACCAATCCACAACCGGGGGTGAGGGATAGCAAAACCCATCTGAACGGGGGTGATCAAGCATGGTGGTGCCACCATCGCCGCGTCACTATGACCTAAATAAGGAAATGGGGTGGAGTTGGGGATGAGAGGCACAGGGAGAACCTTGCATTCATTTCATTTCTTTTCGAACTATATGCATAAAGAGGGTTATATATAGCCACATAGGTGTACGACAAAAGATCAAATAAACTCAAAATTTCATCAATATTTCTATGTACCCAATCTTATATGTATATGTCATATCAACAAGTACGTAAATATGAAATGTGTCCAACCCACTATAAATAAATAAATCCCTCCTCAAAAATTACCCAAAATATGTCAAGAGTTAATCAATAAAAAATATAGAATAAAATAATATGCTCACTCATCATCTATCTATAGAGATGTGACTAGACATCAACACTGTCGGTAAATGCAAGTTAGATTGAACTAGATGTGTGCATAGTGTCCTCACCATGTTTGGTTGCTGGATAAATTTAATTTTATTAAAAATATATTTTATAACAGAAATGGTATAAAATGTTTGGTAATTATTACAATTTTTTTTTTTCTACTTGGACAAACAAAGTACGAAATCTTCTTTTTAAGTGATCCTTGACCTTTCGTTGTTGTACATAATCTCCACTCTTTTTGTCATCATATCTACCTAAACATGACAATTGTCTTAACTCATCTTAAATTTTATTTAAATATATAATTATCATCAAAATGTACAAAATAATATTGTGCAACAAAAATGTCTCATTATTTTATATTGCAGGCACATATGCAGGTACTATGCACATTCAAGTCTTAGGTGGTATTTGATTTGCTTAATATGAAAATCTTAATGGGGTGTTTGGTTGCATGATAATAAAGTTTTTTGTTTTAATTTTTAAAAATTTATAAGAAAACTTGTTAAAAGAGGTGTTTAGTAATCATGGCAATTTTATGTTTTAAAAGTGATTTTCTTCTTAAACAAAAAAAGTGGGTCTCACCTCTTTCTTTTTTCTTGTGGTCCCCCACTTTGTTTGATCATGTGTGTTAGTTACTCTTTTTGTAATCACATCCCTCCAAACATGATAATTTTATGTCATGAGTTGGTTCACTTTTTATTTTAATATAATTTTTTATCATGAAAGTGTAAAAAAAATTATAATGCAACCAAACACCCCCATAATGCTTAATTTTATGTCTAATCTCTTAATAAGTGATTAAAATTACTTAATTTGATTATGACATACGTGATTTATATTGTTTAATAAATTTTTGAATCATTCAATTATTTTTTACAAATTATAAAATAAGTAAACATTAACTTTGAATACAATTATAAATGATATATAATCCTTAATTAGATTTGTTCTACAAAATTATAGTTTGTACTAACAAATTTTACAGCAAAATAATATACAATTTAACGCTGGTATATAACAAATTCAACAAATACATTCTTCAACAAAATTCAATTTCAAATTGCATGCTACATGATGGATCTTGGTAAAATATTTGGTCACAGAAGCATGTGCTTGTGTATTGCTCATTTATAGAACACCTAAACACAAAATAGTTTCCATGTCACGATGCATGTCAGGTTCTAAAAGCAAACCATTTCTCATAAATAATAATAGGCAATAGCATGGACCTTCTTAAGTAAAGTCATGGGTTTAAAGGAACAAAATTTTGTTAAAAGATTTGTAGTTCACAACTGAAATACAAAAGAAGGTTCCTGGTCAAAATAATATTCACGAACACAACAATACATCTTAAATGTCATCAATTTAAAAGCTTGGATTTCTTTTTGCCGTTAACAAGTGTTGCACTTTTTTCAAATATTTCAAGAACAAGACCTTTCCTTCTTCGAGTCTCAGATGGAATGCAAAATTTATAATAAGTGTACAAAATAATTATTATAACTGAGACAACAAACAATACCTTCATTTACTTTAGAAAAATACACAACTAATAAGTGTCGGATGCGCCTACTCCATCTCTTTCTTATAAAAGGTTTGAGAACAAAGTTTACAACATCCATCTTCTTAGGTGGCCTACTGATGCCTGCATGCAATCCCATAGGAGGTAATCAACAAATTTTATCTCCCAATAGTTTAAAAAAGTCACTCATACCTATCCCTCAATAAATCTTTAACTCCTTTGAAATGGTTAATGATACTTCTCATCTTGTAGAAAAAAGAGAAAAATAATAATGACATCAGAACTTTTCCTAGCATTAGAACCTTAATTTCACATAAGCTAATAATCACTACTTACATTACATGCCTTCCAAAAATCACCATTGAGAAGTCAGAGAAGAGAAATCAACCAAATGTTGTAGAAGTCGAAGAAGAGAAACTAGCCAAATAAACATGAACCAACCTCTCTCACTAAACTTACTAAATTCTCTCTTTAAAAATCATTAAAGCTCAAGGATGGAGAAGAAGAAGATGCTGGGAAGCCGGGAGACAATTTTCCAACCCTCTCGGGATGTCTAGAGGTCGTCCCGATTTATAGGAAAGAGAAAAAGATGACAAAATAGGGCAAGACGGGCCCACGTGCCCCCTTTGGGGACACATGCGCCTCCCTTTCGGGGTGCATTGAACTTAGAAGGAAATCTTTTCACTCTCAGAGCAAGAGTTCAAATTCGTCATTAAAAGAAATGAAGGATTCCATGTGCCCCCATCTCGAAGGGTGCATAGGAAATTATCAAAAAAATATGCCAAAATTAGAAAATTTGATCAAATTGAATGAAAATTGAAGGGTCCATGTACCCCAGATGAGGGTGCATGTGACCCTAACCTAGGGCACATAAATTTTACCTAACAAAAAAAATACGGCTGAAGATTGGATCAAAATTGGGACCAAAATCAAATTAGAAAGCCAAGGTCTCAAGTGTCATCACTAACAGGCGCTAGACCATGTGCCCCTATAGGAGGGAGCAAATCCACGTGCCCCCAAAAGGGGCGCATGGGATCTGTAACTACGTGACTTTGGTTCGGAGGCCGTTACGGATTGCCAAACGAGAGGTCCATTTTGACTCCCATTTGTTGCGTACGGAAGAATACAAGACATATAGAGAAAGTTTTTTATATAGTGTGTGATCAATTGACACACACTCTAATACTTCGAGTTGCATACGGAAGTCCTAGTGCAAGGCAATCGTAAGAAATAGCCCAACGTTGATAAAAAACACCAAGAATTGGTCAAAAAGATCCGACGACAATCGGAAAGATGCGGCATGTTGATTGTAACCCTCAAAGTTTGATTATTGTGATGGTTTCGTATTTCCATGATGTTAACGTAATGGCTCTCGTTCGAAAGCTATGACTTTCAGTTTAGAAAATCCTAACTTAATTCCAAAATACCCTAAGCCGATCTCAAATGTGACCCATCATGTTCTTAAGCTAAACGGTGTAATCACATATATCACCCATGGATCAAAGGAAAGTTTTAAGTTTTGAATTAGGCCAATGTTGTGTGTACATGTATCCGGAGGAGGAAATGGAAAGCAATATTGTGTATCGTATGTAAAATTCTTAAGTCAAGTGCAACCTTTTCCCATCTAGCAAAAACAATAATGAACATCATGTTAAAATCATATACTGTCAAAATATTTTGATTGTGGAACTTGTTTTTCTACAATGACCTTAGCATGTATAAAAGTGTCATATAAAGCACCAATAACTCTCTATATGATAAAATAAATATTAATAATAGAATAATATTAATTCATTGATGCAATATATAAAAAAATATAGTGCAAATAAATTTTACCTTGAAAATTTGTCATAATTTTTTGAGATGGTCTAGAATATTTGGATCTAGATTAAATGTAGATAGTATAATTATTTCCTTTGAAAACTTCATCATTGCTCCAAGAATTTGCTGTATAGAAATAGCGATGGCGCCAAGTTTATGTTGAAGGCTGAAATCTTCTCTTTTATTATTCTTAAATATTTTCCATGACTAATATTATTAAGAAACATTACACATTTTTTCTCTACGAAAAATATGGCAACTATCTCTCAACCACTCTTTTTACTAAAGAAAATATCCATATAAATTAATATATGTCTCGTGTGACATCCGCATCAACTCCTCATATTGTGTGTCACTTCTTATTAGTAATTCTATAATGTGTGTAGCACCACTTACATTGAGAGGTTAGATCCTTATTTCTTTTTATTCTTTTTCTTTTTCTTCTTCACAACAAATAAAAAAAAGCTAAAGAATCTTGAATCTTCTTTTCAAACTTTTTGAAAAACATTTTTGTTAGAATTAAATTTATAAAAAATATAGAACATGACGTTAAGTAAAGTTTAGCATGACTAAAAGTTTAAAATACAACATATTTTAAAAAGTAGCACACAAAATATAATTCAAAATCAACATAATAACATCCAACTTATATATCCAAAAGCAACATAATAACATCCAACACAAAATCTAGAGAAGTAGGATAACCTAAGATAGATATAAAACAAATATCAATGATTTCAAAACATTAATTCTTCATCTTGAAAGCATAAATTTAATCGAGTTCATTCTTGAAAACATAGTCCACTTCAAAAAAATAGTGGTAATTTGGTGACATGGCTTGGAAGCCATCACCAATTAGCCCTATAACACTTAGCCATTAAATATTGGTAACGGCTAAGGAGTCGTTGTTAGCTGTCGTTGGAAAATAAGCCCATTGCACAATGATATTGGTGACAACTATCAAAACATCATCGCTATTAAATGTGCCCATAAGCGATGCAAGTACAGTCATATTGCCATGAAATTTTTAAAGAGTTAAATTAAAATAAAGTGTAGAGTCAGTTAGATGAACATAAAATTGCCAGTGTTTGAAAAGATGAGAAAACAAAAAGAGAGAGAGTTACAAGATAAGAAAAAGTAGGTTTAGTCTCTCTGTTTTTATCCACCAAAGAAATCTCTTTGAAAATATAAATCTATTATAGTTGTCGAAAGCACCTCTTTTAACAACTTTTTATTACAAAATATAAAATTATTAAAAAAATTAATTTATCATGCAACCAAACACTCGATTAACAAACAAAAAACCATTGCTAATGCATATTGCGATTGACGACTCCACAAGCTGTCGCGAAGCCTATCGCAAAATAAGCCCATCATCATTGCTATTAGCGATGACTCACTAGAAGCCATCACTCAACACAGATTAGTTGCAACGGCTCCCGGCCGTCGTAAGTAGTGGTTACCATGACAGCTAAAGTGCCGTCGATAGTAACATTATTTCAGTGACAACTTCCATTTGTCGCAAGAGGATAGGTTTGAGAAAAGTGGATATGCTTATTAGACGCTGCGCGCTTCCAACCATCACTGCAAGATAAATTAGTCACCGATGACCTACATATAATCGCAAAATCAGGCGCCACGACTCTCGTGAGGATTTTTGGGAGTGGGATTACCTATTACTTGCGGGACGACTTAAAGTAGTCACTGCCACTAAGTTTTAGTCAAGTTACTAAAGCAATTATTGGTGACGGCAACAAGCCATTATCGCTATATACCAATCATCTTGAACCTTCTGGAAGTAGCATTGCCTATTTTAGCGACAACTTTTAGCCATCACGGTACTCTTTAGCCATCTACTTAAAGAAATTATTGGTGATAGCTTACTATTTAAAAATAAATTACATATTAATATTAATAATTCATGTAGGACTACACCCAAGCATGAATATACAATACACTTGTATAAAAACATTTCACATTCATAAAGTAAATTAAAATCTAAAATTGCTTTCTTCCATGAGGACTTATAGATGCTGGGAGCAAAGAAGAAGACTCGATACAACTTAGTTATGAGAGTTCTTGTTACTTGACTCCATGTTCTCCAAATATAAGTGTAAAATTGTTTGATTTTTTCTAGAAAGGCATCGGTTAGCATATACGGGATAAAATAGTTTATAGAAATTCATTTTGTCAAAATGATTAGGATAAGTCACTTATACCTATCCCACATTTTAAGTTTATAACTCCTTTTGAGTTTCTAATGTCGTTTTAGCCCATCCCAACCGTTAACGGTCATTGGATCGACCTAGCCGACTATTGTTTGATTTCTACCTATTTATTTTGGGTTTCTTGAACGTTTGTCATTCACTGGGATTTAGATCGTCCCAAACTTGCCATGGTTATATGGAATTCTAGGGTTGTCTATGACAATTTGAATCGATCGTTTGGATTGGCATAACCATCATGTGTTTTTGCTGTTCTACCTCTTCTTATGAGTTTGTATGACTAGTTTAAGATAATCAAAATAGGCTACTAGTACTGATCGGATGAATGGGCCACATGAGATTGTGTTTTAGCACTTTTTGTGCATAGCAAGCGTGTTTAAGAACCGTACGCCTTAATGGTCCTAGAATTTGAGAAAAGAGTTAAAACCTAAACCTTTATGGGTTTAGGCACTGATCCAAATGAGGTAGAATGATCCACACCTCTATAAAGGCACCAACTAGAGGTAAAATCCCCGTTAAGTATTGAGCTATATGGTGAGCATGGACAAGAACATCTTGAAGCTCCCAATTCAAGTTAGAATAACCCGAGCATGCAAATTAAGTGTACATGATAAGCCAAGCCATTCAAAGCATTTGGCCATACAAGCATAGACTAGGAAAGAGCTAAGGATCTTATAAGAAATGGATCAAAATAAAAGAAAGAGAGAGAGAGAGAAGGCAAAAAAATGAAGTTTTTGAAAATTTTGGCACCCCATCAAGGGGGTGCATGGCATCCCACTAAATGAGGTGCTTCGGGTGCCTTTAGCAATCAGGAGGTAATCGGAGTCCGAGAACAATGTTTTAAGCATATCGAAAAGGTCGAGAAGAAAAGGTAAAAAGGAGAAAAGAAGAGAGAAAGAAAACATAGAGTAGATAAAGGAATAACATGCACAGTCAATGGGCAGGTGACAGAGAGATTTTGAGACATGTGTCCAGGGATCTCCAAGAGGCCCTTTGGCCATCGTGAGTACAAGCATGTTTTGAAGAGGAAGCCATAATGAAGACCGTTGAAGCTAAGTGGCCTGACAAGGAACCTTTATAAATCCTCCTATGTGTGCTCTCAACCACTCAAAGACAATGTGGAAGGACATCCCACAACCTTATAAAAGAATGAAGAGATGCTGGGATCCACTAAGAGAACACATGCAAGAGATGTGACCTTTTAGCATTCGTGAGGCACTTGAAGGCACCACGTGCCTCGTGACGTAAAGGGCACCTAGCACCCTAGTTAAGGGGGTGCTAAGAAGTTAGAAGTAGAAAAGGAAAAAAGAAAAGAGAGAGAGAAAAAAAGATTTAAAAAAAAAAGCTTTGGCTCCTATGATTGAAGGTTGTATCCGATAGAAATATATGTATTCTAGCAAGCTCAATCATATATGATATGATTATCTAACATTTCCTAGATATATCTCATTCAATTAATTAGCGCAAAATCTTCATTATAAGCTCTTATTGAGGTAGCTGAAATATCATAATGAAGTGCTTGATCAAATGCAATGATGATTAAATCATGATGAGATCATGGATAATGAGATTGATCATCTAGGATAATTGATCTAAATATTCTAGTCACTGGGATACTTAGGAGCGGGACTTTATCGAGGATCCAGAATAGACCAATGTCAAATGTGATGTCTTCTCATAATGCATGAGGATTTAACTAATCTCATTTGGTCATTAGTGTGGATAGTTTTCTTGTGAGAATACACATACGGGTGCTCATTAGTTAGAATGAGATTTACTGGAATCTGACTAAATATAGAAATCTGAATGGTATCTTACCGAGAGCTGTTAATCGGGGATTTTTTTCTATCATTACCCAGATTTGTATGGTTGGACTTTTGGCTGAGTCGCCAAAGATACCTTGTTGAGTGGAGCTGATGCTTTGACCATTGACTTATGGATCACCGTTAGATG